>OZ012738.1:508553946-509079928 GCA_963859935.3 Lathyrus sativus
TCTCAAGTATCCAATGATGTTGGAGCCAACTTGTGAGTTTAATTTCTCCAGAGGAGGAATGTAAACTGATCACAGTTGTTGAGCCACATAGGATGCAACTCCTAAGTGGAAGCCTCCTAGTACTTTCCTGAGGAAGGTCCTATGAGTCTGTTCACTTAGTTCCACTAGTTCAGATAGGATTTCCTAAATATCCAGTGATGTTGGAGCCTGCTTGTGAGTTTAATTTCTCCTGAGGAGGAATATAAACTGATCACAGTGGTTGAGCCACATAGGGTATGACTCCTGAGTATACACCTTCTAGTGCTTTCCTGAGGAAGACACTATGAGTCTGCTTGCTTAGCTCCCTTTCTTTGGTAAGCTTGTTCTGAAGCTTGAAGACTGGGATTGATTTCTCTTGTTTAGGGTTTTGCTTGAGGGCTTTGCTTAGATTTGATTCAGATTCTGTGTTAGGGTTAGGATTAGAGAGTAGATCCTTTCTTCCTCAAGTGTGTTTTGTTTGCCTGATGGCATTTCCCTTCTCTTATCTGTATATTGCCTGATAGCATGTTGATTATTTCAGTATGATTACTGTTATTTCATGACTGGCTTGAGGTCGAGATGAGCTTGTGGAGGCTGAGGCCCCACACACATTTCCTCCCTCACTTGCATTGCATGCATTTTGCTGTTAAAGCTGATGTTTTTGTCTGTTTCTGTGCATCATTGACATGATCCCTTAGGACTCTCATTTCCTCTGATAAGGATTTGATGATAGACTTTTAGGTTGAAACCTATGCATGACAACATCTAGGAGTTCCCTGTTCAAACCTCAACCATAGGATGAATCCATGGCATGATAACAGTAAGACTTGATAGTCTCCCTCCTAGTTGAGCCATTTTTTTCTGTAGTTTCCCGAACTACGTTTGCTCTGATCTTTCATACCAGATGAAAGTACGTAGGCATAGGATGCGATATCCTAGCGAGCAACCTTCCCCCCATAACCCGTAGTTAGCCGAACTACGTTGACTCTGATTTCTCATTCTCTGATGAGAATACGTAGGCATAAAGCGCGACGCTTTGCCGAGTCATTTTTCTTTTCTTTTTCAGCCAGCCTTGATAGGTAGATAGATTACAACCAACCCGTCCAAGTAAACAAACAAGCGAGGATCCCGTCGAGTACGACGGACGTGAGGGGTGCTAATACCTTCCCCTTGCGTAACCGACTCCCGAACCCAGACAATGGTTGCGACGACCTTGTCTTACCCTTTTTCGTCAGGTTTTTTCCGATCGTTTCCTTTCCCGCTCTGAGGGATAAATAACGAAAGGTGGCGACTCTTCTGTCATGCCGGCACCTTATTTTCGCGCAAGCGACAGCTGGCGACTCTGCTGGGGACAATGGCATCTAGGGACTTTTCCCATCCCTTATGCTGGGACCGTTTCCCATCCCCTACGCGAGTCAATCCTATCGTTTGTGTGTTTGCTTGTTGGGCTGCGTTTATTTATCGCATTTTTACTTCTCGCATCTTTACTTCCCGCATTTTATTTCCCGCATTTTATTTCCAGTTTGATATGATTATCTGTGCTGCTGTGGGAGAGGGATGTTACTGTGAGTGAGAAGCCGGACCTGGGCTTGAGTACACACCTAGATATAGTTGCGGAGAAGTAGTAGACGAACCTGTCTGCTGAGCAGGCACAGTTCCCTACGAAAATCTGCGCTCAGACGAGATTCTTGCAGAGGTGCTCCTTTCCGGTCCTGAGGATCTGAGGGGAGTCCAGACGTGAGGATTGTCGACTCTGGGGACCGATCATTTGGAAGTCAGCTAAGAGAGGCCTCTTCACGACTTGACGATGCCACTCCTTCTGGGAATCGTATTGTCACTCGTGAAAGTCTGTGACGCTGATAACCGCATAGGATGCCATACCTTCGTCCGTGGATTAGGTCCATCATACCTGTGAGTGGGGTTGGGATATTGCAGGAAACTTTGACCTCCAGACTACCTGGTTTTCTTGACAGTGAATCAGTTATGTTGGGTTCTCAGTTGCAGAGATGTTCTTGACAGAGCGAGTTTTTGATCAGAGGATTTTATCATCGGGTGTTTGTCTGTTCCTGATAGAGCAGGTTCCGATCAGAGTATTGTTATCAGAGGTTTGTTCTGGATGGAGCAGATTTTTGAGTGAGGTCTGAGGATCTCGTCAGCAGTTGTTGTTTGTTCTTGATAGGGCGGATTTTGAGTGGGGTTTGAAGATCTCATCAGCAGCTGTGTATTTGTTCTTGAGAGGGCAGATTTATGATTTGGGGTCTGAAGACTTCATCAACAGATATTCCTTGATCTTGCATCCGGGGTCTTTATTATCAGGCCTTTATTCTTGTCAGAGCAGAATGCTGATCTCGATCCTACCAGATGGTTATTCTCAACAGATCAGATCAGTGGTTTTACACCGGGGTTTCCTTCTCCTCAGCGACTGTTGACATCGAATCTCCACAGCAGCCACCTGGATATATTGTTGCATACCTGCATTTTGCATACTCATTCCATTAGCGTGTGTCTGTGACAGGTACCGTTTCCCCGATCCAGGATCTCTCGCCTCTTATTGTGTTACTGCAGCCGTTCTCAGAAAGACTGATGCGTACGAGTTCTCGGTCCTTGATGTGTCGAATCTGACTATTGCTATGTGAGGTTACTGTTTCCATGATTGGGCCTGGATTCCTCTCCTTATTATTGCCAGCAGGCGCCAGGATCGGGGGAAATCTCTCAAGCACACAGACACACGCATACATTTGCATGAAGCATTCTTGCATGACATACATTCTGTTGCTTTTCCTAACCTTTGATCTTGACAGGTTTTTCAGGTACTCAGGTTCCGAGCTGTTTTCGATCTCCAGGATTGATCAAAGATTCATCCACCGCTACTCAACTCGCGCCAATCAAACGAGAATCATGGACCAGGTACAGTCAGATGTTCAGGAGCTTCGTGAACGGATGGATCGTTTTATGGAGCTGATGCAAGTAGTTGCGAATGGGCAAGACCAGCTTCGTACTTTGGTTCAACCTCTCATCTCCAGGGTTGATAGTAATGGAATACTTCACGGCGGGGCCGTGCCCACTCCTCCTCAAGGGGATACTCCACAGAACGTTGTTCCTGCTGCCGGGGGCAACGGTAGTGCTAACGGCAATCTTATGACTAATCTCGGACTTAACGCGGCGGGCGCCGTCAATGGTGGTTTGGGAGCCAATGTTACCATGGGGCCGGTCAACGGCAATGTTGGTGCAGGAAATATGGTGGTGCCTCAACCATGGCTGGAGGACCATCAGGATGACATTTTCTCTCAGAGAGGTGTAGAGGCTGAGTTGACTGCTGAGGCTCGACTCAGGTTCAAGGCGCTGGAAGATAAAATGAGAGATATAGAAAATCAGAACACATTGGGCGTTGACATGTCCAAACTTGGGTTGATTGCTGACTTTAAAGTACCTCACAAGTTCAAGGTGCCTATCTTTGAGAAGTATAGGGGCACTACTTGTCCCCGTGTTCACCTCCGATCTTATTACAGAAAGATGTCCGCTTATTCTGACGATGAGAAGTTGCTGATGCACTTCTTTCAGGATAGTCTTTCTGGCCCATCGCTCGAATGGTATATGGGTTTGGAGCCCGCTGCTGTGCGCACGTGGAAAGATCTCGCTGAAGCGTTTGTCCTCCACTATCAATATAATAGCGACTTGGCTCCCAACCGAGTTCAGCTTCAGAATCTCTCGCAGCGGAGCAATGAAAGCTTCAAAGAGTACGCCCAGCGGTGGCGTGAATTGGCTGCTCGGGTTCAACCGCCGATTGTTGAGCGTGAGTTGGTACAGATGTTCGTGGCTACCCTTCCTGGAGTCTATTATGAGAAGCTGATCAGTGGCATGTCCGAAACATTCTCGGCCCTCATCACTTTGGGCGAGCATGTTGAAAATGGTATAAAGATCGGAAAGATTCAAGGCGAATCATCCTCAGCTGGAGGAGCTAGCAAGAAACCTTATACTGGCAAGCGCCGAGAGGGAGATGCCAGTGCTGTCACTAATGCTAGGAGAAAGGGCAAGGGCCCTCAGTCTCAGATCGCTAGCATAAACATCCCAGCTGCACCCCCGCAGTCGCAGCAGCAGCCTCAGCAACAGAATAATCCGGGATATAAGAGATATCAGAATCGGGGTCCCCTGGCAAACCGTCATTTGGAAACTCCTCCTATGTCATATGCACAGCTTCTGCAGACGTTGCTTCAGCTCCAATTAGTTCAGAAAAGGACATTGGCTCCCTTGACAGGGGCACCACCACCGGGGTACGATGCTAATGCTACTTGTGAATTTCATTCTGGGGCACCTGGCCATACAGTTGAGAATTGTAAAGCTTTTAAGCACAAAGTCCAGGACTTGGTCGACGCCAAGGTTATCAACTTTTCTGACAGCGTGCCCAACGTCACCAAGAATCCCATGCCTCATCATAGGGGGGGCGGAGTGAATGCTGTTATCACTGAAGAGAATTCAGACTTGCTGACTGATGTCAGAGATTTGAAGACGCCGTTGAGTTTTGTTAAAGCTAAGTTGCTAAAGAAAGGCTTCTTTCCTGGATGTGGAGAGTTTTGTATGGCATGTGCTACACTTCCTGATGGGTGTGAGCAGTTGATCGAAGGTATCCAAAGTCTGATGACCGAGGGTATTTTGCAGTTCAGTCGGAGCATTGAGAATGCGTCAGGGGAAGTCGTGCTGAAGCAGGCGGACGAAGTTGCTACCATTACCATTCCTCGCCACCCTATCACTATTTCTGCACCTCGTCCGCCTACAATCACCATCACCAGGGCCGGACCGATCCCATTCGAGAGCACTAATGCCGTCCCATGGCATTATGGCGCCGAAGTGTATTGTAATGGTCAGAAGATAGAGCTGGAGCCGTCCAGATCGACTGCACAGAATCTTGCTGAGGTCAGTGGTATCACTAGAAGCGGAAGAGTGTTCGCACCGGCAGAGGTTGCGGCAGAGAAAGTGGTCCGAGCTGACGCTATGGACAAAGGCAAAGGTAAAGCTGTTGAAGAGGTCCCTGCAGGGGCAGAGAAGGACTTGCTGGTTAAAGATGCAGAAGAGTTCATGCGGCTAATCAGGAAAAGTGACTACAAGATTGTAGATCATCTTCACCAGACTCCGTCAAAGATCTCGATTCTTAACCTGTTGCTGTGTTCTGAAGCGCACCGCAACGCATTATTGAAGGTATTGAATGCTGCATACGTGCCGCAGGAGATATCAGTGAATCAACTCGAGGAAGTGGTAGCCCATGTCAACGCTGGTAATGGGCTGGGTTTTACAGATCTAGAGTTGACTCCCAAGGGAAGAGATCACAACAATGCCTTGCACGTCTCGATAGAGTGCAGAGGCACGATTATGTCACATGTCCTCGTGGATACGGGTTCCTCGCTTAACGTGCTTCCGAAGAAAGCACTGATGAAGTTGGATACCCGTGGACTGCTGTGCACGCCCAGTGATCTGGTCGTGAAGGCCTTTGACGGAACCAAGCGCCACGTCTTCGGAGAATTGACCCTGCCAATTCAGGTTGGTCCAGAGACGTTTAATGCAGTGTTCTATATTATGGATATCATGCCCGCCTATAGTTGCCTCTTAGGTCGGCCGTGGATCCATTCTGCTGGTGCCGTGACATCCACGCTGCATCAGAAGCTTAAATATGCTGTTGGGGGCAGCATAGTGACAGTCTGTGGAGAGGAGGACATCATGGTAAGCCACCTGTCGTCCTTTAAGTACGTTGAAATGGATGGTGAGATCCATGAGACTCTTTGCCAAGCGTTTGAAACCGTCAGGGTGAAGGAGGTAGCTCCCGTTGTTGCAGAGAAGCAAGAATTGAACCTCTCCTCGTTTAAGGAAGCTCGGGCTGTTGTCGAAGCTGGTTCCACCCCAGGCTGGGGGCACGTTTTGGACATACCAATCAAACAGGATAAGTTTGGATTGGGGTATTCTCCGGAAGCTGAAGCTTCATCTTCTTCTGGTAGCTCGTCTCGTGGGAAAGGGCCGATCTTATTCACCAAGGGGGGAGTAATTTTCGAGAGTATCAACGCTACGTCGGAGGACAGCGGAGACAGTGATTGTGATCTTGATGCCTGGATTCAACCGAGCAAGCCAGGCGAGCGCCTCCACAATTGGACCATCAAGGAGATTATCGAGCTGACAAGTGAAGAGTAATGATTTGCTTTTTACAATCTTTGTACAACCCTATGTCCTGCCCGGGGCATAGTGGTTTTACTGTCAGGGCCTTGTTGGATTATGTGTATGCATTTTGTTAATAAATAAAAGGCGTTTTCTTCGTAATCAAATATTGTGTTCTCTGTTATTCATGCTTTATGTTTGTTTCGAAAAACAGCAAAATGGCAACGAGGTTCGTGCTAACCTGCATATTCTTGCTTTAAACTTAACCCTTGTTATTGCAGGATCCACGTAACAGATGACATCGACTCTGGACCCTCTACGGCTCACTACGACTTTGATTGCCCGATCTATCAAGCCGAGGATGAGATTGATGAAGACGAAGACCTTCCGGAAGAATTGGCCCGCTTGTTGAGACAAGAGGAGAAGGTTATTCTGCCTCACGAGGAGGATATTGAGATCATAAATCTGGGTTCTGAGGAGCTTACCAAGAATGTCAGAGTTGGGGCTGCGCTGCAGAATGATGTCAAGCATAGACTGGTCGAGATGCTTCGAGAGTATAGTGACGTCTTTGCTTGGTCATACGAAGATATGCCCGGACTTGACACAGACATCGTGGTTCATCGCTTGCCGTTGCGAGAAGATTGCCCTCCGGTCAAGCAGAAGCTCAGGAGGACGAGACCAGACATGGCTGTAAAAATCAAAGAAGAAGTCCAGAAGCAGTTGGACGCAGGATTTCTAGCCGTTACCACCTACCCTCCATGGGTCGCCAACATAGTGCCTGTACCGAAGAAAGACGGTAAGGTACGCATGTGCGTCGATTATCGGGACTTGAATAGGGCGAGCCCTAAGGATGATTTCCCGTTGCCTCATATCGATGTGTTGGTCGACAATATAGCCCAGTTTTCCGTGTTTTCGTTCATGGATGGCTTCTCCGGTTACAATCAGATTAAGATGGCGCCGGAGGACATGGAGAAAACAACGTTTATTACCCCCTGGGGCACGTTTTGCTACAAGGTAATGCCCTTCGGTCTGAAGAACGCAGGGGCCACTTACCAGCGAGCAATGGTAACTTTGTTTCATGATATGATTCATCATGAGATCGAGGTCTATGTTGATGACATGATTGCGAAGTCCCAAACGGAGGAGGAGCATCTGGTCAATTTGCTGAAGCTGTTCGAAAGGCTTAGGAAGTTCAAGCTGAGGCTGAATCCTAACAAGTGCACTTTCGGGGTGCGGTCCGGAAAGTTATTGGGGTTTATCGTTAGTGAACGAGGTATTGAAGTTGATCCTGCGAAAATAAAAGCTATCCAAGAGATGCCAGCGCCGAAAACAGAAAAAGAAGTTCGTGGTTTCTTGGGCCGAATAAACTACATTGCAAGGTTTATCTCTCAGCTCACGGCCACTTGTGAACCGATGTTCAAGTTGTTAAAGAAAAATCAGGCGATTACTTGGAATGAGGATTGCCAGAAGGCATTCGATAAGATAAAGCAGTATCTTCAAGAACCTCCAATCTTGATACCCCCAGTGGCTGGACGGCCATTAATCATGTACCTGACGGTTCTGGAGAATAGTATGGGGTGTGTTCTCGGTCAGCACGACGAGACGGGCAGAAAAGAGCATGCCATTTATTATTTGAGTAAAAAGTTCACAGAGTGTGAATCTCGATACTCGATGCTGGAGAAGACGTGTTGTGCATTAGCTTGGGCCGCCAAACGTCTACGACAGTATATGCTCAACCACACCACTATGCTGATTTCGAAGATGGATCCGATCAAGTACGTCTTCGAGAAGCAGGCTCTTTCGGGCAGGATTGCCAGATGGCAGATGGTGTTAACAGAATATGATATTCAGTACGTCTCTCAGAAAGCCATCAAGGGAAGCGTATTGTCTGATTACCTTGCCGAACAGCCAATCGAAGACTATCAGCCGATGAAGTTCGAATTCCCTGACGAGGACATTATGTTTCTCAAAGCGAAGGATTGCGATGAGCCATTGCCCGATGAGGGGCCAGATAGGAAGTCTCAGTGGAAGTTGATATTCGACGGAGCGGTTAATTCCTACGGAAGTGGTATCGGGGCTATCATCACGACTCCTCACGGATCCCACATCCCGTTTACTGCAAGACTGACGTTTTCAGTTACCAACAACGAAGCCGAGTACGAAGCATGTATTATGGGTCTAGAAGAGGCAATTGATTTGAGAATCAAGAATCTAGACATATATGGTGACTCAGCGCTTGTAATCAATCAGATCAAAGGGGAGTGGGAAACTCGTCAACCGAATCTAGTGCCATACATGAATTACGCCAGGAGGCTGCTTCCGTTCTTTGACCGAGTAGAACTTCATCATGTACCCCGGGCTGAAAATCAAATGGCTGATGCTTTAGCCACGTTGGCTTCAATGTATAAGGTCAATCTTTGGAATGAAGCTCCAAGCATTGTTCTTTCGCGTCTTGACAGACCAGCATATGTGTTCGCAATTGAGGATGCCACTGACGGCAAGCCATGGTTCCACGACATCCAGACCTTCCTTATGACTAAGGAGTATCCTGCGGGTGCGTCAACCCAGGATAAGAAGACTCTGAGGAGGCTATCTGGGAACTTTTACCTCAATCCTGATGGAGTGCTGTATAAGAGAAACCACGATCTCGTGCTACTCAGATGTGTAGATGAGAAGGAAGCAAGTATGCTCATGGAAGAAGTCCATGAGGGCACATTTGGTACGCACGCCGGCGGGCATGCCATGACGAGAAAGATCCTGAGAGCAGGATATTACTGGTTGACTATGGAGTCGGATTGCTTCAGATTCGCGAAGAAATGTCACAAATGCCAGATTTATGCCGATAAAGTTCATGTGCCGCCGTGCCCATTGAATGTCATGTCCTCCCCTTGGCCGTTCTCCATGTGGGGCATTGACATGATAGGGAAGATCGAGCCCACCGCATCCAATGGTCATCGTTTTATTCTGGTAGCTATCGACTACTTCACCAAGTGGGTGGAGGCAGCCTCGTACGCTAATGTGACCAAGCAGGTGGTAGCTAAGTTCATAAAGAGGGACATCATCTGTCGCTATGGAATTCCCGAGCGGATCATTACTGATAATGGTTCGAATTTGAATAATAAGATGATGAAGGAGCTGTGCCAGAGCTTCAAGATCGAACACCACAACTCATCTCCTTACCGGCCGAAGATGAATGGCGCCGTTGAAGCGGCCAATAAGAACATCAAGAAGATTGTTCAGAAGATGGTTGTGACGTACAAAGATTGGCACGAGATGCTGCCGTTTGCCTTGCACGGTTATCGTACGACGGTGCGTACGTCGACCGGGGCAACTCCTTTCTCCTTGGTGTACGGTATGGAAGCTGTCCTACCGCTAGAAGTGGAGATTCCCTCTTTGCGAGTTTTGGTTGATGTGAAACTTGATGAGGCAGAATGGATTACGAATCGTTTGAACCAACTCAGCCTGATGGACGAGAAGAGGTTAGCATCGATTGCATTTGGTCGCCTGTACCAAAGCCGAATGAAGAAAGCTTATGATAAAAAGGTGCGTCCTCGAAGCTTTCAGACGGGTGATCTCGTCCTGAAGAAGATTCTTCCGCCACACTCCGATCACCGGGGCAAGTGGACTCCGAATTACGAAGGGCCGTATGTCGTCAGCAAGGTCTTCTCGGGAGGAGCTTTGTTGTTATCCACGATGGATGGTGAAGATTTTGCATCCCCGGTGAACGCGGACGCAGTTAAAAAATACTTTGCTTGAAAGCGACCCGCTGGACAAAAAAGAAAGAGTCCAGGCAAAAAAGGGGCATCCCGGCGAACCAAAAACAGAATAAAAGGTTCGGGCAAAATAGGGATATATTGAAAAAATGTACACCCGCGAAGTCGAAAACCTACACTGGGCGGCTTCGGCAAAAAAGGGTATCCCGGTGAACTGAAAACCCGCAAAGGGCGGTTCACGCAAAAGTTAGGGATTTGAATAAGCAAATGACTGCGTTCCGCGTATGGACTTTCATTGTTTAGTGGTTCGGAAGACCTGAGGGCCGTTTATCTGAATCAATCTCTTCCAAAGCTGAAGCATCGGAGAAGTATCGAAGTCGAGTGGGTCTTAGAGGGATCAACTCATGGTGTTCGTCTACGCCTCGATTGCCGACATTTGTATATACTGATGCATATTTATGTTTTCTTTTTGCGCGGCTTCCTCATTCCAGGAGCTTGCCTCTGTTGTAAAACATTTTTGCCCATTCAGGGGTTCATCATCAATAAAATGCACATTATTCAGCAATTCTACTTGTCTGTTTAGCATTTATCTGTTTTGTTTGCGAATAAGAACGCCGATGTGCTTTTTGATAAAATGCGCATACATAAACTTGCGGGCCTAAGCCCATTGATTGTTGAAACAACTAATTAACTGAATATTGTCACGAGATAATAACCTGGATAGGCCCCTTTGAAGAGGGTATCTGGTCTGTTTGTTTGTGTTGTTGCAGGTATAGCGCCTTGCCAGAAGATGTGCCGTGCGTATCCCCGAAGCAGGATGAGTCCTCCTTCTTCAGCAGAGTTCAGTAGTCTCTCCTCCGCAGAATCAGAATCAGAATAGTGAGCATTGATATGTCTTCCCCAGGTAGAGGTGATTCTCTTCCCCAAGCAGACGCATCCTGAAGGAACGCCACCTCATCGGCTGAGTCAAGCACCGAAGCAGGATGTCATCTTTCCCCAGCACCGGGTCACAAGTGCAGAGTTCATAGAAATGTTCGGGAGCCGAAGCTCATGTTTTCCCCAGCACCGGGTCACAAGTGCAGGTTTCGTAGGAAGCTGTTCATATGCCGAAGGATGCAGTAACTGATGATGCCAGACTGAAGTCTCCAGCGGAATTGAGATTCCTCACCAGAGTCAGGCTCTCTCCTGAAGTTGGATGATTCCCTCTTCCCTAGTAGAGTGTTGGGACAGCTGATGTTGTATTCCCCTGCAGAGTTGTACTCTCCCCCGAAGTCAGATGATTCTTTCTTCCCCAGCGGAATTGAAATCCCCCATCAGAGTCGCACTTTCCAGCGAAGTAGAATGATTTCTCTCCCCGGCTGAGTCCGCAGAAAAGCAGAATCCTTGAAAGTTGATCAGATCATGATCAATTTTCCCCGGCAGAGCATGGGGCAGCTAATGTTGTGTTCCCCCAGAGTCGCACTCTCTCCATCGAAGCAGAATGATTTCTCCTCCTTCAAGCCGAGTTTGCAGATGTCCAAGAGATCCGAATCCTTGGAAGTTGATCAGATCATGATTGGTTTTTCCCCAGCGGAGTATTGAACAGCTGAAGTTGGTTCTCCGCAGAGTGGTCATCCCAGAAGAGTAGCCGAGACGGCCACGCAGTTCATTCTCGCGATTGATATCAGCAGATCCAAGTTCTCATAGAGCTTCGTCCCCTGCAGCAGTCAGCTGAAGTTGTTCCCCTGCAGCAGTTCGCGGAAGATCAATTCCCCGGACAGAGCCCGATTGATATTGGCGTGTTCACGTTCTCCTCAGCAGGATGATTCCTCTACCTGAGTGGTTCTCTCTCCTTGACAGGAAGATTTCCCCCTTCGGCATTTATTTTGCTGACGGGATCGCATCATTGTGCATGATTGCATAGCATTGTGCATGACTGCATAGCATTTAACGCTGCATAACATCGTGCATGATTGCACAGCATTTAGCATAAACGCATATCATTCCCACCGTGTGGGGCATAGCGCAGAAGCATATGCATCATAAGCATGATCTAGGTCATTATTATTCTTGTTTTACAGGTGTACCACCTAAAGACCGGTTGCTCAGGACGATTCTTGATGTTCTCCCCAGCAAGACCGCTTGCGAGATGATTCTTAAAGACCCCGGTGTGATTCCCGCAGTCGCTCGCTCAAGATGATTTTTGAGATCCCCGGCAAAGTCTTCGGTTCGAGATGATTCTCAAATCCCTCAGCAGGGCCATTTGCTTAAGACGATTCTTAAGACCTCAGTACAGCTTCCCGGGTTGTTCGCCTAGTATGATACTTGAGCTCCCCAATAGCGCCTCCAGCAGGAGTTGCCCAGGAAGGTTTCTGGGATACCCGACAGAATGTTAGCTCCAGAAGGGTTATCAGTTCAGGACGATTCTTGAAGATGCCCGACGGATCTGTTTGTTCAAGATGATTCTTGAAGTCCTCAGCAGCGTGATATGTCTGCTCCAGCAATGATGTCTAATCTGAAGATGGATTTCATAAGCGCCTGGAAGGCGATATCAGAAGGTTCCGGTGAGTCCAGATTTCCGTGTTGAAGAATCAACGGGTGGATGAAAATAAGGTTCCAGAGGTTGTAGATACAACAGAGTGATTCGTGTGAGTCTGAAGACCAAGTCAGTTGTCCTGAAGAGATGATTGATTGCGATCAAGTGAATAGTGTTTCTTCTGACTGAAGTCGAAAATGTTTCTCCAGCTGAAGGGGAGTTTTTGCATGAAGGCAAAGTGTTTGAATCCCCGTAGAGTCATGAGTGGCTCAGGATACCATTTCTCTGACTGAAGTCACAGATTTCCTAAGCTGAAGCGAAGGTGCCTAAGGGCAAGGTTATCCCCCAAGGTCATGAATGACCTAGGGTTCACTTTTCGGACTGAAGGCCGAAGTATATCCCTGACTGAAGTCACGGATGCTCTATAACAGAGGCGGAGTTGCCTGAAGGCAGATCCATGTATCCTTGAAGGCCAAGGACCATTTCTTCAGACTGAAGTCGAAGATACCTCCTGCAGAGTTGCCGACGGGCAAAGTTTATATCCTTGAAGGCCAAGGATGTTTTTCTAGCTGAAGCTGGAATGGCCGGGGGCCAGGGTTTCATTCATATTCAGAAGTACTTAAAGATCTTTTCTAGCTGAAGCTGGAAGTGGCCGAGGGCCAGGGTTTCGTATATCTGTAGTGTTGAACTTCTACGGTTTCTCAGTATGCAGTAATATTTGGATGTTCGTTATGGTTCTGAGGGTGAACCCCAGATCAGAGTGTGCTTGGTTGAGTCTCTCATCCCCAGCAGAGTAGCTCCAAATACGCAAGTGTACCTTTTGTTCCAGTTACCAGGGGTGAACCCCAGGGCAGAGTTGTTCAGTGTTGTAGTTCTCCAGCGGCGATGCGGAGTATTTTGATTGTTCGACGGCGATGTCAGATTGATATTTCTCCAGCTAGTTGTTGAGCAGCTAGTGTTGCAGTGTTCGAAGGTTTGTTCTCCGCGGAGTATCATGTGGTCGTGCAGTTGGCAAATTTTCGGGTTTACCGATATTCAACCGTCTCGTACCTTGATTGGTCGAGAGCCGTTCGCTTCTCACCCAGTCAGGTCCAAGCCGTTTGAATAGGGGCAGCTGTTGCACCCCAAAATTTGACCAACAATTATTTATTCATTGAGTGTTTGAAAATGGATACCTTCATCAGACAGTTCAAGAGATCTTCAGAGGAAGTGGTTGGAACCAGGGTTGTGTGCTTCATAGCTTGAAAGTTGTGGGTGCTCCTCAGATGATTCTGAGACTTTGAGAAAGAACTTGATGTTTTGAGAAAGCCTATGAGATGTCTTGATAGCTTTCATGAAGCCCAAAGAAGTCATTATGCAAGAGTTCAGAAGATTCAACCATGAATGATGAATTAGGGTTTTTGACTGGGTCAACCCTAGGATAACTGAAGATTTGGGAAAGGTTGAGACCCAATCCAAGGGCCATGAGATCATGGAATGATGCATAGAGATGATATAAAGAGGATTCCTAGACCAACTCCTCATGATTGAAGAGTTTGAGAAGTTTCAAGTTAGGATCTCCAAGGATTGTCAGTGAAAAAACCCTAATTTGATCCCTATCTTCCAGGCCGTTTTAGCTCTAGATGTGATTGATATCTCATCTTCCCCACAACATGAATGTTTTAGAGCTTGTTCTAAGCTTTAATTTGAGTGGTGGAAGTCCTTGATAGGAGTTACAGAGCTCAAGTTATGGTTTTGACAAATTACAGGTCAGTAGAGGTGTGTGAATCTGGGTCCTTGAAAGTCACCCAACTTGCAGACAACTTTTGCCCTAGTAGGATGATTCCTATGATCTCTTGGTCAACATGAATGTTGGAGGGCATCTTCTTAGCTTTAATTTGAGTGGTAGAAGTCCTTGATTGGATTTGTGGAACTCAACTTATGGTTTGAACAAGACAGGGGTATTTTGGTCATTTGTCAGTTATAGGTCATTTTATCCAATGCCTAAAACTCCTATTTCCAAACCTCAAATGGAAAAACTCAAAACATGAAAGTTGCTCAAAATGTGGTTTTAAGTCTAGAAAGAAGGTCACAAATTGTTGGAAAAGCTCATAGCATGAGATTACATGATTGGTCCAAAATGAACTAAAAATGGCTTATAACTTTGAAAAGTTGAAATTGAAAAGTGATTTGGAAGATCCACAAATCCAAAATAGGTCATCCAATATATCATTTTGATTGGAAAAACCATTTTGAGAACATTGGTTTAGCTAGAATTTTCATTTGAGGTCTAAAAATGGGTGATGCTTTGAAAAGTTATTACTTGAAAAAGAAGGCAATGTTGGAAAATCCTACACAAGCCAAAGATGAACTGGTTTTTCACTCATCCCTTCTCAATAACTCATGTAAGGATATTTTAAGACTAAATTGCAAGGCATAACATATGAGATATGAGATAACCAACTTGTCATCACATGAGAATTTCAAGAAGTTTCCACCACATTCTAGATGAATCTAGAAGCATCTAAGGATCAATATATAAAGAGTGCATCAGAGAGTGATCAAGGGTTGGTGATAGAGAGTCAAGTCAGAGGAGAAAGAGAGAGATACATTGCCATTAAAGAGCTTTCTTCAAGTTGAAGCAACTTGAGTTTTCTTCCACTACAAGCATCCTCCTCCCATACAAGTGCATACAGAAGATCTTCCACCATTAGAAGGGCATTGTTGAGAGGTTACAAGCTCTGAATCGTGCTCAACATCACCTCATCTCATCTTCTTGACAGGTTTCTTCTTCACCTTCTATCTCCTAAATTATTGCAGTTTAGTTAGTTTCATAGACATAGAAATGATGCACTAGGGTAGATGACTCTTTCCCATGAATTAGGGCACGATCCATGAGGTTCCATGGCAGGTGAGTGATTCTTGAATCTTCAAGAATTAGTTGTTTAGGGCGTTTTAGTTAATATGAGTTAGGTCAGATTGATGAGCATAGCATATAGAACATCTGTAGATCATTAGAGTTAGGGTTAATGAAGATTGATATCAGCTGAACGTGGTTGTACCAAGACATTGAAGTCTTCTGTTTGGATTATTCAAGAGGGATTAAGAAAAACTACGCGTACCATCTTGTTCCTCTCATTTAGTAGAGCAACTTTCGTTTTGGAATCATGTTGTTTCGTGGCCTGAGTAGGGAGATAGAGGAGCTCGAATCTTGGTGCATGGAGGAGAGGGTTCTGAAAACCCTAGGTTTCATTTGGGACGATGAAGGAGAGTCCTTGGATTCGTTCCAGATTTTGACTCATTATTCAGATCCAACGGCTGTGATTAAGTCTGAGAGTTGGAGGGAAAGATTCAAATATATTGAAACGCGGCGTTTCACTTAAAGCCACGTTGGGCTCAGCTTTCTATTCGCCCCCCCCCTTCTTTGCTGGCCCAATTATTTTAACTAGCGTGAGTTGCTGTTCATACCCCCCCTCCCTTTAATTGATTTTAATTCTTTTATTTTTCTTTTAATATTTTTCTGTTTTGATTAATTCATTAAAAAATGATAAAAAATGATTTTTTAATTCTTCTTTTTTCTATGATTAGATCATTTTGTGTAGAAAATATTAAAAATAAAAATGGGATTTTATTTTTTTAGTTTAATATTTTTAATAGATTTTCCAAATAAATAGCTTTTAAATAGTCTTAATTTGGTATTTGATTTTGTAGGAATTGTTTTAGGACCTTCCCTTAGGTTTTTCTATCCATTCTTTTTTGTGCAAATTAGATGATGAATCATAGTTTCCCATAGGATTTTTTCTAGAATTTTAGAATTAAATTTTGATTAGTTTAATTAGGGTAGATTTAGGGTATCCTAATTAGGGTTTAGATTGTGTTTAGGTGATGAATCCCTTTCTTTGAATAAGTTTTGTCTTGATTTTTAGGTAGAGGCCTATGTAGATGTTATGAATAGACTTTGAAGACCCTTGTGAATAATTGTTAGATTTTTCCCTATTAGTTTAGTATTTTTAGGTATTTTCTGAAGTTGCCTATTGATTTTGTCTCCCCTGTGGTTATCTGTCCATCTTTGGGGTTCATTGTGGGGAATTTGTTGAGGGGCTTGTGTTGCCTTGAAGATCTTGTTGGGGAGCATCATGAAGTGAAGATTGTAGATCAAGACTCAGAGACCCAGAGCTTGGCTTGTTCCCTGTCTGTGAGGTTTGAGATCCTGAAGTTTGAAGGAAGTTCCTAGTACTTTCCTGAGGAAGGCACTATGAATGACTTTCATTCTTTCTTCTCACCTATTTCTTAAGTATCCAATGATGTTGGAGCCAACTTGTGAGTTTAATTTCTCCTGAGGAGGAATGTAAACTGATCACATGTTGTTGAGCCACATGGGATACAACTCCTAAGTGGAAGCCTCCTAGTACTTTCCTGAGGAAGGTCCTATGGGTCTATTCACTTAGTTCCCTTAGTTTGTCTAGGATTTCTCAAGTATCCAATGATGTTGGAGCCAACTTGTGAGTTTAATTTCTCCAGAGGAGGAATGTAAACTGATCACAGTTGTTGAGCCACATAGGATGCAACTCCTAAGTGGAAGCCTCCTAGTACTTTCCTGAGGAAGGTCCTATGAGTCTGTTCACTTAGTTCCACTAGTTCAGATAGGATTTCCTAAATATCCAGTGATGTTGGAGCCTGCTTGTGAGTTTAATTTCTCCTGAGGAGGAATATAAACTGATCACAGTGGTTGAGCCACATAGGGTATGACTCCTGAGTATACACCTTCTAGTGCTTTCCTGAGGAAGACACTATGAGTCTGCTTGCTTAGCTCCCTTTCTTTGGTAAGCTTGTTCTGAAGCTTGAAGACTGGGATTGATTTCTCTTGTTTAGGGTTTTGCTTGAGGGCTTTGCTTAGATTTGATTCAGATTCTGTGTTAGGGTTAGGATTAGAGAGTAGATCCTTTCTTCCTCAAGTGTGTTTTGTTTGCCTGATGGCATTTCCCTTCTCTTATCTGTATATTGCCTGATAGCATGTTGATTATTTCAGTATGATTACTGTTATTTCATGACTGGCTTGAGGTCGAGATGAGCTTGTGGAGGCTGAGGCCCCACACACATTTCCTCCCTCACTTGCATTGCATGCATTTTGCTGTTAAAGCTGATGTTTTTGTCTGTTTCTGTGCATCATTGACATGATCCCTTAGGACTCTCATTTCCTCTGATAAGGATTTGATGATAGACTTTTAGGTTGAAACCTATGCATGACAACATCTAGGAGTTCCCTGTTCAAACCTCAACCATAGGATGAATCCATGGCATGATAACAGTAAGACTTGATAGTCTCCCTCCTAGTTGAGCCATTTTTTTCTGTAGTTTCCCGAACTACGTTTGCTCTGATCTTTCATACCAGATGAAAGTACGTAGGCATAGGATGCGATATCCTAGCGAGCAACCTTCCCCCCATAACCCGTAGTTAGCCGAACTACGTTGACTCTGATTTCTCATTCTCTGATGAGAATACGTAGGCATAAAGCGCGACGCTTTGCCGAGTCATTTTTCTTTTCTTTTTCAGCCAGCCTTGATAGGTAGATAGATTACAACCAACCCGTCCAAGTAAACAAACAAGCGAGGATCCCGTCGAGTACGACGGACGTGAGGGGTGCTAATACCTTCCCCTTGCGTAACCGACTCCCGAACCCAGACAATGGTTGCGACGACCTTGTCTTACCCTTTTTCGTCAGGTTTTTCCGATCGTTTCCTTTCCCGCTCTGAGGGATAAATAACGAAAGGTGGCGACTCTTCTGTCATGCCGGCACCTTATTTTCGCGCAAGCGACAATAAGGAAAAATGTTTTTGACCTAGACATGAAAGAAAGAGACCATGTCATACCAGAAGTCACACAGTTTAAATATTTTAGGTCTTTAATATAAAATATAGAGAAATAGATAAGATGGGGTAACACCTATAGTAAAAAATATGATAGAAAATGAGCTTGGTTTGAATATATTGTTTTCAAAATTTGTATAGAAAGATAAAAATGAGAAAATGTTAAATAAAGTATTGTTCTATAAATATAGAGTAAATTAGTCACAATATTATATATAAGATATTGTTTCTATCCAGATTATTAAACTAGAGGTCAGGTATCTCTTTTCTTAGCCTCCTTATTACTCTGTTTCGGGGCTACAGCCACAACACAAATCCGAGCAATGAAGCTTTTCGATAAAGATCCTGTAGAGCAATCAGCTCACTAATATGCACATATAGAGATGGCTCTGTGGAAGTTATCGTTGGTTTTCTTTGATTAATTTATTCCCAATCAAGATAGTTTACTTACTTGTTAGATTCAGGTTTGGAACCCTAAAACGAAGACCAAAAAGAGCATTTATCCCAGTTCTTCCGGAAAGAGGAGCGAGACAAATCCAATCCTCAAATAAAACAACGACACCTGTACAAAATCATCACTTAGAGCAGGCTAGCCTCGAATAAAATCTTTATATATATATATATATATATATATATATATATATATATATATATATATATATATATATATATATATATATATATATATATATATATATATATATATATATATATATATATATATATATATATATATATATGTGTGTGTGTGTGTGTGTGTGTGTGTGTGTGTGTGTGTGTGTGTGTGTGTGTGTGTGTGTGTGTGTGTGTGTGTGTGTGTGTGTGTGTGTGTGTGTGTGTGTGTGTGTGTGTGTGTGTGTGTGTGTGTGTGCATGCATGTATGTGTGTCTGTTTGTCTGTGTGCGCGTGTGTATGTGTGTGCTTTTAAAAAAGACTGGTAAATTATACTACGGACAAGATATATCGAAAAATCTAATACATATAGATTTTTTTGAATATTTGAAAAATTAAGTAGTTGTGGGTTTTTTTTAAATATGAATATTCTAAAATTTCCAAAATATAAATACAAAACATTTTTTTAAATATAAATACTAAAATATCAATACAAAACAAATTACGTTGACTTTCGACTTCTTCTTTACAGTGCCTTATATGTCTGGCATATGATGTTTCCCTGAGGCTTGAACCTTCACTACAACTCTGTCTTCATATGTTATTGACGGGAGGCAGTGAACAATTGGGTTTCAACTTCACTTGAGCCCAATGTCTGTTGTTAACAAAGCCAACTACAATAAGCTTATGTCTACTTACAGACATGAATGGAGATACCACCCGTGGAAAGAAAGTGATGTTAAGGTTCTTGGATAATGAGACTAATATTATACTATATTTATAAGCAATAGGATAACCAATATCAGAAATCTTCATCCATTTTTTAAGACCTTGCACACTCAAGTTAGCTACTCGCAACAAACTCCTTACTTCAGAGACTGTGTAATAACACACATTAGAAACATTTGATGATGTTGATAAACATCAGCATCTAACTGCGTCTGTATCAAAGGTCAAGACTCTTCGTCCCATTTAAGTAAACATGCAACAACACAATTTCTATTTTCTCCCACAACAATTTCTATTTTCTCCCACAACAACAATGTCATCAATGTACTGATGTAAGAAAACATGACACTGAGACAAATAAAGAAGTATTGAAGGCTACCTAGATGGTTGATGTCCAGATGATTTCGTAAAATATCTCTTTGTATTTCGACATCCCTGCGAGTTCTCATGATACTACCACTAAAAGGATCACGATGCACATCATTCTCTTTACTCTTTTTACTCTTTTTAATTCCCCTCTTAAGCTTATACTTCACTAGTGGTGGACATATAAAAGTTATGGATGGATGTGTTAATTACCAAACTTTTTTCTTCATCACCCTCTAGCATGCAATATCCAATTTACTGAAATATATCTTCAACTCTTCACACTATTCTTTTAAATCCAACTGTGTCCAACTATCTTCTTGAGTGACCTCTTACTCTTCAATGTATAATTTCTTCCAAAATACATGAATTGATTCTAACTGAACATGCTCACCTTGTATTTAAAGACCAACAAGTTGAAACACACAAGGTAACTCATGTGTTATTCTAATGAAATAACCACATGCATCTTTGTCAGAACCAACAAATTTTACCATTTCCAAATCCTTTTCAACATGCTACATACATTATCGTGAAACGAAGCCGTGTAAATCTGGAGTAAAATGGAGTGTTATACAAATGTTATATGTTGGAAATACTTTCTTAAAATTATACTCTAATTGAACTTAGTTGCAATTTCAACACGGTGTTCACATCATCCCAACTTCTACATAAATCTCTCGGCTAGTAGTTAACATATTTTTTAGTCTTCAATGAGCAAACTCAACCCTAAAAAAATATAAATAGAAAAAGAAGATATAAATTGATAATTAGTACTATAATCCAATCAAAGTTACAACAATGTATCTCCTCGTTTCCATGTTCCCTAAATGAGTGAATCTATTAGTCCATACAATAACAAACTTTTCTTTATAGGGTGTCAACCATGTTTGATGCACATACTGAACAAATAAAGGAATATTAGCTCACACTACCTCAAAATTCTTTAACTGTTCCATAAACTCAAGCTCCCTACTTGAATACATGATGTTGTTCCATAGATCTATAACATGGTTTTACCTATTAGATTCGACATACTCTTTACACTTCATATTAACATTTTTTTAAAATATGAAACAAACACAATAGATAATTTGAGGACGGGAACACAACTTCTATGGCATTCATCAACGCCAGTTTTCGATTCGTCACCAAAACATTCGGTAGCAACTTCTTCAAAGCAAACGACTCTTTCATCTTCTCCAATGCCCATGTGAAAATTTCCTCCCTTTCATGTTCCAAATAGGAAAATCCAATGAAAAACGTCAACTTCGTTGACGTAACACTAATAATCTCAAGTAATGGTAGTCGATACCTCACTACAACAAAAATGACTTTTGGCAACAACTCAAAACCGCAACCTAAAGTGCAATAACCGTAGCCTATGGCTTTAGGGGGCGGTTTATCAGACGTGGAATAAACGGCCGTTGCCTATTCCTTTAGAGCGCGGTTTTTTTATTTATAACCACGGATTCAAAACACCGTCCCCTAAATCATCAAATTCCACGGTTTTAGTTGTAGTTTTAGGCCGCGGTTTTCTAGTAACAACACAAAATAACCGTCCCTAAAACATGAATATACAACGGTTATAAAAAAACAACAATAGAAAACTGTAGCTAGTTTATAATTTCATTTAAAGAACCGCGCCTAAAACTTAGGAAAAGTCCACGGTTTTTAATAAGCAACCCTTAAAAAGCGTTGCCTATAAATTGAAAAATATTTGGTAAATATTAACTTTAAACTTAAATATATAATTATTAAAAAAATTTCTATTCATTTATATGATGATACATTTCAACCATAAACCTTCATTTTATTCTAATATATTATAAGTCAATATTATTAATTAAATGAGAAGAAACACATGTATAAATTAATCAAAACATATAAATATGAAGTATTAATAAGATGAAGTGTAATAAACACTTTGAAATGTAAGAACAAATATTTTCAAAAAAAATCCAAACTCTTTGAAATATAATAAACTAATTAGGTGGTTTGTGTAACTCCACAAAACAAAAAATAATTGTCTATATTTGAATCAGTGAAGGTCTTCATCATATTCATTGTACTGAGAATCATGAGAATCATCATCTTGAGAACCGTCAACTTGATCATATTGAAGATCGTCATCTTGATCATATTGGAGATCATCATCAAGATCATAATGAAGATCATCATCATCTTGAAGATCGTCGTCATCTTGGAGAACGCCATCTTGTTCATCTTGAGGATCATCTTCATTTCTAACCTGTAAATATGAAGAATAGTCAAATTTAAACATTTCTTCCATCATATTAGTAGCAAAATTTGGTAAGAAAATACTAACTAATCCTAGGGGAGAACTCGATATATAAGCAACATAAATTAGTATACTAAAGAAATACCAACTCAACACTTAGTAAAATAAATGCCAATCTTAATTAATATCAATTGTAGTACGTACCTTTTGATGAGCAGGAGCATAGGTTGATGTCGATGAGCGCGGTGTTGGAATATTATCATTGTGCAAGGCTTCTCTCATCTTATCGTTTACTTCCTCTTCACTTAAATGTGGATTTTGTTGCATATACATGCTTTTCAAAAGTACCTCCATTGCTCCCATCTTTTGTGTCATGTCAGAAATTTTACCATCATATTGCATTTTTATTAAAGAAATTTCTTCATTTTTTTCAACAATGATGGTGTAACAGTTCTTCCATAACATCTCACTCTACCAGGTTTTTCTTTTCCAAGCAATGATTGAAATGTTTGTGTTCCAGCTTCAGTTGAAGTTTCAATAGATTCTTGAAGTTTATCCTAATATATCAAACTATCAATTTTGAACAAAATTAAAAACTACATGGGCAATTAAAATGGATATAATTTAACTTACAATCACAAATTGGGTTTCCTCATCCACTTGTTTTCCCTTGCGACTTTTTCGAGTTTCAATAAACATCTCAGCTTGAGTGACTTCTTGTCCATCCTTGTTTTCCCGCTACATTATTATTCATATATTAAAAATACAAAATATTAGTTAATAAGAGATTGAAAAAACACATTATTCTATTGATAATCACGCACAAATACCATACCATTTTTGCACGAATTCTAGCAAAATTTGTCGGTCCTACACGATGCATAAACTTTTGCTTGCTCCTATTAACTGCATTCTTTTGGCTAATATCCTATAATAAAAAATAAAACAAAAATTGGGTTGTTAGCCAAAAAGGACAAACAACTTATAGAAATTACTAGCACAAGGGGATGAAAAGATAAAATCAAATAATTTTTAGATACTATTTCTTAATAATTATACTTATTTTAGTAACTATTAGATACTATAGAAATTACACATTAGTATTTTAGAAATTACGCATTAATAATCAAATACTTATTTTTACCTATTAACTCCAAATAAGTATTTTAGAAACTACCCATCAGTAATAATTATTAGATACTATAGAATCACGCATTAGTAATAATTTTATAGAATCACGCAACAGTGGGTAAAATAAGTATCTATAATTTTTTCATGATAAGACATTAGCTTCATCAACAGGTCAAATAGTTCATGGTGTTAAAGTTATGTAGTAAAATCCAGATTTGAAGAGCATGTAGTAAAATCCAGATTTGAAACATCCTGATTTGAAAACCATAGTAACATCCAGATTTGAAAACCAAAATCCAACACAAAAGTGCATGTACTAAATTTATGACAACAGAGATAAACATTTGGAAACACAATATTTTGTTCCCATAAGAATCATGAGAATCACAAGCAAAATAAATAACTTACTTGAATATGAGTATCTTTCCAATATACTAACAATTTCTTGAAATGAACTTCAGATATGCTCTTTGGACGGTGTTTTAATCTATCCTTCATATTAGAGTACTTTAAAAAATGATCTTTCTTGATAGAGTATTTGTGGCGTCTCCAAGCATCGTTTATTCGAGCATACACTGCTTTTTTTCCTCTCTCAGGAATGTTGAACTTCGTCTGCAAGAATAAAACAATGTTTGTCATCAATTATAGATACTTGATCATTAAAAAATTATGAAATTTTACTTCTCATACATTAATATATTTCCAAATATGACAATTATGACGCTTAGGACCTGTTTTATCTTTAAGCAACTCTTTGAAATTTGTATAGATCAATGGACAAAAATTTGCATTCCTTGCTATAGTTCCGAGGAAATAGCCTAAGTCAGAAACAGTTTGGTCATCAGGTCCAATTGGCTCTCCAAATTCATCTAGAGTAACTTCTTGACGGTCTTTTACATCTCTTGCATATATTTTTAAACAACGCGTCGGTCCCCGTGTTCTTTTCTTAGTTGTCCCTGTTTTGACATCAAACAATATAATGCAAGATAAATTATCAAATACACACACATATGAGTAATAAAATAAATTAATAATAAACTATTTTCTTGGTCTTAAATAAAATGAAACATCACCATTTTTTTCCGCGTCTCCCTCACATTCCACATTTTCTTCTTGTTCTTGTTCTTCTAAAACAATGTTTTCCTCATCTTCAATTAAATTTTCCATCTCCTTCTCAACATCTCTTCCATTTTTTCAAGAAAGTCACCAATTAACATTGATTGGCACAAAGGACTTCTTTTTGTCTTCTTGCAAGCACTTTGTTGCCTTGCCATTGATTCTTCTTCAGCCACTACCATTTTCTTCTGTTGATCTTTTGCCCTTGAAATGTCATTTCCAAACATTTTTTTTTGTTGATTCTTCCTGTTACTTTCATGTTTTTCCCTTGACTCATCTTCAACAACTATTCTCTTAGATTGTTCATTTGACCTTGAAATGTCATTTTTAAGAGATTTATTTTCTGCAATTTGTTGTCTTTCCAACGGTCCATCTCCAATTACCGTCTTTTTCATGGATTGCCTATTTGGAACCTGAATATGCATAGGCGTAGATCTTCTAACTTAAGACAAAGACTGTCCTTTTGAATTTTGGATTTTAGAAACTAAAGGTTGATTCCTTTTAGAAATCAAAGATTGATCTTTTGGATCTTGAATCTTCAATCCTTTGTTTGTTTTTAAAGATACTTCCCTCTCTATACTTTTTTCAGCATGAGTGTTAGGTAGTTTAGTCCTACTTGTATTATCTGAAACATTTTTCTTTGGCTCAGGCTCTTTGTTGGAAGTTGTTGCAAACATAGATAACTTGAATTGTGGAGTAGTTAATGGCTGGTCTTTTTTGTTCCTAAGAGCTTCAACTTCTGTTATAGGTGCACATATTTTTTCATGTTTGGTCTTTCTTTCCTCCAGTTTGATGCTGAAATTTCTTGCCAATTCAAAACTTGATTTGACCAGTGGTAGCTCAACACTGGAAGCACCCCTCTGACCTTTCACATGACACTTCATATTTTTCTTGTTTTCTTCCTTGTTCATTTGTCCTATAAAATATTTAAACATAAAAAATAGTAAGTTGTTGAACATAAAATATTAAGTTCATTTGTCCTATAAAATATTTAAACATAAAAAATAGTAAGTTGTTGAACATAAAATATTAAGTTCATTGGACATTCCCACCATTCGTTTTTAATGTCTATAAAATGAATGACTTAGACCCCATCACTCTACCAACAAAGTATTGTCAAAATCAGAATCATCTTCATATCTTGCTTCTTCCATAAAAGATGGAGGCTTATCAACAATTATTCCAGGTATATCTTCTCTAACCCAATTAAGTTCACCATCAAAAGGATCACTTTGATAAGATTCTTGGACCATTGAATCTGATAGGTTACCCATACTATATAAATCTCTAGGATCTGTTTTCATGACATACTGCCTACTTTCATCAAGTGGATCTTGGATATAGAAACATTGATGCACTTGAGATGGTATAACAAAAGGATCATTTTGGTAACATTTTTTGTTGAAATATACACAAGTAAGCCCATATTTGTCTTCTTCTACCTCAAACCAATCACATTCAAACAACACAAATTTGAATTGAGAGTAATAGTCTAACTCAATTATATCTCTAATTGCTCCATAATAAGTTACAACTTTCATCCTAGGATTTTCATCCTTAGAGCTTGCAAAACTTGGAGTCAATGAAACCAAAGTTACACCTGAATTTTGAGTTTTGCGTCTTGCATCTCGTTTCATAGTATAGAATCTATATCCATTGATGAGGTAGCCTGAAAACCTCTTTGCTGTATCACATGGACCTCTAGAGAAATATTTCAGTTGAATTGATACATCATCTTTCAAGGCTCGAGTTTTAAACCATTCACTAAAATCGTGACTTTGGGTTTTGGCCTTGACCCACCTCCGTCCTTTAGTTTGACTATTGACAATATCATCATGCTCCCTATAAATATAATTTATCATCTATTATAAAATAACACTAATGTGTGTGTGTGTGTGTGTGTTTTATAAATGAACTTAATATATTATGGTACCTGATGAATGCGTTAACTTCATCACAATTGAACAAAAGGTATCAGTGGGCTTGGGATTTTGCAGTTGAATCTAGAAAAAATGGTTTACCATTTTTCTTCCCACATAAGGAACGACCAATACATGAAAAGTAATCGCTTAAATCCACATTACACAAGTCACTATTGTCATAATTTCGACTCTTTCTATTTAACCTTGTGTCTACATTGTCATGCAAGTATCTTGAGCAAAAAGTCAAAGCTTCTTCAGCCAAATATGCCTCAGCAATAGATCCTTCAGGATGAGCTCTATTACGAACATAACTTTTAAGTTTGCATAAGTTTCTTTCAGTGGGATACATCCAACGAAATTGAACTGGACCGCCCAATCTAACTTCATTTACCAAATGAATAGGCAAGTGAACCATTATATCAAAAAAACTTGGAGGAAAAATCATCTCCAGTTGACAGAGGATATCTGCAATCTCAGCTTCTAAGAAATTCAAATCTTGCTCTCGGATAACTTTTTTACACAAAGAGCGGAAAAATGACCCTAAGCGAATTAGAGGTTCAGCCACTGCATTGGGCATGGTGCCTCTTACTGCTACTTGTAATAAGTAATGTAACATGAAATGTGCGTCATGACTCTTGTAGCCAAACACTTTCTTATTACTAACTTGCACACACTTTGAAATGTTTGATGCAGTCCCATCTGGTAATTTGGCAGCCTTTAAAACACCACAAAAAATAGTCTTCTCACGTGCACTCATTGAAAAACAAGATTTTGCAATCTCTGCACGACCTCCACCAATCTCTTTTGGATGAAGCTTCTTTCTTATTCCCATGTCTTTCAAATCATAACGAGCATTAACGTGATCTTTTGTCTTCCCTGGTATGTCTAAAAGAGTTCCAATAATATTATCAAATATATTTTTTTCAATGTGCATCACATCAAGATTATGACGTAATGTATTTTCAGCCCAATAAGGTAACTCAAAAAATATTGATTTTTTCTTCCATGGACCATCTTTTTTCTTCTTTTTTGTTTTACCAAACTCATTCTGAAAATCTTTCAGGGTTTCCAAAATATCTGTCCCTTTTAACAAAGAAGGGGCAGACCTAAGTTCTTTCTTTCCATTAAAGGACCTTTTATTTAACCTCCAAGCATGGCTCATTGGTAAAAAGACACGATGACCCATGTAGCACATCTTGTGGCTATTTTTTAAATATGATGATTCAGTGTTATGATTGCAACACGCACATGCAAACTTTCCTTTCGTGCTCCAACCTGATAACATATCATACCCAGGATAATCACTAATTGTCCATAGGAGTGCTGCACGAATTTTAAATGTTTGATTTTTTGAGGCATCATATGTGTCTACTCCTAATTCCCATAACTCCTTTAACTCCTCAATTAATGGTTGAAGGTACACATCAATGTCATTCCCCGGTGATTGTGGCCCAGGAATCAACAATGACAACATTGTATATTCAGATTTCATGGACAACCAAGGAGGATAGTTGTATACTACCATCATGATAGGCCATGTACTGTGTGATAAGCTCATGGTCCGGAACGGATTGAAGCCGTCACTTGATAAGCCAAGTCTTATGTTACGAGGCTCAGAAGCAAAGTCATGATGAAGTCTATCAAAATCCCTCCATGCTTGTCCATCCGCAGGATGCCTTAATTTTCCATCTTTTGAGCGTTCTTCTTCATGCCACCTCATTTCCTTTGCTGTCTTTGAACACATAAATAACCTTTGAAATCGTGGAATCAATGGAAAATGTCTCAAAACCTTAGCAGGGAGTTTATGATCATATTTCGCATGCTCAGAAGACTCACTCTCTACTTGAGGAAACTCCTTCCATCGTGAAGCCTTACAAATATTGCAAGAGTTATCATTCTCGTGTTCTTTCCAATATAACATGCAATCATTCGGACATGCATGAATTTTTTTGTAATCGAGACCCAAATCACTAATCATCTCCTTTGTTTTGTTAAAAGATTCAGGAATGTTTAATTCAGGAATCGCTTCTTTCAATAATTCTAAAAGGGAAGTGAAAGATGCATTGCTCCATCCATGCAGACACTTCAACAAGTAAAGTCGAATTATGAACGATAGAGTAGAGAAGCTTTCACATCCGGGATATAACTCTTGTTTTGCCTCATTAATCAACTTGTAGAACTTTCTCGCATCCTCATTGTGAGCTTCACTACTTTCCTCTGCTTCAACCACATTTCTAAATATGTCATACAATAAACCACCAATGTCATCAAGTGAGTTCTCTTGCTCCTTTGTGTCCTCCTTAATTTTCATAGGCGATGGTATATCCTCTCCATGGTTTACCCAAACATCATATCCTTTCACAAAACCTACAGCTATTAAATGATCGCGGACCACATGTCTTCTTTCCCATTTACAATTTGCACAATGAGCACAAGGACAAGAAATTTCACGTCCTTGAGGTCTTCCTGTGGTATAGGCAAAATCTAAAAAAGACTTAACACCTTTTTTATACTTCTTCCAGTGTCTTGGGAGTTTAGTCCATGCTTTGTCCATACCTTTAGTCTAATTTAATTACAATATTTTAAACATCCATCAATAAATTTATAAACAAATAAAATGTATAAACACATAAGGATACATTATTATTAACAAACTAACACAATATTAACACATAAAATAATTTAACTATCAACAAACACAGTATTAACATATTATATAACTAAAAAATTAATATCACTATTCATAAGATTAAAGGTAATATTGTATATTCTTTTTAATATTGATTGACATAACTGTTATGCATTCTGAGATATAGCAGATAATGTGATTTTTTTTTCACAACCCTTCTTCAACTTTTTTCTTCTAATATAAGGTCTACGGTTTACTTTAACATTCATAAGATTAATGGTGAAAGGTAGGGACATAGCAGTAGAATTTAAGGAAAATAAAACATTTTGTTGAATTTTAGGCTTTTATTCACGGGTTATATTGTATATCTCCTCTGTGTGCTTTGAAGTTTAAACTTATCTTTGCTTTCAGTTTAGCCTTTTACCTGTATTTATTCTACTTTAGCTTTTAGGTCTCAAAAGTTACGCCACCAATGCAGGTGCCAAATTTATATAATACCAACATAAGTGAAGTCAGTTATGTTTGTACTTTAGCTCTTAGGTCTCAAAAGTTACTAACCTCTAACAATCCTAACAAAATGCTAACAGTTAGCTAACCATAATTATTTTTTCAAATGCTATTAACATTCAATTAGCATAACAGTTAACTAACATCTCTAATTCTAACATTTAAACTAACATTTCAATGTTCAACAACTCTTAACTATAATATTGCTAGATATTAACTAACATTTAGAACTAACACTCTGTTAGATTGAAGTAACATTTAACACTCTTAACTAACATTTAGAACTATCACTCTGTTAGATTGAACAAACTCTGTTAGATTGAAGTAACATTTAGAACTAACATTAGAGATTGAACAATATTAACTAATTATAAAATTGCTAGATAGTTCTAAATGTTATTTTTAAATGTTAGGCCAACCTCTGTTAATATAATATTAACTAACATTTAACACTCTGTTAATATAATATTTCCTAACAGTCCAATTCATTAACATCAATAATAATTGTCATCTATTCTAACTACACAAAGTCACTAACTGCCAATTAACCAATTCAACAACTAATTGTTAATGAAATTAACACCTGCACTAATTCATTAATTAACTGCACTTCACAGACTAATTTCAACAATCCAAGAGCTAACAAAATGTTTAACACCAAATTGTTTCAAAAAATCATAGTTGTGTCTTTGTCCACCAACCAAGTGCAGCCGTGCAAATCTTCACTTTCAAGCCACGAAACAAAAAACTAATTCAACACAATAACAAGCATCTACCTCTAACTTCACTTAAGTTTATACTTGACAGATTCATAACCATTTTCAGTAACTAGTTTTCTCCCACATTTTTAAAACAGAAGTGACTCATTTTTTGACATAGCTAGTATTTAGTTGCAGTAACTATTCTAACAGTTTTAACCTAGCCATTCAAGCATTTTCAAACCAATGAACATGGTGCATTATAGCCATTCACTAATACAACAACAACTCATTTTTTGTTAAAAAAGCAAACTTTCATTATGTTCACCCTATTCTTTTTTAATTTCATAAATAAATTCATTCTCAAGCATCTTATATAACCAATCTATTTTAGCCCACCACAGGTTAACCAAAACTCATGACTAAATTTCACGTGAATTATAAGCAGATTGCATTTGCATCATAGTGAAAAAGTTTCCAGCTCAGGTGAATAAAACTAGCGGCCTGTGATTGAACTTTACAAAACCAATCTCAATTCACAATGACTCGAGAAACCAACTAACTTCCCCATAACTAACCACCAAGACCATAACTGAAATAACTGAATCAAAACTAACTGGGAAGTTGTTAGTTAACTCATTGAGTTTGATCTAACAACTTCCTAAACCTCTCTAACTGTCACCAAGCCTTCATCCAAAGCTAAATCTTCTCCGAATCTGAGTGTTATTTAAGAACATCATCACCTTCATTTCACTTCCTTCACTGTTAGATTGAAGTAACATTTAGAACTAACATTAGAGATTGAACAATATTAACTAATTATAAAATTGCTAGATAGTTCTAAATGTTAGGCCAACCTCTGTTAACATCTCTAATTATAATATTAACTAACATTTAACACTCTTAAGTAACTGAGTTTTCTACTAACCCCTAACATATTTAACACAAACTCTAAACTATTTTTTCACATCAACTTCAATATAACAGTTTTACTAACCATAACTAACATTTCATTCAAAACAACTCAGTTACAATTCAACTACTAATCCTAACAGTCCAATTCATTAACATCAATAATAACTGTCATCTATTCTAACTACACAAAGTCACTAACTGCCAATTAACCAATTCAACAACTAATTCTTAATGAAATTAACACCTGCACTAATTCAAGATACTAACAGAAACATAACAGAGTTAGAATTCTAGCAACTCTCCTCATGAATCTAACTAACATTAACAGTGCCCTAACTTTCATCTCCAACAAAGCAAATTCCTCAATCAAATTAACTAACACAATTAACTAACACAACTAACCAATTCAAATTCCTCACTAACATTTCAATCTCCTGAGACCACAATCAAATTCACTTTGCAATTAATTAGTGTTCCAGATCTACAAAAGATATTCTCCATAATCATTTAAAAATACACAATAAAAAAATGTGATAATATTCTATAATATGCCATAGTTATTATTAGTAGATCACCAAACAAATCAAAGGATTAAAAAAGTACCGTTTTTATACCGTCTTTCTGAAGCTTTGCTTTTGCCCCACCTCCACAAGTTGAACTACGATATTACGTGCTAATTTTGCAAGCTGCATAAATAACCCAGCTTACTAATATAGGAAATAGAACATTGGACTATGAAACCTTGATAGAAACACATAGAATTACCTACACTAATAGTATCAGTAACTAATATATTCAGACAAAATAAGAACATATAGTAAATAAAGAAAACAAAAGATGTTGAATTTTGTCTAAATCATGATGTTAATTTGCCTTTGCCTACAGTACAAAATATCAAGAAGCTTCCAATTTATTCAAACAAACAATTCCTAGTAACACAGTAAACTAAACATTTAATAGTGTACCTCACTGAAATTTTAAGTGAATCATTTTATCAATTCCATATAACAGATACTCTTATGATTTGGCCTATGGTTTATCATTTTCTTTTTTTCCTATAATTTCATTCACTTTCCCTTAATCTATGAGGATAGAGAGAAAACGTGAATAACATCAAATGACATCAGAACTTTAGAACTTAAGAATACAACTCATTTCTTCTAACCTAAGACAAAGGAAACCCACAATCAATACCAAACTTACCATTCCCCTTGGAACTGTTCTCCTCATCCTACATACATTCTAGCTCCCATGTTTCACCCGTCCTCCTTCTAACAGACTCTCTCTATTCTGTACCCATTATCATTCTTTATTTTCCTATATAAGGTGAATACCAATGGCAGAACACTACATAAACTCTAAGAGAAATGCTACCGGCCAAGTTAAATACCAATGCGAAACACTATATAAACTCTAAGAGAAATGCTACCGGCCAAGTAGAATGAGAAACTTACGTTTGAGAGGTGTAAGGATGAGAGAAGGGAGGACGGTTGCCGGCATGAGGGTGAAAATGTTATAGGTCCTCGCTTGCAGAGAGATGAAAAAGTTAGGGTTTCTCAATTTTTAGAAACTATATGGCGCTATTTTTCGGATGAAAAAATTCAATTTTTAGAACAGATTAATTAATTAATAGATATTGAATTAAATTATTACAAACATGGTGTTAATGTTCTGGTGGTAGAGAAGTCTTATTATGTAGTAAGGGACGTGGGTTCGAGTCTTGGCTTTGCATTTTTTTATAAATAATTTTTCAATCATATTTTCAAGTTTGAGTTAGAGCACTTCAAGAACAGGGGTTCGATCCCCACTATGTACATTTAATTATATACGAATAGTTAATATTAAGTCTTAAAAAAACAGAAATAAAAAATACCACACTTCAAAAGCGTTGCCAAAAAATAATAAGCTACGGTTATACTATAACCACATTTTCAAAACCGTAGCATATAATAAATAAGGGACGGTTTTGAAAAAAAAGCGTCCACACGTAAAAATGCGTAGCCTATGTTACTTATAGAGACGGTTTTACAGTCGTTGTCTATTCCTCCGTTGCCTAAAGTCATTTTTGTTGTAGTGCCTGTTTGTTTGTATGTATAGTCAATAATCAACAATTTCCTAGAAATAAATAAATCAAGTTTTTCATTTTTGTAGAATCCAGTACCCATTAGTTTTGTATGTACAATCAAAAACCAAAACCAAATGAAATATGTCCAACAACTTCACTAAATTAGGATTTTTCCAAAATATATCAGCAATAACATCTAATTTGGGCATGTTTCTAGACCAACTCATGTATTTCTCTTCATGAATTAGACTCAACAGATGTTGCATTTCATTCAATGGACCTCTCTTTCTCGTCTTGTATATAGATCTTGTCTTGTACACATGGGTAACGCTCGTCAAGTTTTCTAGATCTTTATCTTAAAAAGCAACAACTATGTACCTAGGAGACATATTGTATTTTGTCATGTCATTAGCAAACTGTCTTTTTAAACGGCCTAATATGTCATGGCCATCTAAATTTGCAGCTAGTTTATAATTGTGAAACTCACACCTAACCATCATTTTCCAACCGCTACCACTTGACACATGTCTTAGCATAAATGAATATTTAACTTTCATATTATAATTGCCTTTAGAGGAATTATTCCTTTTGCAGTTTCCTTCTCTCTCACACATCTCATAATCAATTTATCTTTTCTCCCTCTGATCTCATTTGTAGTATCAAAACGAATAGTAACAACAATAATATCATGTTATTTTCTGTCCATGCTATCACATAAGCTAAGGAGAGAAATATATGTCATTTACACATATAATTAAAGAATAAATTATCAATGCCAGAGATATATACAACAAAATAAATTTTGTACAAGTTAACAACAAAACGTGCAAGTTAAACATATATAATCAATGGTGAAAATTGTGTAAAATCTACAAAAGAACGATCAGAATTTGGACCGCACAAATGAAGCATTTTGAACTATCGGATTTTTTGCACTAGGCTAAAAATCTGATATACCGAAATTTTCAAAATATCCGAAATTTTTTTATGTTTTCTAGATTTTATGAAAAACTCGATAAGCAATATAGAATTCGCTATAAATATCATATTTTTTGAAGAAAAAAATCTGAAATAAATGTATCAGATTTTTAAAAAATTCAGTATAAATGTATAGGATGTTTTAAAAAAATGGATAAAAAATCACCATAATTATGTGTTTTTTGAGAATATGTAGTATAAATGTATCAGTTTTTAAAAAGTTTGGTATAAATGCAACATTTTTTTAGAAAATATCAATTTTAAAAATAAAAAATCAGATAAAAATACTGATTTTTGAAAAATCCAATAGAATAATAGGAAGAACGTTGATATTTTTAAAGTGTGAGGGTGGCCTATTACATGATTTTAAGTTGGATCTTTTCTAAAACCTTTTATAGAAGGCCCAAAATCTTTGAAGGTTTTTAAAGCTAGGAAACATATCATTTGATATGTTTCTTATTTTACTTTTGCATGGAAACAATATTTTGTACTATTTTAATAGTATTTTTGAAAAATAAAGTATCATAGACTGATCTATCATGTTCGATAGAATGACAATGAGTGACAAATTTCATCCGAAAAAACTTTATATATAACAATTTAGCACTATAGTAATCTCATAAAAAGAACTTTGTCAAACTATAATTTGATCAAGTTTCTCAAAATTGAATTTTAATGTCAGAAATTTTTTACGATAATCATAAATTAAAGTCTTGATGTCAATTCATTCCAATAAATTTGTCAGAAATGAACAAGTCAAAATATGATGTGGGCTTCTCTTGCTTGGTTTGGACTGGTTTTTGATAGGCCAAGTCTACATGAAATTGTCGTGTTGATATGATAGTTATCATGATCCATGTAGTTGGACAACATAAACAAGAACAAGACAATCTAAACAACCGAAATGAGACGTGTTTTGTTTTAGTCTGAGCCGTGTTATATAAAGTAAAATGTGAAATTATATGTAAATTTCTTTGATCATGACTAGCTTTAACCCCTTATGCACGTATCCACCACCATTGGAAGAAAAAAAAATGGTGAAAAACATTGTGGGACATAGTCTGATGAAAGAAGGGAACAAAGATGGTTACATGGGCCATTGTATTGTCTCTTGGTTGTGAGAGTGGATTAAGAACTAACTAACGTGAGCTTCATGTTGGTTTGTCATCGAGGTCCCAGTGACCTATGCTTGAGGGGGTTTATAGGGGCATTTAAACGAGGGTTTCACATGTTCTAATAAACCTCTATTACTACAGTCCACATGCCCTTTTGTTTTATTTGCCCCCCTTTCTTCAAAACACTTCTACATTTAACATATTGGATGAATCATACACTCTTGACTCAATGAAAAAAGCCACTAATTTATAGTGGTGGGAAGTGTATTTGTAAATACCTTGATAATCAAGTAAGTGATACCAACGTTTAAAGTTTAAAATAATGCATATTTGAATCTAGACTAGTCTTTAGACTTTATAAATGGTTTGTATATTTAGAGATTTAAATCAGCATATGTAGTTAAAAATTGATACAATGATAAGAGTTTTGTTTTCAGAAAACATCTACAGTTTAAACCGTATATTAGTTTTTAACTATATATACTAATTTATATTTGTACCAATAATTGTATTGTCACGTCATATCACTAAAAATTAAAATAATTTTAACAGAAATTAAGAGAAGGGGTCGAATAAGATAACAGAAGTGAAATAACCTACGAAAAAAAAGTAAAAGATAATCAATAAAAAAAGAAAGTACTATCTCTGTTACCACTTCTTATTCATATCTCAATTTTGTTATTTTTAAAATATTGTAATCTTTGTGTGATAATACTAATAGCATAGTATTGTGTTGTGAACTAACTGGGCCATTGTTAGGTTGGGCCCGGTAGTTTGGGTCAGGTCCAATACATATCATATGAAAGATTTGATGATGATAAGAATAACTTGTCAATATTTTATTACTCATCAAAATAATTTAAGCCTCAAATCATAAAAGTAAGGACAAATATCTGCAATAAAAATGCTATGATTAAAAGAATTCAAGGACATTATAATATAAGTATGAAGTTGTTAAGAATTTCTGGGTTAACTACCACCTTCCTAATTAATGAGTGGGGATTCGATTCTTACCAACTACTGAAAATTTGTTGTTGGACAATCCTCTTATTAATGACATCAACAATGATTTTCTTATTAGTCAGATAAGTTGGTTATTAAAAAGTGTAAAATGGACTTTTAAGTTGATTTTAGAATTTTATCATAATTAAAATTGTAATTAAATATATCATTTCTATTTATTTTAAATTCCTACACATTTTATTGGTTGAATTATGATTGAAATTTAAGACGGCTTAGAGAGCAACCACTATTATGAAGTAATTATTATGTGTAGCCTCCTATTGAATATCCATAATATTGAATAGTTGTTGTTTATTTAAAATAAGTGAGATTATTTAGACATCTAAAATTTAATGGTATATCTTAGCATAGTATACAAATATACTATTTAAAATGATGATGTTAGGATTTTGAGTGAGTATAGTGACAAATTTTGCTAGGGTTTTGAAATAGAGAAGAGAGATGAAAAATATAAGTTTGGGGGAGGCAAATGTGTTGTCAACATTTGGTCATTAAGAAATCTATAATGCATCATGCAAGGCAACAAATATATCATCAAAATATCAAGGTAAAAGGAGGACAAATGCAAAAGTAAAAAATGACTAGCACTAAAATGTCACAATTCACCTAATCACCTGAGATGTCCCTACTTGATCTCCTTGTCGAAGTTGATACAATCTTTCATGATTGAGAATGTTATGAAGGGAAATCAAGTATAAAAAATATGTGACAAGCAAACGAGTTCTGACACTAGCATCCCAAGTAGAAAAAGCCAACAAAAAAAATCTCTCAAGAAAGAAATATGGAGATCATTTACTCACTGTTCTAAAAACCCCTAGGAAGATGAGCAAAATCAATGAAAACGATAAACTATAGCTTATAATATGTATCAATCTAACATATAAAACAAATATCAATGAACAAGATCATATGAACTTAACCAAATGCTGGAACCAAAAATCTCGCGTAGGAAAAAGACAAAGGAAGTTAGAATGACTCTTTTGCAGGTCACTAATGACATAAAAGGTGAAAATAACGTTTCAAAAGCCTCTTATACAATATTCATCCACTAAGGATCGTACGACCCACCACACACCACGAACGGATGAGATCTCCTGAAAACTTATTTGAAGTACTCGAGTGATCTAAGGAAGAGGAAACATCATCCCTAACTAGCATAGAGACATATGACATTCATTCCCAGCAAAATGTTACCTCTTACAAAAAAGGATTTTAAAGCACGTGTTCCCAAGGACAATAACTTCCCATCAAAGGTCTTCACATCCCAAGATATAGTGGTCGGGTAGAGACACATATTACAAACCCTTGTCTTGCAAAACAGAAACAAGGGCTTATGAGGAAACTTTTTTAGGCCACCTGCAAGGCTCAAGGATAAAGGCTCAATAGAAAAGCAAAATGAATAAAATGCAAAACATGTATACTCATTTTCCTCTACGAGCAAGCAATTCCACATGCGAGAACCTTGTTGGCCATCCTAATTAATCTGACAGCTAACTATGATCCACATCTTACTTCACGCTTTCAGCTGTCAACCAATTCTCCTATTTAAGAAGAAAAACACATCATTTCTCAAGTATTAAAATTCATTCTCATTCTCACATCACTATTCACTCTCATACTAACTTGAGCGTTGGATTGTTAGCATTGTACGTTAGTTCACTCTCCCTCGCTTTAAAAAATCATAACCACCACATCAAGCTTTATTTCCTTGTATATCAATCAACTTTAATTCTATGACATAACAATAATAATTACAAAATATGTGTGGCGAACCTACTTAACTTTTTATATTAGTGGAGATTTCTTCACTCCACTAACAAGCATCAAAGTGTCCATGACATGTAGTTTTATTGTGTAGTTATTGAGGATGACTGGTGTAAAAGTTATGGAAGAGATAAGAAAGGTTGAAGTTGTTCATTTTAGGTTTAGTGGCCATGATAGTTATTTTTTAGGAATTTATGGTACTTTAAGGTTTGACTTTGCTACCATAGCGTATATACTCTTTTAGTAAGATGTACCATTTTTTTGTCACATAAGATTTACACTCTTTTAGATATCAAATATCTATCATTATTGAGAAATGTTTGAGAAAAAAAATAGGGGTAAGGTTTCAATGACTTTAAAACGGGAAAGTCACGGTGACTTTGCATGTTTCTCTCTCTTATTTAGCCTTTTATGTTTTTATTATTATTTTTTATTTATTTTTTCTACCATAAATAATGCAATTTACACTAAAGTTATGATATCTTTCATACTAGAAGGTCGGTCACCTAAGTTGTTTCCAAAAATTAGGTATTTGTGAGGTGTTGTTTATGTGGTTGGGTTGTGTAATATTACTTGGAACATGACACAAAAGTTCGAAACATAGAATCTTAGAGGATACATGACACTGTTACATGTATTTTTATTTTTAAGATTAACGTGGTATTAAATTATTAGTTTGTTAGTATTATTTCTCTCATATTTTTTCTTAATTACGTAACAATGTTGTATTTTCAAATATTTCCTAATATTTAAAAATGGGTGAGGCCGTGATCTTGATACTACAAACGTAGCTCGAGTAAATAGGTGGTTATATAAACAAGGGGTGCTTAAAATTGATTAATATTAGGCAGTGTAAAGATTTCATATGGAGACTATTTGAGAATCATAGGCATTATATCAAATTTGAGGAGACATTACTACAAAATAGACCTTTTGTCACACTAAATTACAATGCTCTGACTGTTAATCGCGGTGATACCACATTTTTGGACGCGCTTTGTTTATTTATATTTATGAAAATACATTGCACTACTGTCAAACTAATAAACTGTGATTATACATCTATGAAGTGACAGGGTTCGAATCTCAGCTCCAACAAGTTTCTACTTGTTCGTTACAATGAGTGTTGTCCTTATAATTATAATATATTAATTAAAATTAAAATATGTATCACCACAAATGTTATTATGAACCGTTTTTAAATTCATTACATTTAATCATGGTTTTGAATACGGTCGTGGTGAAATTGCTTACTCGTATATAATATAAGTGAATTAGCTCTCGCTTCTTGATAGTATCGTCGTATCTATCATAGCAAAACCCTAGCAAATATTTTATCTCTTTTTCTTCTTCGTTAGTTTTCGCTTCATACATACAATATTCTTCTTCTTCATTGTTTTTTCTTTTTCGTCTATGTTGTTGTTATGTTTCACATGATTTTCACATGGTTTTCTTCTTGTTAGAGAGATTATGGTTTTTTTTTTGTATGTTATTGTTGTTATTTTATGTTGTTGTATGCTGTTGTTGTATTTTGTTGTATGTTATTCTGAAAAAGGGTTTCTCTTCTTGTTTCGATTTCACATCCTTCTCTCAGATTTCAGATCCTTCTCTCAACATGAATAGTGGGAGCAACAAACTTATCCACGAGATTCAGGTTACAAAGGAGGTTATTTATATGGTCAAGTTATGGTTGAACAATGCCAAGGAATATGGATCTTCTAGGGATCACATTACTGTTGTTAAACCTTCTGATGGAACTGGCTATAAGAAGATTCATTTCAAGAATCTTAACCCTGAAAAGATGAAGAAGGTAGAGGCATTATGAATGACCTAATGAATTTGATGTATCTGATTCCGAATTAGATCAAGACCTTAAGAACTATGAAGACCTTAAGGACTGCACGAATTAAACTAAGCATGAATATTGAAGACCTTGTTATGTTTCACATGATTTTTGGTTGGTTGTTGTTGTTGACAAGTTTTTGTATGTTGTGGTTGTTGTTTCTTGTTATGTTACAATATACTGCTTGTTATGTTTCACATGATTGTTTTTGGTTGTTGTTGGCAAGTTTTTATATGATGTGGTTGTTGTTGCTTCATCCTCCTTGTATTTTTTCTTCATGGCAACACAAAGTAGATCAACTTCAGATCATTCCAATAATATTTTTAATAAAAGGTTGTTGTTGACGTTTTGTTGTTAAATGTTGATGTTGTTGTTGTTGATAAGTGTTTTTGCTGTTGATGTATGTTGTTGTTGAATTTATTTTAGTGTATGTAGATTATTTGTTTCACTCACCCTTTGTTGAACATACATTTATTTAAAGTGATTTAGAAAGTAATAATCCAAAAATTAAGTTATATTTGAAATGCAAATTAGATCAAACATGTTTTTGAAATTACATCCATCTCGTAATTCATCTATGTTGCGGTGATAATAGAATATCAAATTATTGATTAATTTGAATCACGATCTTCGATTCACAACCGGTCTGTGATTTATCTGAAGGAAAGGTTAAAGAAAGGAAAAACCTATTTTGCATCATAAACACAATGCGGGGAAAGATCTAGGGTTCGGGGGTTGGTTAAGCTTATGGAAGGTATTAGCATCCTAAACTTCTGTAGTACTCTACAGGAACCTCTTGTTTCAATGTGGTATTGCTATGGTTATCTGCTTAAGGGTAATGCTAAGGGTTAAAGGTGAAGAGAAAGGACCTAAGGGGTTAGTCCTAAATTTACTCGCCAAGATTTGCATCTTGTGCCTACGTATTCGAGGTAGGGGATGGAATCAGAGTAATCGTAGTTCCCTTCACAGGGAAGCACTTACTGTGGTCAAGGTTCTAGGGGGATGTAAACGTTCATAGGGAAGCGCTTACTTGGAGTGTGACGACTCCTATTCTACGTTGTAGAGTTGAATTGAAAAGGGGTGTAGTAAGTATTCCACGGCAGGAAACTTACATGGAGTGCGGCTACTCCTAATCCTAAGGCTAGGATAGAGGGGTGAATGTCCATGGCGGGACGCCTAAGTATGAGTACGGTGACTCAAAGTCTTAAGGTTAGGGACGGGTGAAGGTATGTCCACGACGGGACACCTAAGCACGAGTACGGCGACTCGGATCCTAAGGCTAGGATGAGAGAGGGTAAAGGAATATTGACACGGCGGTCAAACAGTTAAACCTTTTCCTTCGGAGGGGATAAGCGGCAAAATAATAAATAGAGAAGATTGAAAAGCAGTGAGGATAGTGAAATAATATACCAGTGATAGTAATGGGATGTGAATAGCAATGATAATGCTAGATAAATAATATAAAAAAAGGGTTAACAAACAGGCTCATGGATAGTTGACGTTAGAGATGCAATGCGATTAATGGATTGATGAAATTAGAATTGATGAAAATTATAAGTTAGGTGGTAATTTGAGAATTTTATTATTGAGTGAAAATTAGACAAAAGTTAGAATTAATAAAAATATGGTTTTGTGATATTTTTGAGAAAAAAGGTTTGAATTATAATTAAATTAAAGGGAGTGTTAGAAAAAAAAGTTAGAATTTTTGATTAAAAAAAAGTATTAGAATGTGAATAAAAAAGTGTTAGAATTTTAATAAAAAAAAGTTAGAATTTTAATTAAAAAAGTGTTAGAATTTTAATTTAAAATATATTCAAATTTTTATTTAAAAAAAAAGGTTAATTTGTTAATTATTGTTAGTGTTAGGTATTGTATCAATTAAAATTACAAAAAAAAAATAATAAATAAAGGAAATAAATGGTAAAACTGGAAAAAAAAAGTAAATAAAAGTAAATAAGAAAAGGAAATGGGTCGGGCCTGGGTGGTCAGGCCCCAGGACCCGACCCGATTACTGTAAAAAGAGGGATGGGTTGGAAAATTAGGGTTTTAACCCTAATTCCCCCCTTTGTTGTCTATGGCGGCCTCCTTTTGGTGTTCATGCTGAGATTCTCTCTCTCTCTCTCTCTCTCTCTCTCTCTCTCTCTCTCTCAATGTCGTGATCTTCTTCTTCTTGGTTTCTTTGATCTTTTCTTTTTCTCTCTTCAATCCATCTGATTGCTGCAAAACAAAACCAACTAATGTTAAAGATAAGGGGCTTACGGTGTGGATTTGTTTGGTTGTGACAGATTCGTGATTTGGACGGTTTGATGATGTTTGGTTTGTTGTTTCGAAGGTTCACGATGATGGAGATGGTGTTCGTGTTTTTGCCGTTTTTCTTCCCCCTTTTTTATCTTATGGTTTTCGGATCTATTTTATACTCCGATTTTTCTTCTTAAAAAATTATGGAGATTTGATTTGATGACTTTTCAATCTTTTTCCAATTTTGTTTTTGATTTGATTTATCTTTCTCAATCTCGTTTCGGATCTGTTTCCACTGATGATGGTGATATTCTGTTGTCCGTTTTAGAGATGTCGGTGTTCTTACCATATTTTTTTTCCGGATATTAATGGTGATTGGATTTCCGGATTTGGATTTCTGATATTTGAATCTGTTTATTGTCTTTGGAATTTTCGGATTTGATTTGTTGATGATTTTTCTGATTTGAATTAATGGGCTGTTGGATTTCCATCATTTTCGGATTTGTTGGATTATGGTATTGATGGATGATTTCAGATTTTTTTCATTGACGGTGGCTAGAGTTTCTTAAGGGCCTGTTTGGACTGAAACCACTTTTTCTAAAATTCAATTTTCTCTTTTCCAAACAGAATTGATATTGCCTTAATTTTAAGCCCGAGGTTGCTGGAAAAATGGGGGTTTCGTAGCAATTTCTTGCTGCCCCTCCAGAGCCGATGATGACATTGCTCTGAGGGTCCAGAAATAAAACTGAAAGTCCTTTTCTATTTAAAAAATCTAACTTCTAACCATTTCCTCATTATTTTTGCAGGTTTTTCTTTGAAGATTGAAATACGAAACTTGAAGACATTTGATTTAGAAATTGGGACTTGTAAAGAATGTAACTTCGAGATTTGATGTAATTCGAATATTGTAACGAAAATTGGCTTTGAATAATGTAAATAAATTTAATCTTGTAATAAAATGTGAACTTAATTCTTTCGAATTTAATTCCAAGCCATATATTGTTACGAATAGACCTTAAACTTTGCAATTCGCCTCTAAAGCATTTGACAACTTACAAATACTTGGAACCAAACAAAACCCACTATGAATTCGACATCAACCGTGAGTTGGATCAACCGGTGCTTTTGAAAATTAACTCGTAACTGGAAGAGAAACCAATGAATAAAGACTTAAACTCGTTTAGATAACTTCTTTGGAAATAGTTCTCACACAGACTCAGATCCCAATCCTTCCAAACTTTAACGATCTCAAATCAATATGGTTCGTAAATTATTTAACACTCCCACTTCAATCTGGAGGCTAATAACCTGCTTCTCAAATCTGGATGGACCTTACTGAAGAAAATCTAACATCCCCACTGCCATAGAATTCCAACCAGTTCTCAAACCAATGTCTTGTAATTCGGGAGATAGGAGACCCCAATTTCTTGGGGATCCTTTGAGAATGATCTGGTCCTGTAACCGTCAAGAGACTGTAATCTGGTGGCACATCCGCACTCACATGAATTAAGAGGGCACACGATATTATTTTCCAATTATTCAACACGCCTGCAAAAACGAACAAATTAGGCAAACTGGTTGGCAGTTAGTTAAAATGAAATACGAAACAAAATGAAATGCGAAATGGATCTAAGGATAAAATTTGGGGTATGACAGTTGCCCCTATTTAAATAACTTCACCGGATGATTTGAGCGACGAAAGCTCGAGAAATCATGGTGAAAGGAATTTAAATACAGATAACTGAAAATTTTGCCCTTAGTGTCGCTACTGCGAAAATCGAGGCCGACAATGATAGAAGAGTCGCCACCGTGCGTTATTTATCCCAAGAAAGGGAAAGGAAACACTCAGAGAAAACCTAACGAAAAGAGGGATAAGATCGGCCATCGCAACCAAATCTCGGGTTCGGGAGTCAGTTATGCAAGGGGAAGGTATTAACACCCCTCACGTCCGTCGTACTCAACGGGATTCATGTTTGTTGTCTATCTAAAAGGGTGATTGAAACTATCTAACTACAGGCTTGAGGACAAAAGAAAAAAGAAGTGACTCGGTAAAGCAATGGCGCTTTGTGCCTACGTATCTCATCTGGAATCAGAAGTCAGAGTCAATGTAGTTCGGCTAACTACGAGTGAAAGGGGGGAGGTTGCTCGCCAAGACATCGCGTCTTGTGCCTACGTACTTTCATCTGGTGTGAAAGATCAGAGCAAACATAGTTTGGGCAACTACGGGGAACACAGGTTTGTTCAACTTGTTTTTTAGGCCCGAGTAGGGTTAACAAGTAGTTCTACCAGTTGGTGTATGCAACTCGAGCATGGGAGACTTAGGCGTTACCGTTTGCGGTAGAACTAAGAGTTAACAACACTCTTTTTTCCGAAAAAGATTTTCCTGATTAGAATCCCGAAGGATGAAAAAGGTTTAAAATACTTTTGTGTTTTTTAGAGAAGAAATGTTTTAAATTTGAATGTTCATAATGTATGTTGTACTAAAGTCTAAAACCTAGGATCGAATGCGTCGCATATCGCCCTAAGGACGCATACTAGACACTCTAGGAAATCGAGAGGTGGCCCCTCAATCACCATTTCCCAAGTATAAGGCTCATGGCACAACATTCATTATCTTTATTAAGTGTTTTATGATTGTTTCGAGATGAGAAGAGAAAGAACACTAAAAAGGAGACTAAATCCAAACCTAAAGTTTTCATGCACAATGCTCCTAAAGTCGGGATGAAAGGGAATGAAACTATCCTAATGTTATCATGCATATGATTGAACACCTAATGTCTCTCCTACTCCCATCCTAAACGGAGGGACTAGGAATCCTAGGGGGATCATGGCACAAGGTCAAGTAAACACTAAATAAATCAATCGCAGATGAAATGAGAAAGAAAATAAAATGATGAAATAAAATAATAAAATAAAAACATGGAAAATAAAATAACATATTAAAATAATAAAAGATGATTTTTTGGGTTTTTTTAATAATATTAAAAAAAGCTACTTAAAAATAAATAACAATAAAAAAAGGAAAAGAATTAAAGTAAAACAAATAAGTGCTAAAAAAAATAAGAAATGCTGCCATAAGGGTTCAAACCCTTGACCTCAAGGCTGCAAGCCCAAAACACAACCATCTCTACCACTACACACGTGTGATAAGGAAAGAAAAAGAAACATTAAATATAAAACATGGAAAATGAAAGAAAGAAAAAAGCAAAAACGCCCCAAGTTGGGCTCGAACCGGGGTTTCATGGCATGGCAAGATACTTATGGTAAGGCTTTTAACCACTGGGGTGGCGATACATCCGTGTATTATGCCACCCCAATAAACATATAACCTTCAAAGCGCGCATGGCTGGGAAAAACAAACATGGCAAGAACACATAAAACATTCAAATGCGTTTTGATCACAATTGTCTCAATTTTCCACCAAATTCAACAAAATTTTAGTCAAACTCACTCCATTTTTCACAAGGAACACAATGGTGCAGTTCAAATTTCCAAAAGATGCACACATAAAGAAACTCGAATGGAAATGCAAATAGAGGTTTGAAATTCATTTTGAGATCTTTAGATCAAAACAGATGCAGTTAATGGCAAGCAAAGATCAGAGCAAGCTTCAAACATGAAATGGAATGAATCCCCCTAGAAAATTGGATCAAAAACACATAGGATGGGGAATTGGCATATGAATTGCAAATTGGTGAGATTGTGTTCTTCAAGCTTATGAGTCGAACAAAATCTACAAAGACCGAGTCAAGGGGTATCATGACAAAAAGATTGTGACCAAGAAATTTGAGGTAGGTCAAATGGTGTTGTTATTCAATTCGAGGTTGAGATTGTTTCCTGGAAAGTTAAAGTCCAAGTGGTCGGGTCCATTTTGGATTCACAACATTTTAAGTTATGGGACATTTATTATTGAAGACATCAAAACCAACAAGAATTGGACTGTCAACGACCAATGGTTGAAGATTTACCTAAGTGGTGATTTCAAGCGGGACACCACCTCTATGCCTTTCTACGATCCGTGATCGCAACGGACCGTCGAGCTCCAACGACGTTAAACAAAGCGCTTGTTGGGAGGCACCCCAACATTGTAATTATTTACTGTTTTTTGGTGTGTAAATATTGTGCTTGTTGTGTGGACTTTGCTGAAAATGATTTGGAGTGACATATGAAAAAAACCAAAACCTGTCATGTTCCCTAGCACTTTCGCTAGGCGAAGCTCTCAGCAAACATGTTCGCTAGGACGTTTGCAGTGTGAACAAAGTGAAACAGGTTGGGTATTTTAAATTCAGTGGGCCACTCAATTGGACCAAAAACCGTTTTTGTTAGTTTTTGTAGTCTTTAGGGTCTCCACACTTCACTCTCGCTTACCACACTTCACTCTCACTCACATCATACTTGTGCATCTCTCTTTGCAAACCCTAATTGTTTCTCTCAGACCCAATCAAGCTCCCAAATCAGGTATGTTCCTCTGTTTCAATTCTTCTATGATTAGGATGCTTTAGTTTACAGTAGAACATCCCATTTGGGTTATTTGGGGTGAGTAGTATAACTGTAGAATTTAGGGTTGCATGTATGCTTAGAACTGTTCCTAGCATGACAAATGTTTTGGTTCATGAATTGTGATAGTTAAAATTGTATTTTCCGGATTTTAGGTTGAAAACAGTGGGAGAATTCAAAAACCCGCAGCCTTCGCTAGCACCTTCACTATGCGAACCTGTAGCGAGTATTCTCTAGGTCTTCGCAAAGCGAAGCTTGCAGCGAACATGACAGTGTTTTGTTTTTCTGCTCCGATTGCTGATCTGTTGTGTGGATGCTTTTGTTTCTCTTCCGTGTTGTGTTTGCAGATGGCATCCAAGTCTATTGCATCTAAAAAGAGAAAAGTCGGTAGCACCTCTCGTCCTCACCCTATCCAGTATGACACCGAGCGATTCATGGGTCCAAAGCAAGCCGCCCGCTATGTGGCTTTAGAGAAGCGAAAGATTATGCCCAAAAAGAGATTTCTTATCTGAGGGACCGTACAAAACTTTTGCCGGACTCATCAATAGCAAAGAGTGGGACGTATTGGTGACTCCAAATGACAGTTATAACACCGAGGTGGTGCGGGAGTTTTATGCTAACGCACTTTCTAACGATGATGAGCCTTTTACTTGGACCACAAAGGTGGCGGGAAGACCGGTGAGTTTTGATAGAGATGCCATTAATAGGGTGCTCGGAAGAACTCTCAACTTGGGTGAGGAAGAAATTGATGAGTACCACCGTGATTTGAGACTTCATAGGAACACAAATGTCATTTCCGAGGCCATATTGATGGAGGGAAAAACGGTAGAGTTGAACCCATCTGGGGTTCCAAGGAGGTACCACCGAGAAGACATGAAACCTTTGTCTCAGTTGGTGTTGTTGTTGATTCTGACAAACATCAAGCCAAAATCCCACACGTCGATAGTGCCAATCCTAGTGGCATACTTTGTCCATTTTATTCTTACCAACGTGCAGATCGATGTGGCTCGGATAATTGCTAATGAGTTGCGGTCCATAGTGGAGAGTGGACTGAAAGTGGAGGCGCGAGTTAATTTCCCCCTTGCTTTCCCCTATCTCATTATGGCTTTGTGTGTTCAGGAGAGGGTGAAATTAGCTTCCCGTAGAGAGGTAACTATTCCGGCCGCGATTGACGATAGATACGTGGACAAGTATTGCCGACCGAAGGGCTTCAAAGCAAGTTCAGTTGCTGCAGATACCGGGGCTACTGATAGCCCTGGTGTTGCTTTTTCACAGGGTTTTGATCCATTCCAGCAGGCTGTTTATAATTACAACTAGGATTGGATGGCGGCGACTCAGTGCACCATGGTGGATATACATGATTCTATGCAGGTACTTCAGTTGCAATGCCGTGACCCCTCCGTGGAGCGCACTATGATGACTCGTGAGCAGTTCTTAAAGCACGCGAGCTGGCCTGAGGTCAGGCCTATTTTCGAAAAGGGGGCGGGTGCCTCTGGTCCTGATGGTGGTAGCGCTGGGGTGGATGATGATGATGATGATGCTGGTTCTGAGAGCGTGGAGGAGACCGAGTCCGAGGAGGACTGATTTTTTGATATTTTGATCTTGTGAGCGTGAATTCGAGAAACTTGCTTTGGTCGTCAAAGTGAAGTACTTTTGTGCTTGAATCATTGCTTTTGTTGTTTTTATTGTATTTTTATTTCAAATATTGATTCTTGTACCATTTTGGGGTGTTTTGTACCCATGCACATTTTTATTTATGTTTAAGTAATGTTAAGTTTTTATGTTTAAAATATTTTGTTTCTTTTCAAGTGGTTGTTAATATTTTCTAGCTGTTGAGTTTTCTAACACTTCTAGATTGGTTGCTCTCTGGAAAGAAGTATCAAATGAAGATGCATCCGAGTTTGGATGGCAATGATAATAATTAAACAAGCGAATAATGTCAAGGTACATGGTTACCTTTGGTTAGAATTTTAGAATGCATTAAGAACTTTAATATTATTGTGAATGAATATTGTTCTTTTGGCAACATTGTTGAATAAAGGTTTCACTTAGGACTTAGAACCATAAATTGTGAGGAAACCTCCAGTGTACACTAAATGCTGGATTCTAATAAACGTTGTTGATTCATTTAATTCATGTTTTATCTTTTATTATTTTGAATGTGTGGAAGCAATTAGAAATGATAAAGGCACTTATTTTTTATCGAGCACAACCAGTTCCAAATGTAACTTACCCGTGAGCAGAGAGTATTCGTGAACCCCTTGAGCCTAAACAGTGTGAATCTCAGCCTGAAATTGTGCGAGATTCCAAAAACTTTTTTCTTGAAGCCTTGAATTTTTGTTAGTTGTTCTCTTTTCCTTAAAAAGTCAAGAACATTCACTTGAGGGTTGAGTAAAAGCTAAGTTGGGGAGAACGAAAAAGAAGTATGGTAGGTTGCTACAACTCTTGAAAAATCAAGCAAGCATTGAGAAAAAATTGTTATGTGAATATGATTGTAAAAGAGAAAAAAAAAGAAGAGAATGTTTGCTTGGAAAAGAAGAAAAAAAGAATAAGTTGTGAACTAAGAGTTGGGAAGGTTTTCAAATGAGAAACAAGTGGAAGGAAGTTGTGATGTGTAAATAACTTGTACAGTGAATGCCTTTTTTGCATCGGTAATTTTGTTTCAATGGCCTTAGATATGTCCCTTGTTTGTAAACTCAAACAAGCTACAACTGGAAAAGAACTTAGTGATCTTCTAGCTTCCATATTTTCATCTATAATTGTTAGATATTGTATGAATTGGATTGATTTTGGCATTGTTTGTTAGTTGAGTGAAATTGTCCTCGCGGTTGCAAACACATAATTTCTTCAATCCTTATTCGAAGAGGAGGGATAGGGTGATTCATTCAAGATAACATTGTTGTTGATTGATATATGTTTTGCATTGCTTTAAGAATTTAGTTCTTGTGTGTTGTTTGATTCTAACCATTGGGAACCTGTGTTTGGTTGCATTCCTTGTGTTTGAGCCATTTAATCCAATTTCGGAGAAATCTTTTTCTTGAGCAAATCCTCTGTTTTCATCAAGAGGCATACTTTGCTTGATCTATCAAATGTGGGCATCTTTCACTCCTTTTTATAAAGAAAGTGTTAAAAATCACTCTTGCTTTGGTTGGTTTGCAATATTATATGAAAATATCTTGGTTCCTTTGACTTGTGTGTTATTGTGTAGGAAGTAGGCATGAAAAAGTGAAGATTAAGACACAAGAAAGAGGACAAAGAAACCAAGTCAGCATGCAAACAACAGCAAGTTCGCTAGGCGAACTTGCTAGTGAAGCTGCCACCAAAACATCACAAAGTTCGCTAGGTGAACTATGTAGCGAAGGCCAGGAATCCGAAACAGTAAGGAAAGGGCCATAATCTCGCTAGGCGAAGAGGTAGCGAACACTTCCAGACTTGAGACAGTAAGGAAAGAGCCATAAACTCGCTGTGCGAAGTTTGCACCGAAGACTTCGTTAGGCGAACATTTCTTCGCGCAGCGAACATTTGGATTTCTGTCCGGGGAGCTTTCACAGGACATAGGCACTTCAGGTGCCATTTTGGGTGTTCGCTAGGCGAACAATTTGTTCGCACTGCGAACATGACAGCTTAGCAGCCACTTCTATAAGTAGTATGAGCTACGTTTTGTAAAAATATCTAATTTTTTGTACTTGCATTGGAGAGGATTTTCAGACCTAGAAAACTCATTTCTCCATTTCTCATCATCTCTTAACAATATTTCACAAAAAGATGGTGGATTCCCATCCAATCTCGATTATTCGACTCGGATGTTGATCAACCTTCTTCCAAAACTTGTTGCTATAGCTATCATGGAAATGGTTGGCTAAATCCCTCTCTTGTCAAGGTTAGAAGTAGTTAGTTAATATTTTATGTATTCCATTTGATCTTTTGTATGTCAACAAATGTTGTGATCAATATAAATGAAGTTATTTGCTACTCTTTGTACATTTATGGTTTGGATTACTTTAGACATGAACTTTCCAAGTCTTGACCTAATATCTTCATCTATCAACTATACAAATTCTAGACATAGGTTTAAAAGTTGATATCCACTTTGTATTGATCTTAATGTTTATTGTTTCGATTGTTACTTAGATAGATCATTTAACGGTCGAAACATTAACAACCACGAAATCGATTTAGAAATGAACGTTTTTACGAGGATACGCGGTTATGTTGGTTAAAACTTTGTTCACATATTTGATTGGTTGGATACGTTTAGGACGGACTAGCGAACCCTAATCTTGACATGTTTTTATCAAACTTAAACCAAATTTTATTCAACTTTAATTCTTGCAAACTTTAGTTACGAAAATTGAAACCATTCTAAAAACTTCCTTTCTTAAGACATTAAACTGTTGAACGGCAAGCATCTATATTCTCATCAATCCTTGTGGAGACGATAAAACACTACCCCAAAATACTTTCTAATAGTGACTTCTCGCGTTTCTTGGAGGCCACGGTTTAGGGCCTCTTTAATTGTGGTTGGCACCCTCGTTGACAGAGAGAGGGGCTCCGGGAATCCTCGTGCTGGGTTCTCCATGGGGGAGAGAGATATGGACGGTCCTGTTCTAGCATCCCGATACGCTCGTTCTACTGGAACAACATCAAGTTAGTCTGGTTGATGGCTGCGAAGAGGGAAGTCATCGTCGGATCCGGTCCTGCTGGTGTGGAGATGGGCTGGAAAGCAGCTGGGCTCCTTGCTCGAGGGACGATCTTGCTTGTTGCATCGTCAGATGAAGGAGAGGCAGTCTGCCCATCCCTAATGTCACTGTCATGGTCGTTAACGGGCTCACCATGATCTTCACCGTTGGTGAGCGGGTCGAAGGCGGAGTTGTGGACAACATCGTCGTGGCGTGGGCTGGCCATGATCACAAAAATTGATGAAAGCTTTGGTTCTACTGCTCGGAAGAAAAGGGAAGCTTTAGGTTCCCACAGACGGTGCCACTGATCGTACCTGATCAGAAAGGATCAATGGCCTGCCACGCGTTGTTGAGTTGTAACTTCCACCGGAGGTAGGGAGAAGGAGGAAGGTGTACCTGCAAGGCACTCCGATGCTTAATTAAGTAAAGGATTAGAATAGGAGAGCAAATACAAAAGTAAGTGTAGAATAGAATACCTGACCCTCTAATGAAAGAGGGTATTTATAGAGAGGTCCCAGCGCAGGGCCAACGGTTACTTGCATTGGGCCAGACTGCCAGGCCCAACCCAAGTAACTGCTAGAGCTTACGTGGCGTAGTGAAGACCAGCACGTGGTCTTCGCCCTAGATCAACTGCCCCGTGATCTTCGGAAGGTGGGCTGACCAACTCTTTCGGAGGTGAGTAGTTTCCTGATTACGTGTCCCCGCATGGGGGAGCACGTGGAGAACGTGGAGAAAACGTGTGAGTTTTCCCGTCAAAGGAGGCGTCTGTCCGACATATGTGGCTTGTGCCCTACATGGGAGGATTGGGCCTTCCCAATGTAGTATTGGGTTGGGCATTCCCGAATAATGGGCAGGTCCCGGCCTAGTCCAGAACAATAATCGTTGTGATAGGTAGCGCGCTACCTAACTTATAACCATGATTACACGTCCGTTGTGGAAATTACCATAAATACAACCACATTCTACCTAACAAAAAATGTGCAATCGTCATTATATATGTTTCACAACCGTCATTAAATGTGTTTTCCGTAGTAGTGAGATATCTTTTATGCATCTTCATGAATATTATAGCCCAAACCTACAGATTATCAAAATTACAATCACGTGGAACACGCTAGAGCTTTTAAATGGGGCACAACAATCGTTAGGTTACTTGCTCAAAACGTTGGGTAGGTGGCCATGTCACTAGACTTCCTCCGAAAAAGGTGACCTGCCACGATCCCTTATATGTGTGTTTTACTAGGTTAAAATGGGTTATATATACCTACCACTAGGTTTGGACCAATATATTACATTCTTTAAAAATCACCGACCAAATAGCTATTATCTGACATATCGTTAAAATGATTGCCATCAGCTAAATAAAGATATATATAACCTTATTAAAGAAGGTAATCTTAAAAGATATGTTTAAGGCCCACCGAGCTTTGGAAAAAGACCTCAATCTTTTTGGAGTGACACCCCTATAAGCCCCCAACCTAAAATAGACAAGGAACTAGAGAAAAGGATCGAATGGGGAACCTGTTCATTGCACCTTTAAAACGATATTAGGAGGATTCGTTGGAGAGGGCGGGTCAAGCTCTTCACACATAAAATAGATCTGGTTTCATCTGCAGGCAAATGTAGAAATTAATCGTTCGATGTTGCGTGCTCATAGTTGAGTTCAAACTCAGGACCCCTGGTTAAGTTGAAAGTGATCTATTATCATCTCATCGTAGCACTCTTGGGTGAAAATGTTTCATATTTTGATATTGACAAAATATGCCTTTTTAAAAATGTTTTTGGCCTTAACAATTTTGTAAAGTTGTTTGAATCAGATTCATCTCTAGTTTCCAATCTAACATATATTATACCGACAAATTCAATTCAATTTTTAAAATATTGATCGGCCGTCCAGATTAAAGCAATTTATAAACAACATCTATTTTTATCAATCCAATCCAATGATCTTGTATATTGTAAAAAAAACGTATGATATTCAAACACAATTTCTTTAACACCTTAAGCCTAACATCAAATAAAATACATAAAGAATTGTTGTGTTTGCAAATTAAAAATGGAGAGAAATATTATTAATACAACTTAAAATGTAGTTTAATACTAGTATACAAATATATATTGCATTAAACTCATTTCTCCTTCAGAAAAGTTGTGTATAGTTAATACTATTAAATTCAATAACTATGCTTTTTAGTTGGAAAACAACATAGGACAAGTTCACATACTTAACAGTTATTTTCCTAAAAACGACTCACCTCAATCTCCAAACGCCATGCAGCTAAATGCGTCATTAGCTGTCGTTCACAGTTCTTTGCAAAATGATAAAAACAAAACCATCAAAACAACAAAAAGCAATACTACAATAGAAAAGAATAAAGGCAATGCAAATCAGTGAGCGTGGAATTATTAGCTCCTGAAATGGATCAAATGTTTGAACATTTTTATAACAACATCTAAAACCGATCAACACTTTCATCAATATTGATATTGATTCTATGTTTAAAAATTAAAAGTGTTAATAGGGATGTCACTAAGATTAGATATTTCACTTTTTGGGTTGTTATGTGACCCTGTGACTTTATATTATAATCATTTTTAATCCAATCCAATTGAATACTAAACAAATCAGGTGGCTAAAAACTAAGGGCGGGTGACGAGGTAATAGTTTTTTTCTTTATTCAAAGTGCAATGCTGGTTTTTGAATAAGTATATTCTTCTTACTTGTATCAGTATTTTAAATACTCAACTACTGTTGGTTAGAATGAAAGTGAAATATGTTCCCATACTATATACAACTTTATCACCTGTGATTCCCGAGTTAATTTAACAACTGTATCTATAAGATTTTTAAGGTTAAAGACAAAAGAAAATCAATATTTTAAAAGATACTATTGATATTCATATTCTCCTTTAGTATTAAACAATATAAGTCTCTTGAGCCAACAAAAGCCCTTGCATCAAAACCAGTTCATTCAGAGTTATAAAAATAAAATGTTGGATACATATTCAAAAAAGAATTTTCACAATAGCTAATTTTTTAATCAAAATTTCTCAAATAACTATATTCCTGTTCATTTTTAAGGATTCGGCTGTCAAATAAAAAATAATTATAACGCAATTCATTAGGTAATTTAGGTTGGAAATTCACTAAAATTTATGGAAAATTCTGCTGTAATTTTAATGAACAAGATTCAATCACACTGATTGAATTTTCTCTTATTCTTCACTCGAGTGAATTGATTTACCTTGATTGTAAGATTGTATCACTGCACAATTATAATGAAAGACGAAAGAAAAAGATAAAATTGGAGAAGAAAATGAATTAGGGTTTCAACGTGAAAAAGAAGAAGAGTTGTGAATTCTATAGAGTTTCTCTCTGGTCTCAAAACTTTGCAAACTACAATTATTCATTTCAAGTTACAATCATAATAGATTTATTCCCTATTTATAGATTTTAGCCTTGGTTGCTCCTTAAGCAAGGTCTAATTAGACCTAAGTTGAAATTTCTTTTGAGGTACACTGCTTCAACGTTTCGACACACACAATTCGACAACTTCCTTACCTCTGTCGAACAACCTGCTTTGACACAAGGAATTTCAATTCAAAATACCACATAATTCATTGTGTCTAATCTATTTACATTCTTCATAGACCTAAACTTCTTGAGCACTTTGACTTGCATTACTTTCGTCATGAAATCTGCAATCTGATTCTAAATTTTGCAGTGTTTCAAGTCAGGTTTCGCTTTTATCACCTGCTCTCGAAGATAATGGAACCTCATTTCGATGTGCTTGCTTCTTCCATACGCTATCGGATTTTTTGCCAAATTGATAGCAGACATGCTGTCAATCATCAGGGTAATTGCTCCATGATTCTTACTTGTAATCTATTCGATCAAATTCACTATCCATGTTACTTGACATGCACAAAGAGAAGCAGCTATGTATTCTGCTTCACACGACAACAATGCTACTACTCGTTCTTTTCTTAAACTTCAAACAATTTGTGCACCACCTAACATAAACAGATAGCCAATTGTAGATTTTATACCCTCAGCATCACTACACCAACTTGAGTTGGTGTATCCCATTAACTTGCATTCTTTTCCTTCATCAATTGCAGGAAACAAAACCTCATACTCGGAAGTTTCTTTTAGATACCTTAGTATCCTCTTCGTCACTGCTATGTGTGATACATTTGACTTCAGCATGAATCTACTCACCATACCTACACTGTATGCTACATCAGGCCTTGTGTGACAAAGCTATCAAAGTGATCCAATGAGTCTTTTATACTGCATTAAATCTGAAGGTGAGAAAAAATACACAAGAAAGGCATATTAAATTGTGTTTTTTGTTTTCTTAATTTGCGTCTGATCAGGGTTCAAAATCCAAACTGGTGTTCAAATTCTAGTTATACTTAACAGTGGATGTTAACGGAAGCAAATAAATAATAGCAGAAGAGAGTAGTCAAATCCCCGTGCTTCACAAGAGATTTTCACTATAATAAAATCATTATTTCAATTGCTTATGCATTATGCATAAGACTTTTACAATGCTCAGACCCTAAGTCTGAGATTTCTTGCTTAAACCCCTAAGGCTCAAGACTTTCTTGCTCAAGTTCTATAGACTCAAAACTTCCTTTCTTAGACCCTCAGCCTAAGAATTTTCTGCTCAGGTCCCTCAAACTCGAGACTTCCTGCTCAATCCCTTTTGGCCTAAGACTTCCTGCTTAAACCCTTAAGGTTCAAGACTTCCTACTTAGATTGTAGTCTAAGACTTTTCGGCTCAAGCCCCTCATGCCCAAGACTTCTGCTCAAGCCCTCGGTCCGAGACTTCCTTGCTCAAGTTCCGCGAACCCAAGGCTTCTGCTCAATCAATCCACTTGATTAAGACTTTCAATGCTCTAGCATATAGTAGGAGACTTACATGGCTCAAGTATCTTTGTGAGAGACTTGGTTTGTTCAATCAATCTACTTGATTAAGACTTTCATTGCTCTAGCACATAACATGAGGCTTATATGGCTCAAGCATCTTGGCGAGAGACTTTGATCTAAACTGCTACACAACATGTTCAACAGAATATAGAATAATGTGTACTTGATACAAATATCAGAGGTACAGGGAAATTACCATAACAAAGATCTAAAGCTCTTAAGATTGATAAGATATTCAATGTTTAAGAAATCTTAAGGCTTTTACAATTACAACCTACAACAGAAATTATGCATAACCAATTGTGTTGATAATTGTTGATCTTGTTACTCCTCCATCAGGTTGATCCTTATTAAATATTCAGTTTGAACCTTCAGCTACTTATATAGCATTTGTAGAAGACTAGCCATTGGAGAGATAACTTGATCATGTGTCTTTACTTTCTCCATAGTATAAGAGACGTTGAAGATACATACACCAAAAGATCTTGATCCATTATGTATCGTGTTTAACCATTGAGTCTTCAAAGAGATCTTGTACTATAGAGTCGTTGAGAGTAGATATTTGTAAAGCATGCCAACTTTTTTTGAGCCTTGTGAACTAAGACTCTAGCTGACAAACTGATTTGACGATGCAAATTACCTTCTACAGTACAGATAACTTCAACTTTATCACTAACTCTGAATGATTACCAGAAGCCAATTTACATTCACCAAGTGTAGACACAATTATGTTGCTTCTTCTGATGTTGAGACCTTCAGCTTCAGAGTCTATGCCAGACATCACTTAAAGAGTATTCTTCAGATTTTGCACCACCAGAAGCTAGCAATTCAACTTTTCTCAATTGTGTCCTTGTATATCAGATCCTGAATATATATCTTTACAAGTACTAGAACCTGCATACATGAAACACACGTCAGATATAACCATTATTCTTTTAATACTTTTTTATCATCAAAACCCAAGTATATATATCATGAATAAATCTTGTTCTAACAGGATCGACATTGTCTTCATCTATGTCTTTCCACAGTTGTAATCTGGGCTCAAATGGAGTTGAAGTTGGATTGCAATCTTGCATGTCAAATCTCTTGAGTATTTTGCCTGCATATCTTATTTGGTTTATCATCAAGCCTCTACTATTTTTGTAGAATTCTATGCCAATGAAGTATGAGAGATTTCCCAAGTCTGTAATTTCAAAATCCTCACTTAGGTCATGTTTGAAATGTCTGATCTCCTTCTTATAACTTTCTGTTATCAACAGGTCATCGATATAGAGACATAGTATAAGCAATTCATTATTGCTTCTTCTTACGTATACTTCATGCACAGTTGTGCACTTCACAATTCCTCCTCTCTTAAAAAGTTATGTATCTTCTTATTCCAAGCTCTTGAAGCTTGCTTAAGTCCATACAGGGCTCTATGCAGCATGTATAACTTGCTTTCTTCGCCTTGTTTCACAAACCCAGTTGGTTGTGCAACATAAACTTCTTCATATAAGGTGTCATTCAGAAATTTCACATTTCACATCCATCTGACATATGTGACAGTTGTTCATAATTGTTAGACCAACAACCAACCTGATTGTTTCAATTCTAGCAACAGGTGCAAAAACTTTGTCGAAGTCGATTCCTTCTTTCTGAAGAAATGCTTTCACAACTAGTCTTACCTTATGTTGAGTTACTTCTCCTTTTAGATTCAATTTCACCTTGTATACCTGCTTCACACCAATTGTCTTCTTGTCCTGAGTCAATTCGACAAGTGACCAAGTGTTGTTCACTTCGAAGGACTTCAGTTCCTTATTCATTGCTTTCTTCCACTCCAAACTCTTCAATGCCTCAACTGAATTTACTGGTTTGACATCTACATACAAAGCATAGTGTACCAGCTCACCTCCATCATCAACCACATCATTTGATGTAATCACACATTCTTTCAACCTTACAGACATGCGTCTCGTTCTTTGAAGCCTGCTCGTGCTTGCTTGACCTCTGACTTATTCTTGTCGAACTTCTCTTTCGACTTCACTTGCTACTTCTTCACATAATATTTTAACTTAATATTTCTTTATATTTTCAGTCCAATCCCATTCCTTAAGGTCATCTGTGCTTATGTTCCTGTTGATCACTACTTGCTTGTTCACTGGGTCAAACAACTTGTATCCTTCAGTCGAATGATATCTGATCGCGACTTTCTATGTCTAATATAACCTAACTGCAAGTGCACAGTCTATCGCGTAGTAATAATAGATATCGATCCCACAGGGACTCGTAATCAAACTAGTGTTCTCGGGAGTTACTATGTTTAGCTAGGTAGAATATGTTTAAGGGAATAAGATTGTCACTAAAAGGGAACTAAGAATACTATTTAGATTATAATTGATTGAATCGATACGTAGTAATTGTGTTCTTCAGGGATTTGATAAGTTACTGGTGTATGAAATAATTTTCAAAGTTTATTTAAGCAGAAAATGGTGATTTGAAGACTCTCGCCTCACAATGGTTATTGACGCTAATCATAATCCTAAGGGGCAAACGTACACTTTCGTATCCCGTTCGGGGTTAAAATTACTTTTTGGAAATCTCTAAGTTCTAATTCATTTTAAAGTGCTTTCGCTGTTATTAAAATGAATGACTAGTGTTTACTATCTGACCTTACCGCAGCTTTCGCTTGTTGGTTCGTATCTTAATTAATTTCCCACTTTCGTGGCAAAACTACTTTTAAATAAGTTCTCGCTTTCGCGACGAAGTTTATTCAGTAAATCAATTTTAAACACTCAGACCATAAGTTACTTTTGAAAAGAAGGTTTTTCAACCAGTTGTTATCAAATCCCATTCGAATTATTACTACATATCGATTACCTAAGTTTAACTAGACATGGATTTGGGAAATATAAAATATAAATAAAAATAATAAATAATGATTTGCATTATAATAAAACTGGAATCGATTGAAATGAGAAACCTGTAAATATTCCAATTGGCCTTTGGGCAGATCCTCCACAGATGTTGGCAGGATTCTGATCTCTAATGCCAATTTGATCGTACAGTGAAAGTAGAAATTACAGAAGAATGAAAAATGGAATACAGGAAAGGTAAAGAGAAACAAATAAGAATATTGCTGGAAAATATGCTCTGGAAATAAATTTGGCAGCACTTCGTGGTATGAATGCAGCACACCTTCTGAAGTCTCCTGCTTCCCTTTTTATAGAAGTGGAATCCCAACGGTTATCATTGAAGGTGATGGACTTTGAGGCAGATAATTTAGGGAGTAATGGTCCACTCTGTGGGAATTGGAACTGATTCTTTAACGTGTAATTGAAGTGGGGCGTTTTTGCCTGCATGACGGTCGTCACAAGGTGTGACGGTCGTCACCCGTGTGACGGTCGTCATGGAGCTGTGACGGTCGTCACATCAGCAAAAACAGCTTCCTGCGCTTTTCATTGTGTTTTCACTCCTTTTTCGTCCATATTTCATCTGAGATTGCTTCTTTTCTTCATGTTGCATACCTGCAAAACATCAGACAAATAACACGGAAATAACCCGAAATCGGATCGAAAACGGTTAGACTTTAGTTGAATTATGCATCAAAATATATATACGATTTCGTGTTATCAAACTCCCCTAAGCTTGAATATTTGCTTGTCCTCAAGTAAAACATGAAAAAGTCGGCAAGCACGAGGCAGCTTCTTCGTTCGCAGAGTAGGGAAAAATCGGGATTCTTGGTAGGAACAAAACGAGTAACATGACGACACTTGACTACAAGTCTTCGGAGGTCTCCTTTTTATGCAAATCGGTCCCAGTCATGCTACTGTAGCTTGGTGTCAAGGTTCTCGCGGCAAGTTCACCCTGTTTGTTCTAGCGCAATCACATTAAGCCCGTTGTCCATACACTTTCATGGCAAGTCGACCTGTTAGTGAATATGATCTCATTTCTTGTTTTTGATCTTCTTCATTGATCATAAGCTTATGTCATTGATTTTTCAATGAGTTTTCGCCGTTGGGCTAAATGCTCGGGTGAGGAGCACCTAACTTAGAAGGAAACGTGTCTTATATTTTTGGGCTATTTAGCTCTCTTTTCATGATTTTTCATCTTTTTGGAGATCATACACTTATTTGCATCGGTCGCTCGCTTAGAAGTGTTTTTAGGATGGTGCTGACTGCTAGTATAAACTACTTGGGGTTGAGTTTGCGTAGACACTTGAGACTTTGGTACGCGTAGGTAGTGAAACTGACTCGCATAAACTAGAGATCTAAGGTGTCTGGACGATATTGGTTTTGTTAGAACTGTCGTTTCCTCGGAGTTTCAAAACTTGGTTTGAACTCAGGTGCATTCTCGTGGTGCTTTTGCTTTTGAGGAACGAACTAAAATCTTTGTTTACGTTGAATAATGTGGGGATGTTTGCGTAACGGGAAAAGTATATATAAACGAGCTTTATTTGCTAAAAATAGAAAGTGTTTAAATAGAAAGTGTTTAAATAGAAATTATGAAAGTTCAAAGTGCAGTGGAATGGAAATAAGGGAAAATAAAGGAAATTCAGAGTACAGTGGAATGGAAATAAAGGCTCCGCTCCCACACTATCTCAATCAGTGTCCTCACTGATTTTTGAAGCATGCGAGAGGGAGATACAACTGAAATGAAAGTACAAATAACTGAAAATATAGTAAACAATGAAGGAAAAAATGGAAAATCTAGTCACGGCCTCTGTCACGTCCGTGCTGGCGTCCTCTGGCTCTGGCAAGGGCTACTCTGTCCTCGTAACTCATAGCTCCGGTGTGGTAGACTGTGTCTCGGAGTCCTTCGACCTGCAAAGTCAGATTCGCCAGGTTCTCAGTGATAGTAGCTTGGCCGGTTTGAAGTTGTTGCATTTGAGTCCGGTGCCAAGCTTCGAACTGGTCAGCTCGCTGATTCTGCTGCTGCAGCATCGCGAGTATCTGTGCCTGCTGGTCTAGGGAGCGGCGGAGGTCCTCTTCTGTGTAGTCTGGCATGGGATGATGGCGGCGGCGGCGAGAGGATGTACCTTCTGGAGGAGGAGGCTGAGATGCCTCTGGCTGCTCGGACCTGTCCAACTTAGCTTGGATTTCATCGTCAGAACCGTGAGTGTGATCCTGAGTAGGAACAGCGGCAGCAGGAGGGGCAGTGAGGTCGAACAACCAGTTGGTACGGTCCTCTGGGTGTGTGCGGGTGCGGTCTTTCCAGGCACTACCGGATGGTATTTGCCGTCAGCTCTGGAGCGGATAAGATGAGAGGCTCTGCAGTGGTCGGTGTCTAGGAACACCGAGGGGATGGACTGGAGGTGCTGGAGGCGGTCGCCAAGGTTCAGCCCAAGTGCAATAGCAGTGACAATCCCTCCAAAGTAGAATGGCTTCGAGCCACGGTTGCAGTTGGCCTGAATATGAGCCAGCAGAAACGGAGCAGCATTGACAGGCTCATTGTTGAAGACGCAATGGAGAAAGAAGAGCTCTTTCGAGTTCACTTTGTGGTTGCTGTCTCTGGCGAAAATAGTGTTGCTCAACGCTCTGTGAAAGTACCGGATGGTTGGGTTATGGATATGAGTGGCGTGTTGGGAGTCCCAACCATCGGGATTGATGCCGGTCAACTGATACCACAGCGCGAAAGCTTCATGCTGGAACTGATCGGTGATGCGGCGGTGAGCGCTGTCGCTGCGAGGTAGCTGTAGAATGCTGGAAATCTGATTTTGGTTCACCTGATAGTTGATGCCAAACATCCGGAAGCAAGCGGCACCTGAGTGCTGGTTAAGTTCGCCGCTGATTGTGACGTAAGTGAACGAACTCAAGAACTCAAGAGTGAGTTGTTCGTACGTTGGCTGTGGGTTGGTGCAGAGGTTCCAGATGCCTGCTCTTTGAAGCATCCAGGTTACGCCTTCAAAGAGTCTGAGCTCCGTAAGCGATGGAAGGTGTGGATAATGAGTCGGCTGGAGCGACCTCTGATGAAATGCGATGTAGTTTGCTCGTTGTCTTTCGCCTAAGTCTCCTTCACTGAAGGTAATGTTGCTGATATCTGAGGTTTATGCATTCCTTGCCATTGTTAGAAGATTGAGAGGTTTCTGAAGATTGGGGTTTTTCTGCAGAGAGGAAAGAACTGACAGAAGTGTGGTTTGGAGGTTGAGATTGAAGTTGAAATATAGAGTTCAGTGTGGGGAGGACGAAAATTTGTAGTGGGGTAGAAGTTAGGATGATTGGAAGTGGTAATGGGGGAAGTGAAAGAGAACACGAACCCTGTTTTATCAGATATCAGTTTTTGAATGCATGACGGTCGTCACCCGCGTGACGCTCGTCATGAAGCTGTGACGGTCATCACAGCAGCAAAATCTGCAGAACGCAGAATTTTGCTCTGAGGGCGTTCTCGTGGTGACTTTAAGGCTTAGTAATGATACGGCAATGTAATTTAACAGCCAACAAACAACGGATAATGCGAAAATAGAATAATTGCATAAAAACTAAAATTGAAATGATTGTATGTAGTACATAAAGAAAACTAACAATGCGAAAAATCCAAATGATTAAATGAAACTAAACTAGACTAAACTAAACTGAAACTACTGCTAAGAACTAGTAACTAATCTTTTCGTGTCTTCAACTCATCGAACTTCCGTGCGTAGTAGTCGAATTGGTCGCAGACTAAATCCATGAAGCCTACCAGTTCGTTGTGCATGCCTGTGATGTCAGCTTTTACATTAGTCAGAGTTGTATCAACGTCGTCCAATCTGAGTAAAACGGTATCCAGTTTGTCGGTGGTCTCCTCAGGGATAGGCTCAGGATAAGTGTTGTAGTGTGGAGGAGTCGTAGGGTCTACTTCAGCTTCGGATACAACATCCTCATAGTACATATAGTCGTGTGCCTCAGAGATGTGGTCACTGTCATACATATAGTTCTGTGGTGTTGACTGTGGTGAAGGAGGTCCCATAGGCTCATCCAATTCATAGAGCAAGTTGTCCTTGTTGTGGATACTTGTCATCAGATGATCAGGCAGTGTGAATAGCTATACTGGTTTTTCGTTAATGAGGTACTCATACGGTCCAGGTCCCATAGTTCCTAAGATGCGCCTGTTAAAGCAGAATTGTATGTTCATGGGTCGGATGGTGCCAAAACGAGTGTTGGCATTTAAGTGGAATCTGAGGCCAAGCTCGTGGGCAATCATTGTTACTAGGCCTCCTATAAGGATAGGTGTCCGAGGTTCCAGCGTTAGGCGTTTGAAAGATCTCATCATGAAAGGCACTGCATTTACTGTACGTCCCTGAGAAGCACAGAACATGATGAATAACTCCTCTTTAGATACTGCAGTAATATTTTCTTCTTTTCCAAACAAGGTGTGAGCTAGTATCTTATGGAAGTATCTGAAGGATGGGTTGTGTATGTCATCATTGTACATTCTGTCTGGTTCAGGGTGATAATCGCCTGTGATTCTACCCCAAAATTGATCGAGTTGAAAATCAATATCGTCATCTTCTGCACTGATGAACACATGCGGCCCGCTAGGGAATCCTAAGAGGTTAGCTAGTGACATCCGGCTATGGGTTTGGTCCATTCCAAACAATCGGAAGGTAATCAGCTCTGTGCTGGATCCAAAACCATAGTTGGGTATGTATCTGAAAGAGCTAAGGAATTCGTAGGTAAGATCTTTATAAGTAGCAAAACGTGTTTTCAGAGCAGTGTTCTCACAACCCAGTTGATTGAACAGGTATTGAATGTTATCCGTGATTCCTAGTTTATCCATAGTAGCCTTATCATGATACATCGTTAAGGCGAGTTCTCTTTCGGTCAGTGCTGCAAATCTTGCCTTTTGAGCTAGTTCTCGGAAGTGAACCTTTGTGAAGTCATATTCGGCCATACTCGCAGGTAATTCGGAGAAAACAGAAGGAATGTTTTGAAGGCTTTTAAAAATCCTGAAAAGTTTAAAACAGGAAATTGAAGTCAGGATTTTTAGAAACGAAAAGCGGTAGAAACAAAAGGCAAAAGAGGAAAAATAAAATAGAAAAAATATGAAAACGAACGAAAGTAGAAAGTAGTAGTAATTATAAGTTTAGAATTTTTGTTGGATTTTCAAAGTAAAATTTTAAAGAAAGATGAAATACAATTAACGAGGGAAATTTGGGTTGCCTCCCAGTAAGCGCTATTTTTAACGTCTAAAGCCTGACGATAGTTTGGTGAGAAGCTATTCGGGTGTTTGAGCTGGAAGCTCAAGCAATGTTATATTGTTGACTTGAGGACTGTTGTCGTTCTTATTGTAATGTTTTAGACGTTGCCCGTTTACGATAAATAGTGCATTCGTCTTATCGGTAATTTCGACAGCTCCACTCTGGAGTACTCTAGTCACTTCATAGGGTCCAGACCACCTAGATTTTAGTTTACCTGGGAAGAGTTTTAATCATGAATTAAAGAGCAATACGATGTCTTCCACGCTGAATTATTTCCTGACTGAACGTTTATCATGCCACTTTTTAGTTCGTTCTTTGTAGATACGGGCATTTTCGTAAGCGTCTAATCGGAGTTCTTCCAACTCGTGTAAGTTCAAGATTCGCTTTTCTCCTGCCTCAGTGTAGTTGAAGTTGAGTGTCTTAATGGCCCAGAAGGCCTTATGTTCTAATTCTACAGGGAGATGGCAGGATTTACTATAAACTAATTTGTAGGGGGTGGTTCCTATTGGTGTCTTAAAAGCGGTCCTATAAGCCCATAAAGCTTCTTGTAGCTTTGACCACCAATCTTTCCTTGAGGTTGCGACAGTCTTTTCCAAGATCTGTTTTATTTCTCTGTTCGAGACCTCTACTTGTCCGCTAGTTTGCGGATGATAGGGTGTAGCTACTCGGTGTCAGACTCCATATCTAGAGAGAAGTTTATCGAATATTCGTGATATGAAGTGAGATCCGCCGTCACTAATGACGAGTCTTGGTACACCGAATCTAGGAAAGATTGTGTTTTTGAAGAGTTTGATTACTACTCGTGCGTCGTTCGTTGGAGCAGCTATGGCTTCTATCCATTTAGACACGTAATCGACAGCGACGAGTATGTAGTTATTACCAAAAGAAGGTGGAAATGGTCCCATGAAATCTATTCCCTAGACGTCGAAGATTTCTACCTCTAAGATTCCTTTCTGAGGCATTTCATCGCGTCTTGAGATGTTGCCAGTTCGTTGGCATCAATCGCACTTTTGCACAGCGATGTGAACGTCTTTCCAGAGATTAGGCCAGAATAAGCCGACTTGAAGAATCTTAGCGCACGTCTTGGATGTACTAGCATGACCACCATACGGTGCTGAATGGCATTGGGAAATAATATTTTTTATTTCTTCCTCTGGGACACAACGGCGATATATGTTGTCGGCCCCTCTCTTGAAGAGTAGAGGTTCATCCCAATAATAGTGTTTCAGATCGTGGAAGAATTTCTTCCTTTGCTGATAAGTAAGATCCGGTGGAAGCACGCCCGCAACGAGGTAATTAACGATGTCAGCATACCAAGGTAATGTGACTTGGGCATAGACGGCTTCTACGGCTTTTTCGAATTATGGATCTTCCGAGATTGAATTGGGTGTGTCACTTTCTAATTTGGCTATCAGACGTTCGTACGGGAAATCGTCATTTATCGGTACTGGTTCGTGTTTGATGTCTTCTATTCGAGATAAGTGATCCGCAACAACGTTCTCGGTTCCTTTCTTATCTTTGATTTCTAAGTCAAACTCTTGTAATAACAGGATCCATCTCAATAGTCTTGGTTTGGCATCCTTTTTGCTTATTAGGTACCTTATGGCAGCGTGGTCTGTGTATATGATAATTTTTGCTCCTACTAAGTAAGAACGGAATTTGTCAAGCGCAAATATAACTGCTAGAAGTTCCTTTTCTGTGGTAGCGTAGTTCATTTGGGCAGGATCTCAGGTTCTACTGGCATAGTAGATGGCATGGAGTTTCTTGTCCTTCCTTTGTCCTAGAACTGCGCCTACAGCATAATCACTCGCGTCGCACATGATTTCGAACGGTAGTCGCCAATCTGGTGGTTGCATGTTGGTGCGGTGATAAGGGCTGATTTCAATGTTTCGAATGCTTTTAAACAGTCGTCGTCGAAGACGAACTCAGCATCTTTCATTAACAGGCCGGTTAGAGGTTTTGTGATTTTCGAGAAATCTTTTATAAATCTTCTGTAGAAACCGGCATGTCCTAGAAAACTCTGTATTTCTCGTACAGATTTTGGAGGTTGGAGATCTTTTATAATCTCTATTTTAGCTTTGTCTACCTCGATTCCTCTATCTGATATGACGTGTCCAAGAACTATTCCTTGTCGGACCAAAAAATGGCATTTTTCCCAATTTAGGACGAGGTTTACTTTTACACAACGTTCTAATACCATTTCTAAGTTTTGTAAGCATCCTTCGAAACTTTGTCCACATACCGAGAAATCGTCCATAAATACTTCCATGATGTCGTCTATGAAATCTGCGAAGATTGCCATCATGCATCTTTGGAAGGTTGCTGGAGCATTACAGAGTCCGAACGGCATTCGGCGGTAAGCAAAAGTACCATAAGGACAGGTGAATGTAGTCTTTTCTTGGTCATCAGGATGGATGAGAATTTGGAAAAATCCTGAGTAACCATCTAGATAGCAGAAATATGAATGTTTGGCTAATCTTTCCAACATTTGGTCTATGAAGGGTAACGGGAAGTGATCTTTGCGCGTAGCCTTGTTAAGCTTTCTATAATCAATACACATCCTGCTTCCAGTCACGACTCTTTTTGTTATTGATTCGCCTTTTTCGTTTTTAACTACTGTGACTCCTCCTTTCTTTGGTACGACATGAACTGGGCTGACCCATTCACTATCGGAGATCGGATAGATGATTCCTGCATCTAGCAATTTCTTTACTTCCTCTCTGACTACAGTGCTCAGGATGGGGTTCAGTTTCCTCTGATGCTCTCGAGAGGTTTTAGAGTCTTCCTCTATTGTAATTCGATGCATACAGATCGAAGGGCTTATACCTTTTAGATCGCTTATGTTATAGCTTAACGCGGTGGGGTACTTCTTTAGGACTTCTAATAGCTTTTCGGTTTCTGGTTGTCCTAAGTCGGCATTGACTATCACTGGTCTTTTTAGTTCATCGTCTAGAAATTCATATCTAAGGTTTTTGGGTAGTGTTTTGAGTTCTAAAGATGGGTTCTTCGGACCTGGCATATGGTTTGGGGTCAGTGCTAAGCTTTCGCTTAGGCTGTCGTCTTTATACGGTTTACGCCAATTATCGTCTTCAGAAATATCGGGTATTTGAATCTTTATTATTTCTGAATACGTGGTCTCTTCATTTTCAAGTTCTCTTATGCATTCGTCAATTTCGTCCACTAAATAGCAGGTATCGTCTATTGCCGGTGCTTGTAAGAACTTGGTGAGAATGAACTCTATCTTTTCTTCTCCTACTTCGAATGTTAGCCTTCCTTTCTTCACGTCTATAATCGCTCTAGCTGTAGCTAAGAATGGTCTTCCTAGGATAATTGGGGTTACAGTGTCCTCCTTGATGTCCATGATTATGAAGTCGGTTGGAATGTAGAATTGTCCTATGCGTACTGGAACGTTTTCCAGTATTCCGACTGGGTATTTTACTGATCTGTCTGCTAATTGAACGAACATTTTGGTTGGTCTGAGGTCTCCCATATTCAGCTTTTTGCATATAGATAAGGGCATAACACTGATATTGGCTCCTAAATCGCATAGAGCTTTATCTATTACGAACTTTCCTATGACGCAGGGTATGGAGAAACTACCTGGGTCTTTTAATTTAGGAGGCATGCGGTTTTGAATAATAGCGCTACACTCTGCAGTAAGTGTAATTGTTTCATTATCCTCGATCTTTCTCTCATTCGACAGGATCTCTTTGAGAAATTTAGCGTATGACGGCATTTGAGTTATCGCTTCGGTAAAAGGGATAGTAATATTCAGCTGTTTAAGGAGCTCTACAAATTTCTTAAACTGTCCTGAAGTTTTGGAGTTTATTAATCTTTGCGGATAAGGGATAGGTGGTTTATATGGCGCTGGAGGTGCTTGAGTTTTTTCACTTGCGGTATCCTCCTTCTCGTTGTCTTCCTTCTTCTCTAACTCGGATTCCTTCTCTGCTTGTTCAGTTGGTTTTTGTTGCATGGCTGAGTTTTCGGTCCTCGGATCGATCGGTTCGTCCAATTCTTTTCCACTTCTTAGTATCACAGCATTTGCTTGGCCTTTTGGATTCTGTTCGGGTTGTCCAGGAAATGTGCCAGCAGGTGCGGCAGCAGAGGCTTGCTGTTGAGCCACTTGTGATATCTGAGTTTCTAACATTTTGTTGTGGGTGGCTAAAGCGTCTACTTTTCCTGTCAACTGTTTAATTTGCTCGCTAGTGTGTATGTTTTGATTCAGGAATTCTTTGTTTGTTTGAGCTTGAGTAGCTATGAACTTTTCCATCATCAACTCGAGGTTTGATTTCCTAGGTGCATTCTGAGCAGCAGGTTTCTGATATCCTGGCGGAGCAGTAGGCATTTGCAATGCATTTTCGCTTTTGTAAGAAAAGTTTGGATGATTTCGCCAACCTGGGTTGTAGGTATTTGCGTAGGGATTTCCTTGAGCATAATTTACCTGGTCTGGTGGGATTCCGGCTAGCAATGGGCATTCGGGTGCATTATGAGTGGTGCTTCCGCATAACTCGCAATTTGGAGTTACTGCAGCGACAGTTGCAGTGGGGTTAACGGTCAGACTATCGATCTTCTGTGCTAGAGCATCTACTTTAGCGTTGAACTTTTCAAGGCTGCTGATCTCGTACATTCCACCTTTCGCTGTGGTTTTCTCAGTTGGAGTGCATTCACCTCCCCATTGGCAATGGTTTTGTGACATGTTTTCAATTAATTGATAGGCTTCATCGTATGGCTTATCCATAAGTGCACCGCCCGCGGCAGAGTCTATTGTCAATCTAGTATTGTATAGAAGTCCATTATAGAAAGTATGGATTGTCACCCAGTCTTCTAGACCGTGGTGAGGACATGTTCTCATCATATCTTTGAATCGTTCCCATGCTTCGTAAAGAGATTCAGTATCTTTCTGTCGGAATCCGTTGATTTGAGCTCTAAGCATAGCAGTTTTGCTTGGCGGAAAATATCTCGCTAAGAAGACGTTCTTCAATTGCTCCCACATCGTAACGGAGTTGGATGGTAACGATTGTAACCATGTCCACGCTCTGTCTCTAAGAGAGAATGGGAAAAGACGAAGTCTTATCGCATCTGGAGTTACTCCATTTGCTTTCACTGTGTCTGCATATTGTACAAACTTCGTTAGATGTTCGTTCGGATCCTCAGTTGCGTTTCCTGAGAATTGGTTTTGTTGTACAGCCGACAGCAATGATGGTTTCAGCTTAAAATCATTTCGGGTAATAGCTGGGGCAGCAATGCTACTTCTAGGCTCCATCTGAGAGGGTGTAGTATATGCCTTCAGCGGTTTGTTTGGAAGTCCTTCAGCCATCTCTGGTTCTTCTTCTTCTGATTTGGGAATGGGAGTGAGAGGTTCGGGAGTGTTATGTTTGAGTTGTTTGAGTTGGTACTCAATGATTCTACTTCTTAAATGTAAGAAGCGTTCTAGTTCTGCGACTGAAGGTTTTACGATATCGCCTTGCGGGCGATTTCTTGGCATACAATCGACAGAACTAGTAAAGGAAAAATGAAAATTGTTAACCTAGTCTATACGGCGTAACAGAAGGTTACACTATTGACTAAACGGGTCCCCGGCAACGGCGCCAAAAACTTGATCGCGACTTTCTATGTCTAATACAACCTAACTGCAAGTGCACAGTCTATCGCGTAGTAATAATAGATATCGATCCCACACGGACTCGTAATCAAACTAGTGTTCTCGGGAGTTACTATGTTTAGCTAGGTAGAATATGTTTAAGGGAATAAGATTGTCACTAAAAGGGAACTAAGAATACTATTTAGATTATAATTGATTGAATCGATACGTAGTAATTGTGTTCTTCAGGGATTTGATAAGTTACTGGTGTATGAAATAATTTTCAAAGTTTATTTAAGCAGAAAATGGTGATTTGAAGACTCTCGCCTCACAATGGTTATTGACGCTAATCATAATCCTAAGGGGCAAACGTACACTTTCGTATCCCGTTCGGGGTTAAAATTACTTTTTGGAAATCTCTAAGTTCTAATTCATTTTAAAGTGCTTTCGCTGTTATTAAAATGAATGACTAGTGTTTACTATCTGACCTTACCGCAGCTTTCGCTTGTTGGTTCGTATCTTAATTAATTTCCCACTTTCGTGGCAAAACTACTTTTAAATAAGTTCTCGCTTTCGCGACGAAGTTTATTCAGTAAATCAATTTTAAACACTCATACCATAAGTTACTTTTGAAAAGAAGGTTTTTCAACCAGTTGTTATCAAATCCCATTCGAATTATTACTACATATCGATTACCTAAGTTTAGCTAGACATGGATTTGGGAAAGATAAAATATAAATAAAAATAATAAATAATGATTTGCATTATAATAAAACTGGAATCGATTGAAATGAGAAACCTGTAAATATTCCAATTGGCCTTTGGGCAGATCCTCCACAGATGTTGGCAGGATTCTGATCTCTAATGCCAATTTGATCGTACAGTGAAAGTAGAAATTACAGAAGAATGAAAAATGGAATACAGGAAAGGTAAAGAGAAACAAATAAGAATATTGCTGGAAAATATGCTCTGGAAATAAATTTGGCAGCACTTCATGGTATGAATGCAACACACCTTCTGAAGTCCCCTGCTTCCCTTTTTATAGAAGTGGAATCCCAACAGTTATCATTGAAGGTGATGGACTTTGAGGCAGATAATTTAGGGAGTAGTGGTCCACTCTGTGGGAATTGGAACTGATTCTTTAACGTGTAATTGAAGTGGGGCGTTTTTGCCTGCATGACGGTCGTCACAAGGTGTGACGGTCGTCACCCGTGTGACGGTCGTCATGGAGCTGTGACGGTCGTCACATCAGCAAAAACAGCTTCATACGCTTTTCATTGTGTTTTCACTCCTTTTTTGTCCATATTTCATCTGAGATTGCTTCTTTTCTTCATGTTGCCTTGTTTAGACGTGATCGTTGAATACCTGCAAAACATCAGACAAATAACACGGAAATAACCCGAAATCAGATCGAAAACGGTTAGACTTTAGTTGAATTATGCATCAAAATATATATACGATTTCGTGTTATCAATATCCTACTAAGATCATTTGACTTGACTTGTCATCAAGTTTTCTTCTCAAATAATCTGGCACATGTCTATGTGCTATTGATCTAAATACCTTCATATGACTCAAGCCAGGCTTAACACCAGACCAATATTCTTCTGGTATAATTCTTTCTAGCTTCTTCGTCGGACATTTATTCAAAATATATGTTACAGTCGACATAACTTCTCCTCATAGTTCTTTGGTATATGCTTACGCTTCAACATAATTCTCACCATATTCATGATGGTTCTTGTTGTACCCAAAATTTTACCCTTAGATTCATTGATCATTCACATATCATATAAGTCCATCACTGGTTTTGGCTAACCATTTTAACCAGATTGTCTGTTTTGTTTTATGAAGACAGGTTTGCTGCAGAGGGTACAGATCATAAAGGTTGTGTATATATGCTCATGAAGATGAAGACCTGAGAAACCTGGTATTCAAGTGTGATACATCTTTGAACAACTGGGAAGCAATAGAGATCCCCGTAATTTTTCCCTTGTCAAAGTAATTTATGCTTTTATTTGCTGTTTTCAAAAATTCCATAGCTATGCCCTAAGCTACTGGATTATTTTGTAGGACCATCTTTTCACTTTTAAAAGGATATTAATAAATGCATTTTGTTAAATTCTTGTTGTTTCATTTGCCATTTTTTTCTTTTACCATTTTTAAACGAAATTGGCAATCTTTTCAAAAACTACAAAAAATCATTTTTCTTTCTCTTACAGTTTTCCTTGTGCATTTAATAAAATTAGCCTTCAAACATGCGGTGCTATCCCAAACCTTGTTGAAATCCAATGACCATGATTTCACTCCTGACTGGGATTCACCCATTTATCAAGCTAAAGATGAGGGTGAAGAAGATTTTGAATTCCCCACTGAATTGGCAAAATTGGTTGACTATGAGTACACTGAGCTTCAACTGTACAAAGAGCAAGAATTATCTTCTAAATCAAGAGTATCCAGCCGATGCTACTAATCTTTACAAGAAGACTCTGAGAAGATTAGCATCCAAATTCTTCATCAGCAACGATGTGCTATACAAGAGAAACTACGACATGGTTCTGCTTATATGTGTTGACAGACGTGAAGCAAACATGTTACTTCAAGAGATTCATGAAGGAACCTTTGGAACCCACGCCAACGGTTATGCTATGTCTAAGAAAATTTTGAGAGCTGGATATTACAGGTTAACCATGGAATCTGATTGCATCCAATATGCTAGAAAATGCCATAAGTGTCAAATATATGTTGATAAGGTCCACGTACCTCCAACACCATTGAATGTTTTATCTTCACCGTGGCCTTTCTCAATGTGGGGCATTGATATGATTGGGGCAAATGATCCTAAAGTGTCCAACGGTCACCGATTCATTCTGGTTGCCATCGACTACTTCACAAAATGGGTAGAAGTTGCTTCTTACGCCAATGTAACCAAGCAAGTGGTTGCCCGCTTCATCAAGAAAGAGATTATCTACCATTATGGAATTCCAAGTTGGATCATAACAGACAACGGTACCAATCTGAACAACAAGACCATGAGCGTCCCGGTGGATTGAAAACCCGAAAGGGCGACCCAGACAAAATTTAGGGATAAAGGCATTTCACTGCATCAGATGACGCCGATCATCAAAGAACATTTAGAGTAGATCAAATCCAATCCAATTGCTCTTGTCAGAAGCAGGATTTTGGGTAGTCTTAGTTATTAGAGTCAGTAGAGGTCGTTGGATTTAATGTAGCCTTTCCTTATTGCCAATTTCAAATTGTAATTTTCCATGGAGTTTCGCCTTTAGCAAGCTACCATTCTTAAATCAAATTAAACCTTTTGCTATTCAATTTTTGACATTTATTCTATCTATATTTTCATTTTTGTTATGCAAAATGTTATTTGTTAATAATATTTTTGAAGGTGAAAAGTCTTATAAACTTAAAAACTGTTTTTGAAAACGCATTTGAAAAGATATAAAGTTGCTTTTACTTGTGGAAATACCCAAGGACATCTTCATTCCCCAGTAAGTCTCAATGTTGCAGAAGCACTTTTAAACCATTGCCTCAATGCAAGTCCCCAGTGAAACAGAAGCTGACAACACTTTTGGACTGATGCGGTAATCTCTAGTGACTTTCAAGATTGCAGAGAATTTCCCCAGTATCTTCCAAGCAATACATATTATTCGAGGACCCACTTCTAATGGAACCATCATTTCCTTATTGAGGTTGCTACATTTTCCTCAAGAAATGTTCCCTAGGAGGTTGCCATATTCTCCCTAAGAAGTCAAGATACTTTCCTCAGGGAAGCTGATGTACTTTCCCCAGGAAGTTGATGTACTTTTCCAGGAAGTTGCTACACTTTCCCCATGAAGCTGCCTAGCTCCACATCTTCCCAATGAAGTGGATATTTATTTTATCCCTAGAAGTCTCTAATCCTAAGATGACTCTCCCAGTGAACAGGTCTTCTTTGACCAGAATTCAGATTCATGATGGCAATCCCTATTAGTGAAGTCATGATATCATATCTTCAAGTGGAATTTTCTCTCCCAGAGAATTTGGAACTTTGAAGCAAGATTTAGTTCCGCCATCAACCTTCCTATCCCCTGATAGATGTACTTTTGCAGAGGTTGTCGGGTATCCTCGTCAAGATGTTTATTTCATCTCCCATTTACTCCTCCTCTTGTCTGTCTTGTCAGCATAAGCATACTCATTGCATTTCATTTAGACATATGCATTAGCATTTGCATGTTTGCTATCCTTGTTGTCTTTTATCGTTACTTTGGTTGTGGTTACCGCCAAGTAATTGGGTTTGTCCGTTCTCTCCAAATAGATCGTCAACCTTAGGCATAAAATACCTATTATTTCCAGTTTTCCCACAGAGTTCAACCCTCGTGGATGATGATTATTTCAGTTATCTTTTCCGTGACTGATAAGATAAATCCCCATTTGAGTTCATTTCCTCATTGGAGTCTTGTTTGACAGTTTCTTTCTAGCTCGACTCTAGATTGAACTTCGGTCCCCGTCGGTCGCTGAACCTACCCGGATGTGCATTTATTTTACACTATATATCAAGAAGAGCCTTTTACAACGCCTCATTGCAGACAAGTGGTAGTCTCTCCGGAGAAGCTTATCGTTTCATCATATTACCTATCATATAAGTGGCAGTCTCGTCTGAGAAGCTTATCATTGCTACCTTTGCAGATAAGTGGCAGTCTCATCCGAGAAGCTTATCATTTTTGTCGCTACTAGATAAGTGGCAGTCTCACCCGAGAAGCTTATCATTGCATCATTGCTCCCCAGTAAGCGGCAGTCTAACCCAAGAAGCTTATCACTACCATTTTTACAGCATTGATAAGTGGCAATCTCGCCTGAGAAGATTATCCTATTTTCACTACACCAACAACAAGTTGCCATCTCCCTTGAGAAGCTTGTTTCCATTACCTTTTCCCAGATAAGTGGCAGTCTCTCCCAAGAAGCTTATCAATTTTATCCATATCCCCTAATAAGTGGCAGTCTCCCATAAGAAGCTTATCATTATTATCTTTTCAGATAAGTGGTAGTCTCTTTATTTGAGAAGCTTATCCAGTTTTGGTGGTGTAAGTCCCTTTCAATGATAAGTGGCAGTCTCTCTCGAGAAGCTTATCAGGGAATTCCCCCATTGAAGTCCAATTATTTTGGCATACAAAAGAGTTTTTACCCTATATATTTTCTGATGGTTCCTGAAGATCACGTTTGATATCTTCATTTAAGGAATTTCCTGAAGCTTGAATGTTATTTCAGCCTGAAGACTCCAGCATTTTGTTTACATGATCCCACTGCCACGTGGATCATGTTTTTACCCTTTTATCCTAGAGGGTCAGCCGGTCATGCCTGAACCTGTTGAGCAGCTACTCTGGATATTTTCCCCAGTGGAGGTCGTCTTGCCGGTGCCATCTCCATTGAGGATCTCTTCTTGCTTTCTTTCTAAAGTAACAACTGGTTATGCCTGAACTTGTTGGTCCGCCACTTTAGATTTCCCTAGTTTCGTTCTGTTCCCCAGTGCGTTATCATCCCTAGTGAGAGGTCACTCAATGCGTTGTTCCCCTGTGCCATCGTTTTGTCTACATGTCTGCATCATTTGCATCATATGCATCATATTAGATTCATAACATTGTCAGCATTTTAGTTTAGTTTTGTTTGTCCATAGCATTGCATATCACTGCATCTAAGGGCAAAATTTTTGGTTATCTATATTTAAATCCCTTTCATCATGATTTCTCGAGCTTCATCGCTCAAATCATCCGGTGAAGTTATTTAAATAAGGGCAACTGTTGTACCCCAAATTTTACCCTTAGATTCATTGATCATTCACATATCATATAAGTCCATCATTCGTTTTAGCTAACCATTTTAACCAATTTGTCTATTTTGTTTTATGAAGACATGTTCACTGCAGAGGGTGCAGATCATAAAGGTTGTGTATATATGCTCATCTGGCTCATATCGTGCAAAGTCGTGATTGAATTCCTGTGGATGTAAGAAAGGATATACCATCAGTCAATTTGCCCTCAAGATTTCCCGAGGGAAGATTATTATTTTGATTAGGGAATTTCGGTCCGTTGTTTTTTTGAGCATGACCATTGGAAGAGTTTATTAAGGTGTGTGATGTATGGCATTATAAATGGTATCCTCATGGTCGGAAGATTTACTACGCAAGACTTTGTCCGTATTCTTGAAGTTAATTCCTTTTAAGAATTTGGATACTTTTTGTGGGAGTTCAATATGTCTTAAAGAAGTGAAATTTGAATAAACCATTTTGATCAAGTTTTAGAAAGGATATTTTAAGATGGAAGTGCATGAATGACACAAATAGTGGTCCAAATCCAAACACAAGGTTGTATTTAAGTTGCATTTTTTCAAAAGGGGGGTTATGCCATTAAGAGATCTTCCATTAAATTCCCTACCTTGTCTTTGTAAGGGATTCAGACTTTTATTCATGAAATCTCAAGCTTTCAAGACTTAATGAGAGGCCATGAAACATCAATATGTTGTGACCCTAATTCAAAGTTAACTACACAAGAAGCTTCTTCGTTCGTTTTCCATGGTATAAAGTATGAAAAGTATGGGATTTAATTTAAAAAAGGAGAACAATGTTTATGTGAATGAGGTGGTACAACTATTCCATGGCTTTACAAGGAAAACTAACTTCATGCCAAAAGTTTAAAAAGGAAATCAAAATTATTACGGGAGGTGAGAGTCATTTGCTCTACCGTATCATTCCAAAGTCAAATCAAATACAAGCAAAGGCTTCTACCCGTAGAAAATTCCAGAACAAGTGTTAAGCCATGTATGCATCGAATCTTGGTCAGGGGCTAGCGGATTCCATCTCACTGCTAGTTAGGAAACGGAAGAAGGTTCTGCAGAGAGTGTAGTTCCAGCACTGCAGGAACACCTACAGTTTGACAATTGCACAAAGGAGTTAGAAATGGCAATTCTGATCTAAAAGAAAAAGGGACCTGTACAACAAATGGAAAGTTTTTTTCTGTCAGCTAACAGACTATACCTCTTGACTTGAGGGTTTGGTTTGTCATTTGAATTTCAAATCGTCCAACGGTGAAAGCCTGTCCAAAAGCATAAAAAGTCATTAACGTTAAAAAGTCATTAACGTTAAATGAATTACACGATGAGGAGATCAAATATTTATGGCAAGAAATTGAACATGGTTGGACATGTTCAGACCACATCGTTTACTTCCAAAAGATCTGAATCACGAATTGATAAGTTTAGAAAATAAGTTTAAATCTGACACTTTATATCCCTTTCCAAAAATAGAATTTGAAAGCTCATAAACATGTTTAAGACATGTTTGATTTAAGAAGGAAAGTCTTTAAAATCTTTCTTCAATTAGGTTTTGATAAATTCATGTATAAGAAGGAGGGGATTTTCAAACGACAGGGGGACAGAAGCTGTACACAACATTCACGAAACCGTCATAGAAATTCACAAACCCAGAAAATTGCAATACCCTTTACCCTTGCCCATCCTAGCCTTAGGATCCGAGTCATCGTACTCATGCTTAGGCATCCCGCCGTGGACACACCTTCACCTTTTCCCAAACTTAAGACTTTGAGTCGTCATACTCATGCTTAGGCGTCTCGTCTTAGACATCCATCCCTTTATCCTAGCCTTAGGATCCGGAGTCACCGCACTTCATGTAAGTTCCCACCATGGAATACTTACTTCAGCCTTTTCAATTCAACTTTACAACGTAGAATAGGAGTCGCCGCACTTCACGTAAGCGCTTCCATATGAACGTTCACTTCCCCATGGAACCTTGACCGTAGTCAAGAAGTTTCGCTTCCTCCCTCTGTGAAGGGAACTATGATTACTCTGAGTCCATCCCATACCTTGGATACGTAGGTGTCGCAACTGTGAAAAAGGTAGACGGCGGAAAAACAAAAGAGTCACCATCGAACGTTATTTATCCCAAAAGAGAGGGAAAGGAAACGATCGAAGAAAACCTAAGAGAAAGGGAAAGACAAGGTCATCACAACCAAATCTTGGGTTCGGGAATCGGTTACGCAAGGGGAAGGTATGAGCACCCGTGACATCCGTTGTACTCAACGGGATCCATGCTTGTTGTCTAATCTATGGGTGAAAACTATCTAAAAGCTACTGCTAAACAGGGGTGAACGGAAAGAACAGACTCGATAAGACATCGCCACCCTATGCCTACGTATTCCCTCATGCGATGAGAAAGTCAGAGTCCACGTAGTTCAGGAAACTACAGGTGATGGGTGGGAGGTTGCTCGCCAAGACATCGTTGTCTTGTGCCTACATATCCTCATATGGCATGAGAAATCAGAGCAAACGTAGTTCGAGAAACTACAGGACAAGGTTGGTTAAGTGTTTTTTCGAGTGACGTTAAGTCTCCATTCTAGCAATTAGGGAAGACGCCTGTTTGCAGTAGAACGGAAAAGTAACATACTCTTTTTGAAAATGAGGTTTGAAAACAATCTCGAAGGATAAAAGGTTTGGATTACAGGTTAGTCTTGATTGCACGGGGACAAGATAAAAGGGGAAGTTAGTTGTTAGTGTGCTCGTCAAGGATAGGGATCCTCGTGCCTAAGTATCCTCATTAGGGAATGAGAAATCAGAGCAGTCGTAGTTCGGCCAACTATGGGAAAAGGTCTCGATCACACACGGGTGAGAGAAAAAGGTCCTAGGCCTGGAACTCCTAAAAGGAGGTGAACTGGATCGGTTTGGGACGCGTACTACGCTAAATCCTAAGACATAGGACTGAATGCGTCGCATATCGCCCAAAGAGCATACGCTAAACACTCTAGACAGTGTGAAGAGAGACCTCTCCACTTATCATTTCCTACGTGTCTAACGCTTATGACTCACAACACTCATCCCGGATATGGGTTTGAATAAGGTTCAATGGTGTTAGTGAATCGAATCGGGACACAATATGACGCTAAACCATCGTAGCTCGACTTATGAGCGAAGTCAAACTATAGGAGGTCGCGTAATTGATATTTGTGGTACGGAAAAGATAGAGACATGATATTGAGGATCATTCTCCGATTTAATCGTGTCGCACGGACCAAAAAGTGGGATCTCGTCTTAATCGCAAACACTATGTCGATTAATCGAAGGTAGACTATCGCGATCCCAAAGTAAAGAAAATGACCCAAATGGTCATCTTCCATAGATTTGAAATCGGGAAGGTTATCGACTTCGATAATCCGACGCTTACGAATTTAAGACTTCATTGATCAAAAGAATTAAAATAAAATCAAAATGAAGAAGAAATAAGGAGAGAAAGAGGGTGGTCTCGGATTCAACATTACTTATCAATAATTTGACTAATAACGGTTTCCGGAAGTCCCGTCATCAACCAAAAAGAAAGATAAAATGAATAACGATGAATAAAAATCGAAAATGAAAATTTGGTCTCGGATCTATCATTTTTCATCAATAATTTGACAGAAAAACTTAGAGGTCTCTTCATCGACCCAAAACGAGGAAATATGAAAATAAATCCTCAAATAAAAATAAAAACTAAAATCTAATCTTAAAAATCTAATAAATGAAATTAGAAGAAATATTAGAAATCTAAGAGAAAATAATTTACAAAAATATATCAGAAAATCTTTTTAAAAACTAAATATAAGACATGTTAATAAATCTTCTAAAAACTAATTTGTATATAAAAAATAAAAAAAATAAAATAAAAAATATTAACAATTGAAACTAGTAATTATAAAATATATATTAAAATAAAAAAAGGTTTTAAATACATTATACTTCAAAACAAGAGGGGGGGAAGTCAGAAACTGGATGGTGAGTGGACAGCAAAACCAATGGGCTCAAAAAACCCAATGCTCATTCAACTAAGTCATGAATTCCAACAGAGAAATCAACATGTTGAGATAAAAACCGTTTGACCCTTTTGACTCTATCTCATATCCTTCTTCTTTTGTTTTGTTTTTTTTTTATTTAAAAGGGGTCATGTTGGGGTTTCGGAATTGGGAATGATAGAGGGAGATGAAACAACGGTTTTACTTCGCCAGAAAAGATCGGCGGTGGTAATGTAAATTGGTATGAGTTTTTCTTCGTGTTAAAGATATGGAGTGAAGGCAGTGGATTCGCGTGTGTTGTTACAGAAAAGGTTGTTGAAGGTTGAACGATTTGTGGTGTTTAATGTTGGTTTGATGATGGGTTGAGGAAAGAGATTCGCGGTTGTGTTGATGGTAGTGAGAAGAATGGTTCGGCTTTGTTGAAGTTTGAGAAGTTTGAGAGAGGATTTCGCGGATGGGTTTTTGTGTGAGGGAGGTTGAGTTGTGGATTTCATTGAGGTTGGAAGGTTGATGAAGATGGAAGAGGAAATCTGAAATGGATTTGTTCAAAGCTAGGTGTGGAAGAGGATTTAACGATGGTGGATGTAGAAGTTGAAGAAGCTCTTCGCAGTGCAAGTCACAGCATTAAGGTATCGGATTTCTATAGAGTATAACAAGTGACAGTGATTGTGTGTGTTTCGAATTTCGTTGATTTGGTGAGGAAATTTGGAGGAGATGAAAAGGGCATCTGGTGGGTCGGAAATGAATGGGTTTGCGGAGGCTGTGGAAATGGGCTTCGCGGATGTTTCGAGGAGATGAACAGTAACGAAAAAAGGCTGTTTCTAGGTTTTTTTTTTGGATTGTAGGAGACAATGAACAGTGTTGCGGCTGGTAGGGTTTCCTGAGGTGGGAGACAATGAACAGGACCCGGGTTATATACAGAGTGACATGTGTCGCTGCTTCCAGTTGTTGTTCTTTCATTTTTTGTCCTTTTTCCTTGATTTTCAATTAATTAAATGTACTAATTATGTCCAATAATAAACCAAAATACTAATTAATTAACTATTAATTCAACTAATTCTAAATTAAACTCTAATTAAAGTTCTAATGAAATTCTAATTAGAATCTTAAATCTAATTAATATAATCCTAATTTAATTAATAAAAAAGAACTAGTCCTAATTAAGCTCTGATAATTTATAATTAAAATCTAATTCTAACACTATTTCTAAAAATCTAAATTAAAAATCTATTTTTATTAAAAACAACCATTTCTTAAATTAAAATTCTAATAACTAAAATCTAGATAAATAAAATAAACTATTTCTAAACTATTTCTAAAAATTTAATTTCTAATTCTAAATAAAAATTATCTTCTAATAATTCTATTTTAATCCTAAATTAAAACTAAAATTCTAATTCTAATTGAAATTATCTTCTAATCTAATTAAAATTAAGTAATTCTAAAACTAATAAAAATTCTAATATTAAACCTAATCAAAATTCTAAACTATAAAAATAAATTAAAGCAAAAATTAAATCACGAAATGCCACGACATAAAACGAACAAGAAAGGGCGAACACCGAAATGCACCAAAATTAACAGCACGAACTGAACCACCAGGAAGAGAACAAACTTCGCTCGATTTCGACATGGAACTTATCATTTGAACTGGTTTAAATTGCCTAAAATGTGAGCAAAGCGGTTGTAATCCCGATAAATCTATTCCGGCTGATAACATGGACAGTATGCGAGAAATGATCGACCTATATGATATGCAGATGAATGCGAAGCAAAATCCAGTCAAAGTTGAAAACTCGAGGGAAAATTTTTGGGTGCAACTGTTGCCCCTATTCAATCGACTTGGATCTGAAGGGATGAAAAGCAACCGCTTTTAGAAATTCAAGGTAAAAGGTGATTGAATACAAAAAGAACCTGAAAATTTACAGTTTGTTAGGATGTATGCAATTGGAGCCCGATCATACACCGTCAGAAAGCATACCCAAAAGAAACACATCGTCAATGGGAATTGACGGAAAGAAAACCACATCCGAATAAACACATCAGTGAACCACATCGCCAATAGGAATTGACGGGAAGAAAACCATATCCAAAGTCACATCGTCTAATGGTAGACGGGAAGAAACACCATATCTAAAGTCACACCGTCTAATGGTAGACGGGAAGAAAACCCTATCCAGAACCACCTTGTCAATAAGAATTGACGGAAAGAAAACCATATCCAAAGATCCACCTCATCAATAGGAATTGACGGAAAGAAAATCATATCCAAAGAAACACCTCAGTGAATCCCAAAGTTACATCGCCAATAGGAATTGCCAGAAAGAAAACCATATCCAAAGAAGCACCTCGATGAATCCTAAAGTCACATCGCCAATAGGAATTGACGGGAAGAAATCCATATCCAAAATCACATCGTCTAATAGTAGACGGGAAGAAAAACCTGTTGGGGATGTCGTCATCGAAAGGTTGATGGACAAAGTACGACCGACGTATGATCTAAAACCCAAAAGAAATTTACCAAAGTAGATGAGTTGATCAAAAGGCCGCTACTGGAGATATGTCACTATCTTGATTGAAGCGTGATCTGGGTTGCCACGAAAGGTAACCAAAACTAGCTTATGTTTCGCATGCATATGTGAATTTTTTTTATATGGTGTAATGCTCCATGCGAAATGAAAATGCTACACATTTGAGGATGCAATGAAAAAAATGATAACTATATGCAGAAATGCAGATGCAGGCTCGGACTACCGGGGAAAGAAAGATGCCCCAGGTATGATTGGACTTTTGCTAGGAAATATAGGTTAAACCTAACGGTGATTGTCTTTTTGAAAGTGAGATTTTTCTAGGTACCAATGGCGATTGGATTTTTGAAGGAGGCACCAATAGGGATTGGACTTTTTGTTGGTTGCCAATAGGGATTGGACTTTATGTTATTTGTGAGGGGTCAGGTACGGCTGACGTTGGAAAATGTCTTGTCTAGATACAGGGTTTATGGTTGAAGGATCAGGGGAATGGTTAACATGACTTCCCGACATTCGTCTTGAACTTGAAGGTTGATTTAACCTGCTTGAATAGATCTGAGTAACTCTGAAAATATGGAGAGGAAAAGTTCCTTTGTTTCCAATTTTGCCCCAGCCTGTTGGATTTCTGTAAAAATCTTCCTCGAAAGGAGACCTGAAATCTCCATACCCTGATGGTTTAAGATGAACTGCCTCAACATTTTGAACCTCGGGGAGGTGCCTCAGATTAATTGCCTTCTGGACAAGAGAAACTTTTGTGCTCTTGGGATGGCCTGCCCCAGCCTTCAAATGACTTTGCCCCTGACTGGCTGATTTGTAAAGAAGTGCCTCTAACGAACTGACCTTCGATTTATCGGATCTCGACCTGGTTGCCCTAGATTAACTGACTTTTGGAATGGCTGACTCCCTTTACATGATCATTTGGTATGACTTGCCCCTGCTCAACGGAGTAACCAGGTGTTCTGCATCTTATCTCAATCAAACTTTCCAATGTGGAAACTCTCTTGATGTCAAGTGCTTACTCACAAGTAAAACAAATCGTTTTGAAAATATAATATCAATGCAATGCATATGGCAGTTTTAAAATCCAAGTTTGTTCACTAGAAAACGTTGTGACATATAGTGAATGATCCACTTATCAGAATGTCAATATCAATACCCATAGGGTAGGTAAATCCTTTTAGGAGTCAGTTTCGACGCGATCTTTACCGAAGTATGCTTTCGAAACAAACCTACTTCAATTAGGTCTTTTGACGGTTGTAACGTGGCCAAGTTCACGGTTATAGAAGAAAGGATATAAAGGCTCAAAGTTCTGTTTTAACCCACTCATTCTCCTTGATGTTCTCCAGTCCTACATTCAGCTAATTCGACACAAGCTCTCACCTCTCAAAGGTTGAATGACAAGAGTGATGGTTAAGGAAACCACGAGTTTTCTGAGTGACAGTCACTCGCTTTTCGTCTTTGGTGTCTGGAGTCACACGACTTGTTCTTCACTGTTTTTTTTATATTTTTTCCTGGACTGACTCTTCTGAATTTTTTCGATTTCGAAGTCCAAAGGGATGCCCTAATTTTTTCCTAAGCCACTTTTTTTCAAGTTATCGACTTAGCGGGCTTTTTATTTTTCTTTTGATTTTCTATTTTTTTTCTTTTTGGGAACAAATCGTGTGACACCGGCTTGTCTGACTTGCTTGCAAGGGTTGTGACTGCCTAACTCCTTGGCTGGTGACGGATAACCACCGTAAGCTTTTTAGGTACGACCTCTACAGGTGTGATTGATCCTCGAACGGGAATATTCCTTTTGCAATTTGGATGTTTGGTCGAATTAATTGACACCTACCCTACCCCAGGTTTAAATTGAGGGTTTTTCGTTTTCAGAAAGAAACTCCTACTACTAGGCTCAAAAGGGTTGACAAAGGATTACCTTCCTTATATCTCAGGTGTTTAGGAATTTGAAACAATGCATGTACATCATCAGTAGAGGTTTATTCAAAAGCATACAATCGGAAGCTATGCGTTTTTCAATTTCGTCATACTCCCTCGGATTCCGCTTAAACAAGCGTTTGAGATCAATAAAAAGTATTGAGTGAACACAAATGGATTTAATCAAAACATGCATATTCATTTTATTATCATTATCAATCAAAAACAGACAAGTTTTACAAATAAGTTTGCACTTTTAACAGAAAAGAAAACACAAATGCAAAGAAATGACATGATATAACAGATTGCTCTTCTGGGAACCAAGCTTTCCAATCTTGATTTGTTACTGAGCTAGCCATCTTCAGAATTGCTTGTCAAAGTCAGACTGATACTCTTCTGAACACACATGACTGGATGAAGGGGGACTGTTGATCTGGATACCCTGAGGTGTGACTAAGAACATATTGGAGTCAAGCAAAGTCTGAATCTTGCTTTTAAGAACCTTACAATCTTCAGTTGAATGCCCCTGTGCCCCAGTATGGTAATCACAACGGGCGTTGACATCAAAACCTGGCGGACATGGAGGAATCACTGGATTAATCTCCTTTGGCACTACCAATCCACCTTTAATCAAATCTGGTAACATCTTACCATACGACATCGACAACTAAGTGAAATGCTTCTCTGGCTTCCTTGGTCTTTGTCGGGAGTGCTGACGCGGCTGACGGTGATATGACCGTTGACTCTGGAGGGGAAAAGATATCTGATACAAAGACCTAGAAGATTGTTGACTCTGAACAGTTGAAATGTCTAAAAACTGAATCTGAGGTACCGAGGATTCCTGGATGGAATTACTTTTTTTCTCCCATTCTTCTTGAGAACTTGCAACTGATTCGCTTTCATAAACTGAGAGGTCTGAGGTGTCTCAAATCTTTCCACTCTTGATTCCGCTCTCGACACGTTCCCCCATTATCATCAAGTCAGAAAATTTTAATGCCCAACTACCAATCCTCTTATCCCAGTAATGACCTTGAAAAGTATCCATGAACAGGTCAACCAATTCTCTTTCTAGAAGTGGTGGTTGAACGCGAGCAGCTAATTCTCTCCACCTCTGCACATACGCTCTAAAGGATTCATTGTCCGCTTGAGATAAGTCTTGCAATTGCATGCGGCTGAGATTTATGTCGAGATTGTAATCATATTGCTTCACAAAGGCATTGGCTAGATCTGACCATGATCGGATGCCACCACTCTCTAACTGCATGTACCAGCTCAATGATGCCTCACTCAGACTATCCTGGAAACAGTGAATCATAAGCTTGTCATTATGGACATGTGAAGTGATTCTTCTGCAAAACATCACCAAATGCTGCTTCGGACAACTATCTCCTTTGTACTTCTCAAAATTTGCCATCTTAAATTTCAAAGGCATCTCAAGGCCCGACACCAGACACATGCTCAAAGCATTCAGATTAAGAGTATCTTGATCCATTAGGGCCTCAATCTTTTCCTCCAACAGACGATATCTTCTCATAAACTCAACAGTCTGTGAGCCCTTAGAATTAATCTTCAGGACAACTCCTTGGGAATCTGACACAGAGAATGTGAAGCTATGGTCTGTATCATTGAGAAAAGATGAATCTCTATTTCGGACAGTGGTATGATCTTGATCTTCAACAGGAATCTGCACAGGATGAGCTTGAGCAACATTGTTCATTGGAGTTCTTTGGATATCGGCCTCTCCCCTAGTCATAACTGTCATGGCTTCCATGAGTTGATCTAGCTAATTCTTCATCAATTCAAACTCTGCCTTGTAACAACCGAATTCAGCTCCCCTGAGTTCATGATTCTTTCAGAAGCTAATTCAAGTCCAACGTGAGTGTCGGGAAATCAACTGCGAGTTGGATAAAAGATGGGTGAGCTCTTTGTTCACGGCTGAGGATGGATATATAAAAAATGAGATGCAAATGCAATGTAAAATGCTAATGCAACAAACATGGGATCAACACTCCCACAAAGCTCTGAATAACTGTTGTGCCGCTGACTAGATAAGTTCATAAGTCTACTTTGAAGAGAGTACCGGAATACCGGGTTGGTTGAAGGTCAAGTTTCCTGCAAAACCCTTTCCACTCACAGGTAGAACCTAATCTCTAACAAGGTACGACATCCTATGCAGGTTGTTGGTATCACGGACTCTCAAGTAGAGAAACGATGATACGTTCACCATTTCTGGTTTGGCATCATGGTCAAACGAGGAGGCCTCAACTGACTCCCCAATGATCGGTCTCCAGAGTCATTAGTTTTCAGATCCAACAACCTTTCAACTGTTCGAGACATACTTGACAGGATGTCTTCAAAGAAAACCTCGTCTGAACGCAGATTTCATGATGACTATTACATGTCAAACATGCAAGCCCTTACTACTTTCCACACTAATACTATATATGTACTCAAGCCTGGGTATTGGGCTTATCTCTCGATGGAACAACCCCATCCAAGAGCACAACAACAACAATATAACAATAATAAAGTGCGGAAAATAAACTGCAATAATATACAAAAATACATACACACAAATATACAAATATACACACCCACAAATAAAGCAAACAAGCGCTAGGATTGACTCACATAGGAAAACAGGGTCCCTAGCAGAGTCGCCAGCTGTCGCAACTGCAAAAAAGGGAACCGGCAAAAAAACATAAGAGTCGCAACCGAACATTATTTATCCCAAAATAGAGGGAAAGGAAACTTTCGAAGAAAACCTAAGAGAAAGGGAAAGACAAGGTCATCGCAACCAAATATTGGGTTCGGGAGTCGGTTACGCAAGGGGAAGGTATGAGCACCCCTCACGTCCGTTGTACTCAACGGGATCCATGCTTGTTGTTTAATCTATGGGTGAAAACTATCTAAAAGCTACTGCTAAACAGGGGTGAACGGAAAGAACAGACTCGATAGGACATTGCCGCCCTATGTCTACGTATTCCCTCGTGCGCTAGGAAAGTCAGAGTCCACGTAGTTCGGAAAACTACAGGTGATGGGGGTGAGGTTGCTCACCAAGAAATCACCGTCTTGTGCCTACATATCCTCATCTGGTATGAGAAATCAGAGAAAACGTAGTTCAAGCAACTACAGGACAAGGTTGGTTAAGTGTTTTTGCGAGTGACGTTAAGTCTCCATTCCAGCAGTTAGGGACGACGCCTATTTGTGGTAGAACGGAAAAGTAACATACTCTTTTTGAAAATGAGGTTTAAAAATAATCTCGAAGGATAAAAGGTTTGGATTACAGGTTAGTCTCGATTGCACGGGGGCAAGAGAAAAGGGGAAGTTAGTTGTTAGTGTGCTCGTCAAGGATAGGGATCCTCGTGCCTACGTATCCTCATTAAGGAATGAGGAATCAGAGCAGTCGTAGTTCAGCCAACTATGGGAAAAGGTCTCGATTGCACGGGGGCGAGAGAAAAAGGTCCTAGGCCTGGAACTCCTAAACAGAGGTGAACTGGATCGGTTTGGGATGCGTACTACGCTAAATCCTAAGGCATAGGAGCGAATGCGTCGCATATCGCCCAAACGGCATACGCTAAACACTCTAGACAATGTGAAGAGAGACTTCCCCACTTATCATTTCCTACGCGTCTAACGCTTACGGCTCACAACACTCATCGCGGATACGGGTTGGAATAAGGTTCAACGGTGTTAGTGAATCGAATCGGGACACAATGTAAGGATAAATCGTCGTAGCTCGACTTATGAGGGAAGTCAAACTATAGAAGGTCGCATAATTAATATATGTGCTACAGACAAGATATAGAAATGATATTAAGGATCATTCTGCGATTTAATCATGTCGGACATACCAAAAAGTGGGATCTCGTCTTAATCGCAAACATTATGTCGATTAATCGAAGGTAGCCTATCGCGATCCCAAAGTAAAGAAAATGACCCAAATGGTCATTTTCCATAGAATTGAAATCAAGAAGGTTATCGACTTCGATAATCCGACGCTTACGAATATAAGACTTCATCGATCGAAAGAATTAAAATAAAATCGAAATGAGGAGAGAATGAGGGTGGTCTCGGATCCAACATTACTTATCAGTAATTTGACTAATAACGGTTTACGGAAGTCTCGTCATCGACCAAAAAGAAAGATAAAATGAATAACAATGAAAAAAAATAAAAAATGAAAATGAAATGAAAATTTGGTCTCGGATCTATCGTTTTTCATCAATAATTTGACAGAAAAATTTAGAGGTCTCTTCATCGACCCAAAACGAGGAAATATGAAAATAAATCCTCAAATAAAAAAAACTAAAATCTAATCTTAAAAATCTAAGACATGAAATTAGAAGAAATATTAGAAATCTAAGAGAAAATAATTTACAAAAATATATTAACAAATCTTTTAAAAAACTAAATATAAGACATGTTAATAAATCTTCTAAAAACTAATTTGTATATAAAAAACAATATTAACAATTGAAACTAGTAATTATAAAATATATATGAAAATATAAAAAGGTTTTAAATACATTATAATTCAAAACAAGAGGGTGGAAGTCAGAAACTGGATGGCGTGTGGACAGCAAAACCAATGGGCTCAAAAAGCTCAATGCTCATTCAACTAAGTCATGAATTCCAACAGAGAAATCAACACGTTGAGATAAAAACTGTTTGACCCTTTTGACTCTATCTCATATCCTTTTTCTTTTGTTCTGTTTTTTTTAAATGGGTCATGTTAGGGTTTCGGAATTGGGAATGGTAGAGGGAGATGAAACAACGGTTCTACTTCGCCGGAAAAGATCAGCGGTGGTAATGTAAATCGGTATGAGTTTTTCTTCGTGTTGAAGATGTGGAGTGAAGGCAGTGGATTCGTGTGTGCTGTTACGGAGAAGGTTGTTGAAGGTTGAACGATTTGTGGTGTTTGAAGTTGGTTTGATGATGGGTTGAGGAAAGAGATTCACGGTTGTGTTGATGGTAGTGAGAAGAGTGGTTTGGCTTTGTTGAAGTTTGAGAAGTTTGAGAGAGGATTTCGTGGATGGGTTTTTGTGTGAGGGAGGTTGAGTCGTGGGTTTCATTGAGGTTGGAAGGTTGACTTAGATGGAAGAGGAAATCTAGAATGGATTTGTTCAAAGCTGGGTGCGGAAGAGGATTTAACGACGGCTGATGTAGAAGTTGAAGAAGCTCTTCGCGGTGCAAGTCGCAACATTAAGGTATCGGATTTCTCTAGTGTATAACAAGTGACGGTGATTGTGTGTGTTTCGAATGTTGTTGATTTGGTGAGGAAATTTGGAGGAGAAGAAAAGGGCATGTGGTGGGTCGGAAATGAATGGGTTTCGCGAATGTTTCGAGGAGATGAACAGTAACGAAAAAAGGTTGTTTCTAGGTTTTTTTTGGATTGTAGGAGACAATGAACAATGTTGCGACTGGTAGAGTTTCCTGAGGTGGGAGATAATGAACAGGACCCGGGTTATATATAGAGTGACACGTGTTTCTGCTTCCAGCTGTTGTTCTTTCATTTTTTGTCCTTTTTCCTTGATTTTCAATTAATTAAATATACTAATTATGTCCAATAATAAACCAAAATCCTAATTAATTAACTATTAATTCAACTAATTCTAAATTAGACTCTAATTAAAGTTCTAATGAAATTCTAATAAGAACCTTAAATCTAATTAAATTAACTAATAAAAAAGAATTAGTCCTAATTAAGCTCTGATCATTTATAATTAAAATCTAATTCTAACACTATTTCTAAAAAAATAAACTATTTCTAAAAATCTAAATTAAAAACTTTTTTCTATTAAAAACAACCATTTCTTAAATTAAAATTCTAATAACTAAAATCTAGATCAATAAAATAAACTATTTCTAAAAATCTAATTTCTAATTCTAAATAAAAACTATCTTCTAATAATTCTATTTTAATCCTAAATTAAAACTAAAATTCTAATTCTAATTGAAATTATCTTCTAATCTAATTAAAATTAAATAATTCTAAAACTAATAAAAATTCTAATATTAAACCTAATCAAAATTCTAAACTATAAAAAGAAATTAAAGCAAAAAGTAAATCACGAAATGCCATGACATAAAACGACCAAAAAAGGGCAAACACCGAAATGCACCAAAATTAATAGCACGAACTGAACCACCAGGAAGAGAACAAACTTCGCTCGATTTCGACATGGAACTTATCATTTGAACTGGTTTAAATTGCCTAAAATGCAAGCAAAGCGGCTGTAATCCCGATAAATCCATTTTGGTTGATAACATGGACAGTATGCGAGAAATGATCGACCTATATGATATGCAGATGAATGCAAAGCAAAAGTCAGTCAAAGTTGAAAACTCGAGGGAAAATTTTAGGATGCAACAGTAGGCACAAGATGCGAATCTTGGCGAGTATACTTAGGACTAACCCCTTAGGTCCTCCTCTTTCCTTTAACCTTTAGCATTACCCTTTAAGCAAATAACCATTAGCAATAGCATATTTTAAACAAGAGGTTCCTGTAGAGTACTATAGAAGTTTAGGATGCTAATACCTTCCCTAAGCTTAACCAACCCCCGAACCCTAGATCTCTCCCCGCATTGTGTTTACGATGCAAAATAGGTTTTTTCTGTCTGTAACCTTTCCTTCGGATAAATCAAAGACTGGTTGTGAATCAAGATGTGGTTCAAATTAATCAATAATTTGATATCCTATTCTCACTGCAACAGTTCTCTTCTTTCTTTCTGCAGTTCCATTCTGCTGTTGAATGTAGGTGGCACCACCTCATGCATAATCTCTTCTTTCTCACATAATGTGTTGAAGTCTTTCGACACATATTCTCCACCACCATCAATCCTCAAAATCTTGAGCTCTCAACCACTTTGTCTCTCGTCCATAGATTTAAACTTGTCAAATACCTTAATCACTTCACTTTTCTTCTTGATTAGGTAAATCCATAGTTTTCTACTGAAATCATCTATGAGTGTGACAAAGTATTTGTTATTTCCAATCAAATCCACCTAGATAGGGCCATATATATCTGAGTATATGATTTTGAGAATCACCTTCAACTTTCTTCTTGCATCCTTGCTAAAGTTGTTATTGTGCTACTTCGACTGCACACATTCTTCACATACTTAATTTGGAATGTCGATTTTTGGTAATCCTGAAACTATATTTCTTCTCTTCATATATCTAATGTCTTTAAAATTGAAATCGTCGAGTCTATAATGCAATATCCATTCATCCCTACTAGCTTCATTTGCAAGGCACTTGTGCTCCATCAGATTAAGTTCAATCCTGAAGGTTCTATTCTGAGACATTAGTGCCTTCAAGATTAGCCTTCCACCGCAATCAAAAACTCTCATCACCTTGTCTTCAATCGGCACTTTGTAGTTCTTTTTGACCAACTGCCTTATGCTGAGCAAATTACTTATCATGCCTGGTATATATAATACATTGGAAATTACTGATGTCTTGCCATATTTCCTCATAATCAGAACATCAACAATACCTTCAGTTGCTAGAGTATTATCATTTACAAATTTTACCATGTTCTTCATTAAGGGCTTTATGTTCACAAACCAATCCTTCCTACTAGTCATGTGTGATGAGCATCCTGAGTCCAAGTACCATTGGTCCTAGAATATTTCTTCATCTCTTGTTGTGACCATCATCAACATCTTCTTCTTCATGCTTTACAAAATTTGCATCATTTTCTTGATTCTTATGTTTTTTGAAATTCTGGTATCAGATATTAGATGTCGAAGGTGATGTTTACGACACAAATATCTATTTCATCAACAATAAGAACAAACATAGACAAATAACAATTGTAAAGAGACAAAGTAATTGTTAACCCACTTCGGTGAAAACACACCTACATTTGGGGACTACCAAGTCAGGAAGAAAATCCACTAAGTAGAATTAGTTTAAAGATACACAGTAGACTATCTCTAGTTTACCATCTTCTCACCTAATCTCTACCCTTGCAATTTCTACCTAGGACTCACCTAGATAAGAGACACCTCTCACTCCCCCTCAATCACAGCAGTGATATCAATCAACAAAAATAAGAAGACTTTAGAAGACACTCTTCAAAGTCACAACTTGATCTTGCTTAAAAGCTTTAATCAAGTAAAATAAACTCTTTCTTACAAGATTTGAGTGAACAATTTACAATTAACAACTTAGTCCAATTCACACATTAAACAATGAGCGAATGGCTCACAAAACTAACACACACGAAGGCTAAACCTTACACAAATGCACACACTTTTTAATCCTTGCTTCTCAGATCTCCAAGCTAAGGTTTATGCTTCTTTAAATAGTAATGCAGAATGGGTTTGGGCTGTGGCAAAAGTAACAGCAGGTTTGAGAAGATTTCAATCTTCATAAATTGCAACAATGAAACAAATTTGATTTGATCAATCAGATCTAATCAAATTTTTCTTCTAATCTTCAATAAAATCTTCTAATAAAAGCTTCAAATCAAATCAAATATGATCCACATTATTTGCATCAGAAAAGCTTCAATAAGTCCTGCTGCAACATCCAAAGCAACTTGCAGAACCTTAAAGATAGATGTCATGGCATCCTGTAGGACATCTTGTGATTACACCTAGTTTTACTAAAATTCCTGCTAATCAAGAACTAACAAACTCCCCCTTTGGAAAATTTTGGCTAAAACAAAAAACAGATCACAAGAGAGAAAAAAACCAGTAAAGAGCACAACACACTAGAAAAACTATACAGTAAGGAGAGTAAATGTAAATCTCCCCTTCAACATAAGCAACAAATCAACAAGCAACACAACAGCCCAAGTAACTACACAAAGCAGCCCACAGTCTTAACAACCTTTAGCAACCTGTAAAGCATAACAGAACAGCCCAAGCACATAGGCATACAAACAACAAAGCTACTGTAGAACATAAATTCAGCAACAACCCCAAACAAAACAGACATCCAGCAGGTTCAACATCCTGTCAGCCCAAGAAAATGAAAACACTCATCCAGCATCAGACACGAAAATGAAAACACTCATCCAGCATCAAACACGAAAATGAAAACACTCATCCACCAGCAGACACCATCTTCCAACCAGCTACACACCTGCTATAGCCATTCATACTAAAGTGTATACATTATACTCTTCTCCCCCTTTTTAGCCACAAATTTAAGCACAAAAGTTAAGATATAGAATTGATCATAAAGTCATAATCAAGATGAGTAAGGATCATAAAGATCCAATAATAATACAACCCAAATGCACATAAAGTGCAACAAATAAGTTCATTCTGCCAAGGCAGACAAAAAAACAACAAAAAGAACCAATATCAAAGCAGACAGCTTAATCTTCATCTTTAGATGCAGAACTAGAACCAACATCTATAGCATCAGTTGGGACATCTTCACTACCATCTTCAGAACCCTTCCCATACCCAGCCTCACCATATTCTTCACTAGCATCATCAGGGCTAGGGAATGGATCTATGCGAGAAACTGGGGTGCAAATACCATGCACATTACTACTTCTATGGAGAATCTTAGTGACAAGATCCCTAATGGATCTGTCAACATAAGCATAACCTTCCTTGTTTCTCATACTAGTAATGTTGTTAGTGGAGGAATCAGAAGTTTTACCTTTGGACGGTTGTTGAGACTCATTTGCATGTGGGGGTGTGGTCTTAGGAGCTTCATTTTCATGACCAGGAACCATGCATTTGGGAGACATCTTGATATTGAGTGAAGTGAAGTTTAGAGGATGATGGAGATATGAAGTAGTGTAGTGAATATGCAGGGAGTGAGAGGTATTCTGAAAAGTAGTGGAGGTGTGGGAGTTGAAGGGGCAGTTGGAGGGAAAATTTTGAGTTGGATGGCGTGCTTTAGTAGACAAGGGCGTGCTATGCATTAAAGAGGGGTGTTGGAACATCTCTATTTTAGAAAAACATCTTTTAAACTCAAAAATCCCTCTTAGCAGTAATTGCTATAAATCCTCATAAATACAAATCTCTAGCTTTCCTCTCAAAATCTCAAACTAATTTGCATCCAAGGCTTTGGTAAAAATATCAGCCAGCTGATATTCTGTAGTGACATGCTCAAGAGTAACGATTTTCCTTTCAACAAGCTCCCTAATAAAATGATGTCTAATATCAATATGCTTAGTTCTGCTATGTTGAATAGGATTCTTAGAGATATTTATAGCACTTAGATTATCACAGTATAATGTCATGACATCTTGTGTGACATTATAGTCTGTAAGCATCTGCTTCATCCACACAAGTTATGAGCAGCTACTCCCAGCAGCTATGTATTCTGCTTCTGCAGTAGACAGGGATACACAATTTTGTTTCTTGCTAAACCAAGAGATAAGGTTGTTTCCCAAAAAGAAGCAGCCTTCAGATGTGCTTTTCCTATCATCAACACTTCTAGCCCAATCAGCATCACAATATCCAGACAGAACACACCCTGAACCATGACTATACGACATCCCATATTCACTTGTCCCATTGATATACTTCAAAATTCTCTTGACTTGATTAATGTGACTAATCTTGGGTTCAACTTGATATCTGACACAAACTCCCACAACAAAAGCAATGTCAGGTCTGCTTGCTGTAAGATATAACAAGCTCCCTATCATGCTGATGTACAGACTTTGGTCCATATTAACTCCTTTTTCATCTTTTGACAATTTTAGATGGGTAGGTGGAGGAGTTCTTTAGTGGATGGCATTTTCCATTCCAAACTTCTTAACAAAGTTCTTGGCGTACTTACTCTGAGATAGAAATATGGATTCTTCCATCTGTTTGACTTGTAGTCTAAGAAAGTAAGTTAATTCCCCAACAAGGCTCATTTCAAATTCAGATTACATTTGCTGCACAAAATGTTGAACCATCTCATCTGACATCCCACCAAAGACAACGTCATCAACATATATTTGAGCAATCATGAGTTTTCCCTCTTCTTCCTTGATAAACAAGGTCTTATCTATGCTATCTTTTCTATATCCATTCTCAACAAGAAACTCTGTTAGTCTTTCATACCATGCTCTAGGAGCTTGCTTCAGGCCATACAGAGCTTTCTTCAACTTAAAAACATGATTAGGAAAGGTTGGATCAATAAAACCCTTAGGTTGTTCCACATAGACTTCTTCACTTAGGTAACCATTTAAAAAGGCACTTTTGACATCCATTTGAAGTAGCTTAATTTTCAGAATGTAGGCAACTCCCAGAAGAATTCTGATGGATTCAAGTCTAGCTACAGGAGCAAAAGTTTCATCAAAATCAATCCCTTCAATCTGTGTATATCCTTGAGCAACCAACCTGGCTTTGTTCCTAGTAACCACTCCTTTTTCATTAGATTTATTCTTGTAAGCCCATTTGGTTCTAATCACATTTTTTCCTTCAGGCCTTGGCACAAGGTCCCAAACTTCATTCCTCTTGAATTCACCCAACTCCTCTTGCATGGCATTTATCCAGAATTCATCAGTTAAAGGTTTTTTTCTGTCATCTTTTCTCCTAGGGCACTTGAAGCATTATCTATTTCAAGAATATTCATATGAAAGTCATGCATGCTTTCATCATCTTTCATCCTCAGGTTTTCAAACTTAGTAGTCAGCAGTTGAAGTCTAGACATATTTACCTTGGATGTGCCTTCATGAGTAATTCTCAGTATCTCCCAGGCTTCTTTAGCTACTTCACAGTTATTAACCAATCTGAATATGTTCCTATCAATTCCATTGAACAAGGCATTCAAAGCTTTGGAGTTTCCCAGAGCTAATTCATCTTCTTCCTTTGTCCATTCTTCCTCAGGTTTCAAGTTGGATGTAGTCTTTCCCTCTTTGTCAATAATTACAGGATGTTCCCATCCCTTTATGACAGCTTTCCATGCCTTACTGTCCAGAGATTTCAAGAAAGCAACCATACGTGGTTTCCAATAGTCATAATTATTCCCATCAAGAACATGTGGTATGTTCACAAATCCTCCTTCTTTGTCCATGGTACCAGAAAGTATGGTCCCTAGATCTCACCCAGAACCAGAGCAGGATGCCTGCTCTGATACCAATTGAAATTCTGGAATCAGATATTAGATGTCGAAGGTGATGTTTACGACACAAAATATCTGTTTCATCAACAATAAGAACAAACATAGACAAATAACAATTGTAAAGAGACACAACAATTGTTAACCAAATTCGGTGAAAACACACCTACATCTGGGCGCTGCCAAGCCAGGAAGGAAATCCACTAAGTAGAATTAGTTTGAAGATACACAATAGACTCTCTCTAGTTTACCATCTTCTCACCTAATCTCTACCCTTGCAATTTCTACCTAGAACTCACCTAGATAAGAGACACCTCTCACTCCCCCTAAATTACAGCAGTGATATCAATCAACAAAAATAAGAAGACTTTAGAAGAAACTCTTCAAAGTCACAACTTGATCTTGCTTAAAAGCTTCAATCAAGTACAATACACTCTTGCTTAAAGGCTTTGAGTGAACAATTTATAATTAACAACTTAGTCCAATTCACACATTAAACAATGAGTGAATGGCTCATAAAACTAACACACATGAAGGCTAAACCTTACACAAATGCACACACTTTTTAATCCTTGATTCTCTGATCTCCAAGTTAGGGTTTATGCTTCTTTAAATAGTAATGCAGAATGGGCTTGGGCTGTGGCAAAAGTAACAACAGGTTTGAGAAGATTTCAATCTTCATAAATTGCAACAATGAAACAGATTTGATTTGATCAATTAGATCTAATCAAATCTTTCTTCCAATCTTCAATAAAATCTTCTGATAAAAGCTTCAAATCAAATCAAATATGATCCACAACATTTGCATCAGAAACTCCTTAGTAAAACACCAAAATCTTCGTAGATTTTACAGCAGATCAGTGCAACAAGATTGCACAAAAAGGAATATACACACAAACACATTCATACTGAACATTTTGTCCATAAGTGTCAGGACATCATATTTGACATCATAAGATAAGTCCTGCTGCACCATCCAAAGCCACCTATAGAACCTTAAAGACAGATGTCACGACATCCTGTAGGACATCTTGTGATTACACCTAGTTTTACCAAAATGCCTGTCAATCAAGAACTAAATTTTTTCATGATAATCACTAGAGTAGTGACCATACTTATAACAATTGAAACATTGAATGTAACTTTTGTCAAGTTTTCAACCTTCGCCTCTTCATCTATCTGCAGTACCACTTCTTTGGTTGCTTTGGTATGAAGACTTTCTCTAATTCGACCAGCCTCCTTCCTACTGATTTTGACCAATCGAATTTTTATAGCCTTCTCTACCTTTGGTGTCGAACCATTTCCCTTTACCTTTATTTTCTCTTACTGATTGCGCCTGCAAAGCCATATAACTTCTTGACTTACTTGCAGCTCTTTCATCAATACTTTTTTCATGAGATTTAAACATCTCTTGAAGCTCTTCCTTTGTCAATGTTGAAAATAATTAGACTCTTTTATGCCTACTACCACATGGTCCAGTTTTGGAGCCAATGACCTCAAGATCTTTGCAACAACTGATCTTGATGTTAACATTTCTCTACATACCTTGATTTGATTCACCAGTTTTATAAACCTAGTGAAAAAATATGTTATGCTTTCATTTTCTTCCATCTGAAGCAATTCATACATTCTTTTGTGATTTTGTAACCTCACCTCTTTCACCTTCTCTGTGCCTCCAAACGATTTCTCCAAGATCTCTCATGCTTCTTTCGCTGATTCTACATCACTGACCTTTTTGAAATTGTCTAGATCAACATGTTGATGAGTTATAGAGAGAGATTTATAATATTTCTTCTTCAGTTCTTCGTGTGCAACTTTTTTTTCATCCGTCGTGTTTTCTGCAAGTGGTGTTACTCCTTCCTTCACAAGATCTCAAAGATCTTGATAACAAAAAACAACATTAATCTGTTTACACCAATTCTCATAACTCTAACCCTTCAAAATTGGGAGGCTTACCGAAATATGTCCATTCGGATGATTCATCACCATTTTCATTGTGTTTTTCTTCCCACGAATCGCTCAACCAGTGTTCTATATACCATATGTTGGAAATTCACCAATACCTATGGAGAATTCTACTGCAATCTTGATGAACAAGATTCAATCGCACCGATCAAATTTCTTCTTGTTCTTCACTTTACACTCGAGTGAATCATCCAACCTTGGTTGTAAGATTATATCACTACACAATTATAATGAAAGAAGAAAATAAAAGATGAAATTTGAGTAGAAAAGAAATTAGGGTTTCAACGTGAAAAGGAAGAAGAAGAGTTGTGAGTTATGTGGAGTTTCTCTTTGCTCTCAAAACTTTGCAAACTGTAATTATTCACTTCAAGTTACAATTATATAGGTTTACTCCCTATTTATAGATTTTGGGCTTGCTTGATCCTTAAACAAAGCCTAAAATACCTAATTCTGCTAACACTACAAAATTAGACATAAGTCGAAATTCCTGTCGAGGTATACTGCTTTGAAGTTTTGACACACAGACAATTCGACAACTTTCTTACCTTTGTCAAGCAACCCGTTTCAACACAAGAAACTACAATTCAACAATCTAATTGGCAGTTATTTTAAGAAATTAAATGTTCTAGCCAATTAAATTGGCGATTAGATATAATATAGTCAATTGAATTGACGACTGTGTACAACCCGTAAGAGTAATCGTCAATTCAAATGTCTCCTATGTGTTAGATATATTTTTTATTGTATTTTAATAAAATTAATTAATGAAAAATTTAAATAAAAAATATCAATATTTAATTTAAATAGGATTACATACAAAAATATTTTTACACTAAAGACGACCTGCTTAATCGTACATGTCACTGGGTCCACACCCTTAGGTTCCCTTTCTCGTAATGGTATCTATTGATTCTCCCTAGGTGTTTGATATGAGTTCCATATCACTATCATCAGATTTCCTAATAAATTATTGTAATTTTACATAGTTGTGTGTATGCATTGACGTGCTGCAATAACTAAGTTTGTTGCCTATGGCATTGTAGTTGGGTTGTCTTGTATGGTTTGATGGAGTAATTGGTGAGCGGCTTAGTCGATTGAATAAAGATATTTACATGATTTCTTCGTTGAGGAAAGGAAGAAATGGTTGTTGTGGTGTTTGATAGCCATATGTTTGTTGGATGTTTTGGTGCTGTGATATTATGGTGTTTTGGCTATGGTAGGAAATGTTGGTGTCATATGTCTCACAGGTGTTTTGTCTATGGTAAGAGGATGTGTTGGTAGCATACGTTTGTTAGGTGTTTTGATGATAATCTTATTGTTGGTGGTGGTATGGGGTATGTTCTTATTTTTGTGTTTGAGTGTGTGGCATGTGTTGGTTGTGGGTTTGGGTGTCCATGGGTTGGTAATTTTGCTAGGTAACATGTTGTGTGTAAGTGGTTTAGTAATTTTATATGGGGTAGATGTTGAAGCTTGTTGTCTGTAAGTGGTTTGGAGTGGGTCGTATAAATACATATCTTTGGAGAAAAACCCAATTGTAATCAATCTATACCAACACATATGATTATGAGTTAGTTTAGTTTCGATTGACATGGCAGCATTGATTAAGACTCGTTGATGACAGTTCTTCCATTGACAACGCTCAGCTTTAACAAAGCCTTTCCAATCGCCAAAGGCCCATTGTTCATTAATTTTAAATTGATGCCATTTTCCAAGGAACCTCGAGGGATTTGGAATTTGTTGACGCATGTTGAAATGCAGTTTTACATGGTCGCTATGGTGCATCTCCACAGTGGTAAACCTGATGATCAGTGATCTTGTAGTTTAAACAACTATATCTTCTTTGTTGATTTCATTATGGTGGCCTCCAAATAAACGTTAGTGGAAAAATAAATTAGATTAGTAAATGGTTAATAGTAAAAAAAAATTATGAAATGATTAGTTTAATGGCAATACATCATTTGGTGTTTGGTGATCCAAGAGATTTCAATATTTAGTTAGTGATGCAGTGTCTAGGACATCTGTTCTAATTCATCCCAAAGGTCAACCACCTAAATCAAAAAAGTTAAAATAAATTATTTAGAAATAATAATCAATAAAGTAAGTAAATGGAAATAACGTTACTAACAAACTTTTTGCGTAGGAAAGTGTGAAGTTATTGTGGTTGACGGGAACTAAGGACGACAATCTAGACCAACCCCTTATTTGGAGCAAATCGGCACATCTGTTAAATGCAGGTGTGTCTTTATTTGCATTTTTACACAAAAGCTATAAAGATAGGACAAACAATTGGAACCCCAACAATATGTTCCTATTTTATTTATGTTGGAACAACCTCTGCATGATAATTTATTATGTTGTTAAAATGTTTGTAACTTTGAAATTTAATCTAGATAACGAATTTTGGTTACAACAAAACAAACATAAACACCCCCAACAACAACAACAACAACACACAAACATAAACACGCCTAAAAAAACAACGCAAACAACATATAAAAAGACTTAATAAAACAACATATCTAAAAGACTACAACAATCAAAATAATATCGTATGGTGTAGACATCATATCCTTAACACCATTGTCATTTTTCACTGACACCCATATATTCTGGATATCATCGTTGTCATCCGCAATAAGGATGTATGAAATAAGTCTCTCAATGCTTCAACTTTTTCCGCCATCATTAATATCTCAATCTAACCAAGGATAAAGTTCCTCTTAAGTTGCTTGAAACTCTGGATACTTCAAAAATGCATATTCATCGGAGCTTGGTTCTCGGAGAAAAACATGTCCACTTCTTTTACTACTCGTGTTAGAACAAGTGAAGAAAAAATTAAGGAGAAAATTATAAGAGATGTGAAAAAATGGTATAAGGCACACCTCTATTTATAATAAAAAAAAGTATCCAATACATAAGAGGCAATTGAATAGGCGACTGCTCACATGGCTTATACACAATCGCCAATTCATTTGGCTAAACTAGGTGCAGTCGTCAATTCACTTGTCTAGGACACTTAATTTTTTAAAGCAACCGCCAATTTGATAGACTAATGTACTGCGTTGCAAAATAAATTTTTTTGAAGTATTTTAAAAATTAATTAAAAAAATTAATTATTTAAGAATTTTATTAGAAAAGTTGATTATTTATAAAAAAAATCCACATTCAACATTAAAATTTCATAAATACCAAAATATTCATCGAAATAATTTGATTAAAAATTTAATCTTATAAATAAAAATTCTTCCATAAATGACATTTTCTATTTCATTATTAAAATAATATCAATAAAAATTGACATAATTAATAAAGAGTTGACTTATATTGCGCGGGAGTCAAATTTAATTTAAAGTGTTAATTTCAAAACTTTGTTACTTTTTTCTTGATAATTTTATGTTATAAAATAAAATTAATCAAAAAGTTTTTTTTTAATAATCTAATAGTCAAAAGTTAACCATCTTAACATAAATCGACTCATGTTCCTTCAATTAAATTAACGAGATTGGAGATGTTTAAATTCAAATCGGTTCAAATAAAAATTTTAAAAAAATAAATATTATTAAATTTATTTGAATGTTATTTTACAAAAATCATTTGAATTTGATCAAATTTCAGATCAATTTTTAAAATCCCGTTTAATCTAATCGAACCGCGCGCGCGTGTGTGTGTTTCTTGGCTTAATGCATCTTTTGCTCCATTAACTTAATTTATTGTTTCACTTTGGTCCCTTAGCTAAAAAATGTTACAAAGTAGTCCCTTAAAAACCACTTTATTACCTGAAATGTTCACTGTCATTAGTTTTATTGAAAAAACTTTAACTTTTGCTTTGCTGGACATGTAAAATCTTACATGATTTTTTTTTTGTCTTTGTTTTTTAATTGTCTATCTAAATTCTGAAATTTTAATAGAAGGAGAAGAAAAGAAACCCTAAGCTAACCGCCACCCCCTATTTCTCTCTTCTCCCTCTCCCTCTTTCTCTCTTCTCCTTCTCCCACCACCACAATCCTTCATATCTCTCTCTCTCTCTCTCTCTCTCTCTCTCTCTCTCTCTCTCTCTCTCTCTCTCAAACACAAGAACTAGGTTTTTTTCCAGTTTCACTGCATATGACCAAGAGAAGAAGAATGTCACTTTCGTGGTCAGATCTAAACCAATACAGACCACCCTTTGGAAAACCACCACTATGTATGAACTCTCTGTCATATCCTCTATAAAAACCATAAAAAGTCAAGATATGAGAAAATGGTCAAAAACCACCCCGTCAGAAATCACACCATTGTGCCATAAAAACTTTAATGAGGTCGCCATTATTTGTAACGTTATAAGTACTTTAGCATCTCCACAAAGATAAATTGATAATGCTACTATATATATCTTTCTTACTTTCCATTGCTATTGCACACGAAAAGCTGTAGGTACTTTCTGATTTCATCTTTAATCATAACTTGCTTTTTCCATTGATTAATTCATTAATTGCTCATTGTGAGACGTTGTTATAAATTTTGTTAGATAAAATGTCTTCATGTTTTACTTGATGACAACGATGTTGTCAAGGCAGTAATTGAATATGTAGCTTATGCTGCAATTAAGAATTTGGTGGTTGGTGCACCTTTAAGACATGATTTTATAAGAGGTGAGTGGAGGACAATCATGTTATGGTATCAATAACTGAATATGTTTCATTATTTTTTCCTTTCTTCAACTTGAGCAAACCGCCCTTTTTGTGCAAATTTAAGTCATCAACTATACCAAGTAGCATATTTTTCTGCAATTTACAATGATTCAGGTATGGTTGAAAATGAACGAACTACTCTATTAAGTATTGGTTCGATGAATATCAAAGAACTTCATGAAGGTTCTAGATACAACAACGTTTATATTTTTACATACAACGAATTGAGGCTTTCGACTAAGCAATTTCGTTTTAGCAGAAGAAAGATTTGGTGTTATGTATAAAGGTGTCAGTGAGATAGTGTAAGAGCAGGTTATAAATCCATTTAAGTCACAAATGTTTTCAAGGCGATAGGAAATGGCTTATAAGTTTCACATATTTTAGTTTAGAATTAAAGTTATATACTGAAAAAGTAGGTAAGAGTGGTATGGTGTATCTAAAGGATTTGATTGGAAAACAAATCCACTTTGTGGGTTATGTACCATGATTGTATAATGGAGATTTAGTAAATAATATTTGAGTATTCATCTTCCATTGACTTTAAAGTGTTTTAAGCTTCTATTAGACAAATCATTACTAACTATCTCTCAGTGGATTTAAAGTGTTTGGTTGTAGCTGTACCAAAAGATTTAAAGCATAATTGTGTCAATTGTGTCCCTCATAATCTTTTATTGTTATTGTTTTTACCCCAGAAGAATTGTTGTTATTTTTTGGCAAAATACTATTTTCGGTCCCTTAACTATATTCTTGGGTTCAGATTGGTCCCTTAATTATTTATTTTTTCGTGTCAAATTGATCCCTTAAATATTTAAAAGGTGTCATGTTAGTCCTTTTGGTCTAATTAGCGAAGAATTCAGCGACCAATTTTTGAATTTTTCCATTGCTAAGTAGACAAAAAGGACTAACATGATACGTTTTAAAGAGTTAAGGGATCAATCTGACACGAAAAAAATTAAGAGACCAATCTGAACTCAAACGTATAGTTAAAGGACCAAAAATAGTATTTTGCCTAACTTATTTATACATAATTGACATTTTGCGGGAGTTTTTAATCTCCAAAAGCAAAACCTCTCCAGAATACTTTTTTTTAATAAATATGTTAACGCAGCTTATAACTAATGTCTACATGTCACATCACGTAGCCAAAATTAACGTTTTTTAATATAAAAAAATTAACTTCAAAGGCCTTCTTGTGTAATAGAATAATTTTTAAGGGACCATCTTGTAACGTCTTTTAGTTAAGATACCAAAACAGAAGATTAAATTATTTTAAAAGACTTTAAGACTAACTATACCTTAATTCTTTAAAGAATTAATTTTTTTAAATTAAAGACTAGAGATAGAATATTGTATTAACTTATCCTCCTGGAATACTAGTTTTTTGATTTTTTTTTAAAATAACTACTTTATTCAAAAAATATACGATTAAACAAATAATTAATAAAAATAATAAAAATAAATAAATAAAATACAAATAAATAAATAATAAAAAATTATGATTAAAACAAATAAATAATAAAAATAAATAAATAAAATAAAAATAGTATAAAAAACTAGGATTTTTTTTTAGAATAACTACTTTATTCAAAAAATATACTAATAAAACAAATAATTAAAAAAAATTAAAAAAATGGCCATGTTTCAACCTTGGGTCGCCAGATGAATTGGCGACTCAAGCTATTTCAAGTGCACTCATCAGATGAATTGGCGACTCAGACTATTTCAAGTGCACTCGTCAGATGAATTGGCGACAGTGTTAAGGCTTTTGGAGTGGAGGCGCCAATCCATTTGGCAACATGGCCTATTTATTTTTTTTTCCTTGTTTAGGGTTTGCGCATTTTATTATGTTTTGTTCATTAATTTTTATTTTTTCATATTCAATTTAAATTATATAAAAAAAATGGAATAAATATTAAATAATTTTTTTTGTTTTTCATAATTAATTGAAATTTAAATAATGTAAATAATCTTAAAAAATAGTAAATTATAGAATAAATATTAAAATATATTAATTTACAATAGAATAAAAATTACAATTGATAAAAAAAAAACTAATGGTCGGCTCTATCCAAACGACCACCGGTGCCACATTATGGAGGATGCGTGCGGCGACGAGGTCTACCACGAGGTTGCTGAGGTGTATCCGGTCTTTGTATGTTGAGTTGTGGAAGAGGGATTTGTTAGGACGACCTCGACGTATCAGATAAATTTTGAAACATTTGACCCCAATAGCCGGGAGGTCCACTACCAATGACGCTTCCGTAGTTAAGCCCAATGCCCATGTTTTCGTAGGATTGTCGGGGAGGTTGGGTGGAGTATGGACGGTATGGTTGTTCAAATTTGTACATCGAATCGGGTTAGAAACAGTGTGTTGGTTGTTGTGGGGTTCGGTAGTCAAACAGTGGATAATTGGAGGGGGTATGATCAAATGAGTTATCTGGGCTATATGTGGAGGGGTATGGTCAAAAGATGTATAAGAGCTATATTGGTATGGTTGTTGTTGTTGCGATTGGGTTGGTGGCATGTACGGTTCATGGTAAGGGTGTTGTTGTTGATGTTGGGCATTTGGTGGCATGTATGGGTTATGGTAAGGCTGTTGTTGTGGTTGTTGGGCATTGGGTTGTTGTTGTGTGTTTGAGGAAGAAGCACGTTGCCTTGGGTCAATCAAATAGGTTAGCTCAGACAAAAATGGTTGGGATGTTGTAACTGATATAAACCAAGTCATATATTGATGACTTGGCCTAGCCCCTTCCACAATACGGTCGGTTAAGATGTGTTGCCTTCTGTTCTTCCAATGCCGATACATCTCCTTCGCAAACTCCTTCCAATGACTGACACTCTACTGTGAGTCCACCCGTTGCTGATGCCACTGTCCCAATAAAGTCGGAGCATCTGGAATATCCTGATGCATCTCAAACTGTAGCTTCACCCGGTCACTTTGGTGCATCTCCATCGTAGTGAACCTAATGATGGGTGTTTTTTATGTCCACACAGCAGCATCATTGGCGTCGGGCTGGTGGTCGGGACCCTCGTACGGCATCCAGACAAACTACAATAAAGGTAGATAAATTAAGTTAGACAAAGTTAGACAAATTTATGCATATAAGTTAGACAAAGTAAAGGAAGATAAATTACATCGTTTGGCCCAATGTGTTCGATGAGGTTTCGATACACGATTATGGAGTTCCTGGGACATCTTTGATAATTCATCCCTGGAACAGACCACCTAAAAAAAAGAAACACAGATAAGTTAGACTCTAAGACACATCTTACAAATTATTAACTTACAATAAAACTTTGGTTGTTAAATAGTCTTGAAAAGAAACTTACTTGTTAGCGTAAGGGAATGTAAACGGATTACGGTTTACTGGAGCAAGCGTTGGCATCCTAGACCAACCCCATGCTTGAAGAAGATAGGCGCAGCCATAAAAAGTACAGGAATTGTTTTTGGAATTTTTACAAAGTGCACTATATAAACCAACCCCACGCTTGAAGGAATTTTGGACATCTGATCCATAACTATATTTGCAAACTTTGTTTATGTTTTGTAGCAATGGTAAATACATAACATTTATGTTTATGTTTAAATTTGCATGTATGCTTTCATCATCTTTCATCCTCAGGTTTTCAAACTTAGTAGTCAGCAGTTGAAGTCTAGACATCTTTACCTTGGATGTGCGTTCACGAGTAGTTCTCAGTATCTCCCAGGCTTCTTTAGCTACTTCACAGTTATTAACCAATCTGAATATGTTCCTATCAATTCCATTGAACAAGGCATTCAAAGCTTTGGAGTTTCCCAAAGCTAATTCATCTTCTTCCTTTGTCCATTCTTCCTCAGGTTTCAAGTTAGATGTAGTCTTTCCATCTTTGTCAATAATCACATGATGTTCCCATCCCTTTATGACAGCTTTCCATGCCTTACTGTCCAGAGATTTCAAGAAAGCAACCATACGGGGTTTCCAATAGTCATAATTATTCCCATCAAGAACAGGTGGCTTGTTCACAAATCCTCCTTCTTTGTCCATGGTACCAGAAAGTATGGTCCCTAGATCTCACCCAGAACCAGAGCAGGATGCCTGCTCTGATACCAATTGAAATTCTGGTATCAGATATTAGATGTCGAAGATGATGTTTATGACACAAATATTTATTTCATCAACAATAAGAACAAACATAGACAAATAACCATTGTAAAGAGACACAACAATTGTTAACCCAATTCGGTGAAAACACATCTACATCTTGGCGCTGCCAAGCCAGGAAGGAAATCCACTAAGTAGAATTAGTTTGAAGATACACAGTAGACTCTCTCTAGTTTACCATCTTCTCACCTAATCTCTACCCTTGCAATTTCTACCTAGGACTCACCTAGATAAGAGACACCTCTCACTCCCCCTCAATTGCAACAGTGATATCAATCAACAAAAATAAGAAGACTTTAGAAGACACTCTTCAAAGTCACAACTTGATCTTGCTTAAAAGCTTCAATCAAGTACAATACACGTTTGCTTACAAGCTTTGAGTGAACAATTTACAATTAACAACTTAGTCCAATTCACACATTAAACAATGAGTGAACGACTCACAAAACTAACACACACGAAGGCTAAACCTTACACAAATGCACACACTTTTAATCCTTGCTTCTCTGATCTCCAAGTTAGGGTTTATGCTTCTTTAAATAGTAATTCAGAATGGGCTTGGGCTGTGGGAAAAGTAACAGCAGGTTTGAGAAGATTTCAATCTTCATAAATTGCAACAATGAAACATATTTGATTTGATCAATTAGAACTAATCAAATCTTTCTTCCAATCTTCAGTAAAATCTTCTAATAAAAGCTTCAAATCAAATCAAATATGATCCACAATATTTGCACCAGAAACTCCTTAGTAAAACACCAAAATCTTCACAGATTTTACAGCAGATCAGTGCAACAAGATTGCACAAAAAGGAATATACACACAAACACATTCATACTGAACATTTTGTCCATAAGTGTCAGGACATCATATTTGACATCATAAGATAAGTCCTGCTGCAACATCCAAAGCCACCTGTAGAACCTTAAAGACAGATGTCACGACATCCTGTAGGACATCTTGTGATTACACCTAGTTTTACCAAAATGCCTGTCAATCAAGAACTAACATTTTTTATGACAATCACTAGAGTAGTGACCATACTTATAACAATTGAAACATTGAATGTGACTTTTGTCAAGTTTTCAACCTCCGCCTCTTCATCTATCTGCAGCACCACTTCTTTGGTTGCTTTGGTATGAAGATTTTCTCTAATTCGACCAGCCTCATTCGTGCTGATTTTGACCAATAAAATTGTTATAGCCTTCTCTACCTTTGGTGTCGAACCACTTCCCTTTACCTTTATTTTCTCTTATTGATTGTGCCTGCAAAGCCATATAACTTCTCGACTTACTTGCAGCTCTTTCAGCAATTCTTTTTTCATGAGATTTAAACATCTCTTGAAGCTCTTCCTTTGTCAATGTTGAAAATAATTAGACTCTTTTATGCCTACTACCACATGGTCCAGTTTTGGAGCCAATGACCTCAAGATCTTTGCAACAACTGGTCGTGATGTTAACATTTCTCTACATACCTTGATTTGATTCACCAGTTTTATAAACCTAGTGAAAAAATATTTTATGCTTTCATTTTCTTCCATCTGAAGCAATTCATACGTTCTTTTGTGATTTTGTAACCTCACCTCTTTCACCTTCTATGTGCCTCCAAACGATTTCTCCAAGATCTCTCATGCTTCTTTCGCTGATTCTACATCACTGACCTTTTTGGAATTGTCTAGATCAACATGTTGATGAGTTATAGAGAGAGATTTATAATATTTCTTCTTCAGTTCTTCGTGTGCAACCTTTTCTTCATCCGTCGTATTTTTTGCAAGTGGTGTTACTCCTTCCTTCACAAGATCCCAAAGATCTTGATAACAAAAAACAACATTCATCTGTTTACACCAATTCTCATAACTCTAACCCTTCAAAATTGGGAGGCTTGCCGAAATATGTCCATTCGGATGATTCATCACCATTTTCATTGTGTTTTTCTTCCCACGAAGCGCTCAACCAGTGTTCTATATACCATATGTTGGAAATTCACTAATACCTATGGAGAATTCTACTGCAATCTTGATGAACAAGATTCAATCGCACCGATCGAATTTCTTCTTGTTCTTCACTCTTCACTCGAGTGAATCATCCAACCTTGGTTGTAACACAATTATAATTCAATAAGAAAATAAAAGATGAAATTTGAGTAGAAAAGAAATTAGGGTTTCAACGTGAAAAGGAAGAAGAAGAGTTATGAGTTATGTGGAGTTTCTCTTTGCTCTCAAAACTTTGCAAACTGCAATTATTCACTTCAAGTTACAATTATATAGGTTTACTCCCTATTTATAGATTTTGGGCTTGCTTGCTCCTTAAGCAAAGCCCAAAATACCTAATTCTGCTAACACTACAAAATTAGACATAAGTCGAAATTCCTGTCGAGGTATACTGCTTTGAAGTTTTGACACACAGACAACTTTCTTACCTTTGTCAAACAACCTGTTTCAACACAAGAAACTACAATTCAGCAATCTAATTGGCAGTTATTTTAAGAAATTAAATGTTCTAGCCAATTAAATTGGCGATTGGATATAATATAGTCAACTGAATTGACGACTGTGTACAACCCGTAAGAGTAGTCGTCAATTCAAATGTCTCCTATGTGTTAGATATATTTTTTTATTGTATTTTAATATAATTAATTAATGAAAAATTTAAATAAAAAATATTAATATTTAATTTAAATAGGATTACATACAAAAATATTTTTACACTAAAGACGACCTGCTTAATCGTACATGTCACTGGGTTCATACCCCTAGGTTCCCTTTCTCGTACTAGTATCTATTGATTCTCCCTGGGTGTTTTATATGATTTCCATACAACATCACTATCATCAGATTGCCTAATAAATTATTGTAATTTTACGTAGTTGTGTGTATGCATTGACGTGCTGCAATAACTGAGTTCGTTGCCTATGGCATTGTAGTTGGGTTGTCTTGTATGGTTTGATGGAGTAATTGGTGAGCGGCTTAGTCGATTGAATAAAGATATTTACATGATTTCTTCGTTGAGGAAAGGAAGAAATGGTTGTTGTGGTGTTTGATAGCCATATGTTTGTTGGATGTTTTGGTGCTGTGATATTATGGTGTTTTGGCTATGGTAGGAAATGTTGGTGTCATATGTCTCTCGGGTGTTTTGTCTATGGTAAGAAGATGTGTTGGTAGCATACGTTTGTTAGGTGTTTTGATGATAATCATGTTGTTGGTGGTGGTATGGGGTATGTTCTTATTTTTGTCTTTGAGTGTGTGGCATGTGTTGGTTGTGGGTTTGGGTGTCCATGGGTTGGTAATTTTGCTGGGTAACATGTTGTGTGTAAGTGGTTTAGTGATTTTATATGGGGTAGATGTTGAAGCTTGTTGTCTGTAAGTGGTTTGGCGTGGGTTGTATAAATACATATCTTTGGAGAAAAACCCAATTTTAATCAATCTATACCAAAACATATGATTATGAGTTGGTTTAGTTTTGATTGACATGGCAGCATTAATTAAGACTCGTTGATGACAGTTCTTCCATTGACAACGCTCAGCTTTAACGAAGCCTTTCCAATCGCCAAAGGCCCATTATTCATTAATTTTAAATTGATGCCATTGTCCAAGGAACCTCGAGGGATTTGGAATTTGTTGACGCATGTTGAAATGCCGATTTACATGGTCGCTATGGTGCATCTCCACAGTGGTAAACCTGATGATCAATGATATTGTAGTTTAAACAACTATATCTTCTTTGTTGATTTCATTATGATGGCCTCCAAATAAACGTTAGTGGAAAAATAAATTAGATTAGTAAATGGTTAATAGTAAAAAAAAATTATGAAATGATTAGTTTAATGGCAATACATCATTTGGTGTTTGGTGATCCAAGAGATTTCAATATTTAGTTAGTGATGCAGTGTCTAGGACATTTGTTCTAATTCATCCCAAGGGTCAACCACCTAAACCAAAAAAGTTAAAATAAATTATTTAGAAATAATTATCGACAAAGTAAGTAAATGGAAATAATGTTACTAACTTACTTTTTGCGTAGGAAAGTGTGAAGTTATTGTGGTTGACGGGAACTAAGGACGACAATCTAGAACAACCCTTTATTTGGAGCAAATCGGCACATCCGTTAAATGCAGGTGTGTATTTATGTGCATTTTTACACAAAAGCTATAAAGATAGGACAAACAATCGGAACCCCAACAATATGTTTCTATTTTATTTATGTTGGAACAACCTCTGCATGATAATTTATTATGTTATTAAAATGTTTGTAACTTTGAAATTTAATCTAGATTACGAATTTTGGTTACAACAAAACGAACATAAACACCCCCAACAACAACAACACACAAACATAAACGCGCCTAAAAAAACAACGCAAACAACATATAAAAAGACTTAACAAAACAACATATCTAAAAGACTACAACAATCAAAACAATATTGTATGGTGTAGACATCATATCCTTAACATCATTGTCATTTTTCACTGGCACCCACATATGTTGGATATCGTTGTTGTCATCCGCAATAAGGATGTATGAAATAAGTCTCTCAATGCTTCAACTTTTTCCGCCATCATTAATCTCTCAATCTAACCAAGGATAAAGTTCCTCTTAAGTTGCTTGAAGCTCTGGATACTTCAAAAATGCATCTTCATCGGAGGTTGGTTCTCGGAGAAAAAACATGTCCATTTCTTTTACTATTCATGTTAGAACAAGTGAAGAAAAAATTAAGGAGAAAATGATAAGAGATGTGAAAAAATGGTATAAGGCACACCTCTATTTATACTAAAAAAAAGTATCCAACACATAAGAGGCAATTGAATAGGCGACTGCTCACATGGCTTATACACAATCGCCAATTCATTTGGCTAAACTAGGTGCAGTCGTCAATTCACTTGTCTAGAACACTTAATTTTTCAAAGCAACCGCCAATTTGATAGGCTAATGCACTGCGTTGCAAAATAAATTTTTTTGAAGTATTTTAAAAATTAATAAAAAATTAATTATTTAAGAATTTTATTAGAAAAGTTGATTATTTATTAAAAAAATCCACATTCAACATTAAAATTTCATAAATACCAAAATATTCATCGAAATAATTTGATTAAATCTTATAAATAAAAATTCTTCCATAAATGACATTTTTTATTTCATTATTAAAAAAATATCAATAAAAATTGACATAATTAATAAAGAGTTGATTTATATTGCGCGGGAGTCAAATTTAATTTAAAGTGTTAATTTCAAAACTTTGTTACTTTTTTCTTGATAATTTTATGTTATAAAATAAAATTAATCAAAAAGTTTTTTTTAAATTATCTAATAGTCAAAAGTTAACCATCTTAAAATAAATCGACTCATGTTCCTTCAATTAAATTAACGAGATTAGAGATGTTTAAATTCAAATCGGTTCAAATAAAAATGTTAAAAAAAATAAATATTATTAAATGTATTTGAATGTTATTTTAGAAAAATCATTTGAATTTGATCAAATTTCAGATCAATTTTTAAAATCCCATTTAATCTAACCGAACCGCGCGCGCGTGTGTATCTTGGCTTAATGCATCTTTTGCTCTATTAACTTAATTTATTGTTTCACGTTGGTCCCTTAGCTAAAAAATGTTACAAAGTAGTCCCTTAAAACCACTTTATTACCTGAAATGGTCACTGTCATTAGTTTTATTGAAAAAATTTTAACTTTTGCTTTGCTGGACATGTAAAATCTTACATGATTTTTTTTTGTCTTTGTTTTTTAATTGTCTATCTAAATTCTAAAATTTTAATAGAAGGAGAAGAAAAGAAACCCTAAGCTAACCGCCACCCCCTATTTCTCTCTTCTCCCTCTCCCTCTTTCTCTCTTCTCCTTCTCCCACCACCACAATCCTCTCTCTCTCTCTCTCTCTCTCTCTCTCTCTCTCTCTCTCTCTCTCTCTCTCTCTCTCTCTCTCTCTCTCTCTCTCTCTCTCTCTCTCTCTCTCTCTATTAAACACAAGATCTAGCTTTCTTTTTAGTTTCACTGCATGTGACCAAGAGAAGAAGAATGTCACTTTCGTGGTCAGATCTAAACCAATACGGACCACCCTTTGGAAAACCACCACTATGTATAAACTCCCTGTCATATCCTCTATAAAAACCATAAAAAGTCAAGATATGAGAAAATGGTCAAAAACCACCCTGTCAGAAATCACACCATTGTGCCATAAAAACTTTAATGAGGTCGCCATTATTTGTAACGTTATAAGTACTTTAGCATCTCCACAAAGATAACTTGATAATGCTACTATATATATCTTTCTTACTTTCCATTTCTATTGCACACGAAAAGATGTAGGCACTTTCTGATTTCATCTTTAATCATAACTTGCTTTTTCCATTGATTAATTCATTAATTGCTCATTGTGAGATGTTGTTATAAATTTTGTTAGATAAAATGTCTTCATGTTCTACTTGATGACAACGATGTTGTCAAGGCAGTAATTGAATATGTAGCTTATGCTGCAATTAAGAATTTGGTGGTTGGTGCACCTTTAAGACATTGATTTTATAAGGTGAGTGGAGGACAATCATGTTATGGTATCAATAACTGAATATGTTACATTATTTTTTTCCTTTCTTCAACTTGAGCAAATCGCCCTTTTTATGCAAATTTAAGTCATCAACTATACCAAGTAGCATATTTTTCTGCAATTTACAATGATTCAGGTTTGGTTGAAAATGAACGAACTACTCTATTAAGTATTGGTTCGATGAATATCAAAGAACTTCATGAAGGTTCTAGATACAACAACGTTTATATTTTTACATACAACGAATTGAGGCTTTCGACTAAGCAATTTCATTTTAGCAGAAGAAAGATTTGGTGTTGTGTATAAAGGTGTCATTGAGATAGTGTAAGAGCAGGTTATAAATCCATTTAAGTCACGAATATTTTCAAGGCGATAGGAAATGGCTTATAAGTTTCACATATTTTAGCTTAGAATTAAAGTTATATACTGAAAAAGTAGGTAAGAGCGGTATTGTGTATCTAAAGGATTTGATTGGAAAACAAATCCACTTTGTGGGTTATGTACCATGATTGTATAATGAAGATTTAGTGAATAATATTTGAGTATTCATCTTCCATTGACTTAAAAGTGTTTTAAGCTTCTATTAGACAAATCATTACTAACTATCTCTCAGTGGATTTAAAGTGTTTGGTATTAGACAAATCATTACTATTAGACCTCATAATCTTTTATTGTTATTGTTTTTGCCCCAGAAGAATTGTTGTTATTTTTTGGCAAAATACTATTTTCGGTCCCTTAACTATATTCTTGGGTTCAGATTGGTCCCTTAATTTTTTTTTTCGTGTCAGATTGATCCCTTAAGTATTTAAAAGGTGTCATGTTAGTCCATTTGGTCTAATTAGCGAAGAATTTAGCGACCAATTTTTGAATTTTTCTGTTGCTAAGTAGACAAAAAGGACTAACATGATACGTTTTAAAGAGTTAAGGGGTCAATCTGACACGAAAAAAATTAAGAGACCAATCTGAACTCAAACGTATAGTTAAAGGACCAAAAATAGTATTTTGCCTAATTTATTTATACATAATTGACATTTTGCAGGAGTTTTTAATCTCCAAAAGCAAAACCTCTCCAGAATACTTTTTTTTAATAAATATGTTAACGCAGCTTATAACTAATGTCTACATGTCACATCACATAGCCAAAATTAACGTTTTTTAATAAAAAAATTAACGTCAAAGGCCTTCTTATGTAATAGAACAATTTTTAAGGGACCATTTTGTAACGCTTTTTAATTAAGATATCAAAACAGAGCATTAAATTATTTTAAAAGACTTTAAGACTAACTATACCTTAATTCTTTAAAGAATTAATTTTTTTAAAATTAAAGACGAGAGAGAGAGTATATTGTATTAACTTATCCTTCAGTAATACTAGTTTTTTTGTTTTTTTTTAGAATAACTACTTTATTCAAAAAATATACGATTAAACAAATAATTAATAAAAATAAATAAAAAAAATAAAAATAAATAAATAATAATAAATTATGATTAAAACAAATAAATAATAAAAATAGTATAAAAAACTAGGAATTTATTTTAGAATAACTACTTTATTCAAAAAATATACTAATTAAACAAATAATTAAAAAAAATTACAAAAGTGGCCATGTTTCAACCTTGGGTCACCAAATGAATTGGCGACTCAAGCTATTTCAAGTGCACTCGTCAGATGAATTGGCGACTCAGGCTATTTCAAGTGCACTCGCCAGATGAATTGACAACAGTGTTAAGACTTTTGGAGTGGAGGCGCCAATCCATTCGGCGACATGGCCCATTTATTTTTTTCCTTGTTTAGGATTTGCGCATTTTATTATGTTTTGTCAATTAATTTTTATTTTTTCATATTCAATTTAAATTATATAAAAACATTAGAATAAATATTAAATAATTTTTTTTTGTTTTTCATAATTAATTGAAATTTAAATAATGTAAATAATCTTAAAAAATAGTAAATTATAGAATAAATATTAAAATATATTAATTTACAATAGAATAAAAATTACAATTGATCAAAAAAAAAAACTAATGGTCGGCTCTATCTAAACGACCACCGGTGCCACATTGAGGAGGATGCGCGCGACGACGAGGTCTACCACGAGGTTGCTGAGGTGTGTCCGGTATTTGTATGTTGAGTTGTGGAAGAGGGATTTGTTGGGACGGCCTCGACGTATCAGATAAATTTTGAAACATTTGACCCAAATAGCCGGGAGGTCCACTATCAACGGCGCTTCCGTAGTTAAGCCCAATCTTATGTTTTCTTAGGATTGTCGGGGAGGTTGGGTGGAGTATGGACGGTATGGTTGTTCAAATTCGTACATCGAATCGGGTTGGAAACAATGTGTTGTTTGTTGTGGGGTTCGGTAGTCAAACAGTGGATAGTTGGAGGGGGTAGGGTCAAATGAGTTATCTGGGCTATAGGTGGAGGGGTATGGTCAAAAGACGTATCAGGGCTATATTGGTATGGTTATTGTTGTTGCGATTGGGTTGGTGGCATGTACGGTTCATGGTAAGGGTGTTGTTGTTGATGTTGGGCATTTGGTGGCATGTATGGGTTATGGTAAGGTTGTTGGGCATTGGGTTGTTGCTGTGTGTTTGAGGAAGAAGCACGTTAACTTGGGTCAATCAAATAGCTCAGACAAAAATGGTTGGGATGTTGTAACCGACATAAACCAAGTCATATATTGATGACTTGGCCTAGCCCCTTCCACAATACGGTCGGTTAAGATGTGTTGCCTTCTGTTCTTCCAATGCCGATACATCTCCTTCGCAAACTCCTTCCAATGACTGACACTCTACTGTGAGTCCACCCGTTGCTGATGCCACTGTCCCAATAAAGTCGGAGCATCTGGAATATCCTGATGCATCCCAAAATGTAGCTTCACCCGGTCACTTTGGTGCATCTCCATCGTAGTGAACCTAATGATGGGTGTTTTTGATGTCCACACAGCAGCATCATTGGCGTCGGGCTGGTGGCCGAGACCCTCGTACGGCATCCAGACAAACTACAATAAAGGTAGATAAATTAAGTTAGACAAAGTTAGACAAATTTATGCATATAAGTTAGACAAAGTAAAGGAAGATAAATTACATCGTTTGGCCCAATGTGTTCGATGAGGTTTCGATACACGATTATGGAGTTCCTGGGACATCTTTGATAATTCATCCCTGGAACAGACCACCTAAAAAAAAGAAACACAGATAAGTTAGACTCTAAGACACATCTTACAAATTATTAACTTACAATAAAACTTTGGTTGTTAAATAGTCTTGAAAAGAAACTTACTTGTTAGCGTAAGAGAATGTAAACGGATTACGGTTTACTGGAGCAAGCGTTGGCATCCTAGACCAACCCCATGCTTGAAGAAGATAGGCGCAGCCATAAAAAGTACAGGAATTGTTTTTGGAATTTTTACAAAGTGCACTATATAAACCAACCTCACGCTTGAAGGAATTTTGGACATCTGATCCCTAACTATATTTGCAAACTTTGTTTATGTTTTGTAGCAATGGTAAATACATAACATTTATGGTATTTCCAGTGCCCTCTGGAAATAAAAAATTACCAAACAAAATCATAATATAGCACCGAGTTTTGAGTATTTTCTCATACTCCGTGGACTCCTCACTTAAGACAATATTGTTGTAGTGTTGTCTGAGGTATTTAAGATTTATTCCCTGACCCCGTGGGCGACCCTCGCGTTCTGCCTCAATTGCGTCCACACAAAGAGGGGCGCCCAATAAATCTTCGCAAAGTTGGTCGTTAACACCAACTTTGCCGTTGACGGCCTTACCATTGATGTGTAGGCCGAGCAACATGTAGACATCCTAAAGAGTCACAGTACACTCACCGAAAGGTAGGTGAAATGTATGTGTCTCTGGTCTCCAGCGTTATAACAATGCTGGAATGAACTTTGCATCAAGTGAGTATGATTTGATCTTAATCAAATCACCAAACCCGTAATGTTCAAGGTATACCTCTATTAAAGGGTCGTGCGGTATGTAGTCATGCACACGACATTGAAACCTTGATGCATCCTGCAAAAGAAATTAAGTGTCGTTAATTTTAAAGAAGAACTAAAGATCGTAAACATAGACAAAAAAATACTTACAAACTCGGCGATGTTTTCAACTGTGCCTCTGTGAGAGTTTCCCATTGTGAGTAGAGACATTGTGGTTTAAGAATTTGCTGGGTGAAAAAGAGTTTGAGAGTTGGGATGAGAAGATTTTGCTGGGATGAGCAGAGTTTGAGAGTATGAGGATGAGAAGAGTTTGCTCGTATGTGAAGAGTTTGAGAGTATGAGGATGAGAAGAATTTGTTGGGATGAGACGAGTTTGATAGTTAAATAACCTCTATTTATAATCCACGAATGCATCTGACCTATAAATGCATGTAGAGCAAGTGTCAATAATGCATATGACTTGTAAATGCATGCAGAGCAAGTGTCGATAATGCATGTGACTTGTAAATTCATGTAAAGCAAGTGTCTTGATGCATGTGAGGCGTGCAGGTTTAGTCTTGTCTTGGAAGTGCATGCTGCAGTGTTGTCATGCATGCAGAGTGTCGTCAGGCATGCAGAGGACATGCATTAAGGGAGGCGTGCAGGTCTAGTCTTGTCAAGCATGCTACAGGCATTTCAAGTATAATACTACAAGTAACGTCAAACATTTAATTTCAAAAATGCATTATATGGTGTTCAGTTATAACATTTTCAACCTCTTATTCTTATTGGGTTAATAAATGTAAACATAATATTTTTAATGTTACTATTCTTTTTAGTAAGAATCTCGTAGGCCTACAGGGTCATGGTAGGCATGCAGGGAATCAATTATTGTAGACAGAGTGCAGATCTAGTCTTGTCAAGCATTAAGGGAGGTGTGCAGGTCTAGTCTTGTCAAGCATGTTGCAGGCGACTCAAATAAACTCAGTTGCGTCTTCTATTAAAACTTACTCGTTATTAGGTTTAATATATTTTTAATTAGTAAGAATTTAATAATAATATTGGGTTAATAAATTATGAACATAATATTTTTAATTTTACTATGCTATTTAACGTCAAAAATAATACTACAAGTAACGTCAAACATTTAATTTCAAAAATGCATTATATGGTGTTAAGTTATAACATTTTCAACCTCTTCTTCTTATTGGGTTAATATTCTCTTTTGTTAGAATCTCGTAGGCCTGCAGGGTCATGGTAGGTATACAGGGAATCAATTACTGTAGACAGAGTGCAGATCTAGTCTTGTCAAGCATTAAGGGAGGCGTGCAGGTCTAGTCTTGTCAAGCATGCTGCAGGCGACTCAAATAAAGTCAGTTGCGTCTTCTATTAAAACTTACTCATTATTAGGTTTAATATATTTTTAATTAGTAAGAATTTAATAATAATATTGGGTTAATAAATGTGAACATAATATTTTTAATGTTAATATGCTATTTAACGTCAAAAATAATACTACAAGTAATGTCAAACATTTAATTTCAAAAATACATTATATGGTGTTCAGTTATAACATTTTCAACCTCTTCTTCTTATTGGGTTACTATTCTTTTTAGTAAGAATCTCGTAGGTCTGCAGGGTCATGGTAGGCATGCAGGGAATCAGTTACTGTAGACAGAGTGCAGATGGTAACCAGAGTGTTATCTTGTCAAGCAGTTCACTGTGGCGTGCAGAGTGTTGTCTTGTCTTGTCTTGTCGTGTCATGAAGCTCACCAATTTGTTATTAATACAGTAGAGAGATATGTATTATTATCATATTAATTAGTAAAACAGTCTTTCCAAACATAATTTTCGCTATGTCTCAAACACCACAATACATTATTTCTACACATCTTAACGATGAAGTTTTTGAATCTGACATATGGGTTACAATTTCAGAAACACTGATGTTACGAGATTTTTAATTGACAGAAGGTCAAATTTTTTACACTTGAAATCAAGATTAGAAAAAAAACTGCAATATGGTCCAGTTGGCCATATTATATACAAAAATCCAGTGTTATTTGGGGGGCATGGTAAATGCAAATTTTTCCCATTCAAGGTTCGAGACGATGAAGATGTGTGTAACATGTTCCGCAGTCACGAGCATTCTGGTTTCTCAGATATCGTGTTACATGTTACGTTACAATAACAACAACTGTCTCAACAGCTTGATTCTTCTCAAGTTTTTTGCGAATCTGATGAGGAACACACTGAAGTCAATGCCATTGACGAAGAAGAAGAAGCATCTGAAGTCACTGTTGACGAGATGGTGAACAACGAGGAAGAGGGGGTTCCACTCGGCCATGTTTATTGCCCACCTCAACACATGACAACTCTCGACCTAGGTGACTATGAACCCTCAACAAATATTTTCTACAACCCCAACTACGCAACAGAAGGGCAACTAAAAGAGGGTGACGAGTTTTGTACCAAAGAAGATTGTGTCCGGGAAATTAAATAATATAGCATGGAGTTGTCAACCGATTATAGAGTCGATCGGACAAATCCGACTCGGTATACGATCTATTGTCGTAACAAGGTGTGCACGTTCCGATTAACAGCGTCTTTCAGGAAGAGAAATGATTCTTGGAAGATAGGGTCAATGGGTCCAGCCCACACTTGTATAATCTCGAATCCGATGCAAGACAATCACAAGCTCAGCTCTCGATTGATTTGCAATGAGATTCTGTCAGTCATTAGCGACAACCCGTCTTTGAAGGTGAGTACCATAATTTCACATATGGTTCAAAGGTACAATTACACTCCTTCATACTGAAAAGCATGGATTGCTAGGACTAAAGCGGTTGAAAGGGTGTTTGGAAATTGGGAGGAGTCGTACAAGGAACTTCCAAAATTCTTGGTGGCTCTTAAACAATACTCTCCAGGGACTGTTGCCATATTAGAAACAATGCCAGCGTGTACACCAGACGGGACTTGCGTTGGTGGAAATGGAATTTTTCACATACTCTTTTGGGCATTCGAACTATGCATCAACGGGTTTGCATATTGTAAACCTATAATTCAAATTGACGGCACATGGTTATACGGGAAATATATGGGCACCCTACTCATGGTTGTGGCACAGGATGGGAACAACAACATTTTTCCAATAGCCTTCGCTATAGTTGAAGGGGAGACCGCTGAGGGTTGGAGTTTTTTCTTAAAAAATCTCCGCTTTTACGTTTCTCCCCAACCTAACTTATATTTGATCTCGGATAAACACCCATCAATCGAGAGTGCATACAATAATGTTTATAACGGTTGGCAAGATCCTCCCTCGACCCATGTGTATGGCATAAGACATATCGCGCAAAATTTCATGCGGGAAATCAAAGACAAAACACTACGGAAGAAGGTTGTGAACGCATGATATGCACTAACAAAGCCCACATTCAAACACTACCGTGACGAGATCAGACTAACAAACACAAATGCATTAAGATGGATTGATAACATTGATAAAGAGAAATGGACACGGGCATACGACAATGGGTGCGATGGGGCCACATGACAACTAACCTCGCCGAATCAATGAATTTTGTTTTCAAGGGAATCTGAAACCTACCGATAACTTCCTTGGTAAAGGCAACATTTTTTAGGCTAGGCACACTCTTTGATAGTAGACGTACGAAGTGGGGTGCAGTATTATAATCTGGTCAGCTGCACAGTGATAGTTCAACAACATTCATGAAAGACAAAGCTGCCAAAGCCAACACACATGTGGTCACAATCTTTGACCGTAACAAAGGTTGGTTCAGTGTTGCTGAGTCGATTGATCATAACGAAGGAAGACCTAGGGGATGTTACCGTGTTGAACTAGATAGGAGCTGGTGTGATTGTGGGAAGTTTCAGGCATTTTGTATGTCTTGCTCTCATGTTATAGCAGCATGTTCAAAGTCGCGGCAGGACCCAACCAACCTTCTTTCTGCAGTTCACCAAGTGATAAGTCTTTGCAATGTCTACACATGTAGCTTTCAGGTGGTGGCAAAGGAGGACTATTGGCCTTAATACGAAGGCGAAATTGTCTGGCATAATGATTTGATGTGAAGAAAGAAAAAGGGTCACCCTAACAGCACGCGCATACGAACGAAGATGGATACCGCAAACAAGATGGTAAGATTATGTAGTTCGTGTCGACAACCAGGACACAATCGTACAAAATGTCCTAACGTAGGATCAAGCAGCAGATCATAGTTTCATATGTAATTGTGTCCCTTTAAATCAATTGCAAATTTCATTTCATTTCATTTAAAACATACTTAACCGATTACAGTTAGCAAGCAACAGAAATTAAACAAACATAACTTAATATCACAACAACATTCCGAAAATAACAACAACATAAAGACATAAAACAGAACAATGCATCAAGGTGTCTATGATATCACAACCATCAACATTATCTTCTTGGGTGTTAACATCATCACAAAGACATCAACATATCATTTTCCACTTTTCTCCATTCACGAGTAACTCCGTTTCTCCCCGCATCCTCGACCAACCTCTCAATTTTCCTAATCTTTTCATATGCAGCAATATCTCCTTCTAGCCAGCGGTTAAGTTCCCTATGCAAATGCTCCAACGTCTGCGTATTCCATAGGAGCACCTTCATCGGAGACTTTGTTGCTGAAAAATAAACTAGGGCATGTCTTTTCATTACAGGAAATGTTGGAAATGGTTCCTCCAATGCTGATGACGATGACGAAGAATGTTGATTTAGAAACGCAGACATTCTAGACTCCACTCCACTCAAAATTATTAAGACTTCAGTCTTTTGGTATACAATGTTGTGGAAAAATATATGCGTTTGTAGCCGTATTTATAGAAAAATTAAAAAAATAGTACGTACGCCATATGATATGCCTTAAATACCCTTACAATTATATATTTATTTATATACGAATTATGTTTTAAAATAGTCGTATTTTTTATTTAAAAACAATATTTAAAATTTATTTATAATATTTAAAAATATATCACAATTATTTATATCAATTTAAATATTTATAATTTTTTACAATTTATTTATAATATTTAAACTATTTATAATTTAAAAACAATATTTATTATTTAAATCAACTTAAATCAATTTTTATTTTAAATCACTAATATATTTAAAATATATTTTAAAACTATATCACGATTATATTTATTTTTTAAAATATAATTAAACATAAATCAATTTAAATTTATTTATATTATTAAACTATATTTATTAATTTAAAATATATATATTTATGAAAATTCGCAAACACTAGAAAAAAAAACTCAACTGACCTGATTCGTCATTTGAAATAGCGAATCCATTCATTTTTTTGACCCATGTCACCAATTCATCTAACGAGTCCACTTGAAATAGTCTGAATCGCCAATTCATCTGGCAACCCAATGTTGAAAACATGGCCACTTTTGTAATTTTTTTCAATTATTTGTTTAATTAGTATATTTTTGAATAAAGTAGTTATTCTAAAAAAAATTCCTAGTTTTTTATACTATTTTTATTTTATTTTATTTATTTTTATTATTTATTTGTTTTAATCATAATTAATTATTTTCATTCTTTAATATTATTTTTTAATATATTATATATAATATCCAATATGTTATTTTATAATATTATTAAAAAAATTATAATTTGTGATTTAAATATTTAAAAACTGTTCTAAAATAAATTCGATGAAAGGGAACTGGATCAAATCCAACTATTTAACCAATTATTTTAAATAAAATAAAATTATAAATTAGTTTTTGTCTCAAACCCAATCAAATCGTAGCGCAACATATTAAACAAGACAATCAATCAAAAGGTTTATATAAACAAGAAAAAAAGAAAGGACTTGAAAGACAGAAAATGCGGACAAGAACACATGGCAAATGACCCTCATAATTATCTTTATAAGCTTGTTATAGTATATTTTGTATCCATTATAATAGAAATAATATTATTTATATGCATTACTACGTTTGTCCCATCAACTTGATATTCCATAATCGATATGCTTACATCATACAATCTCTAGCTACAAGATTATACAATCAAAAGAATATGTGATGATACCCAAAACAGAGATCCTAAGGTCTTTGACTTGAAAGCAACAAATTTGGGTTGTTATAGTGGCAGTATATATTTTAAGAGAAAAGGTGAAACATTATAAGACATGTTTGGGGAGATTAATAGTTGATTGGAGAAAGTGGCAGACAGGTTAATAGAACAAGGGAGCATATGGGTCATTAGAGATGGAGCTTGTGGGTCATATTCACCTTTTTTTTTTGCTGTCGGTATGGCATTCTAATTTCTACATAGTCTGCATGCCATATAACCTTAATCACAAGTCATATGACCTTCATGTAAGGAATCGCCGGGATAGAACGACCGAGATAAATATACAGATAACTCAATATATAACAAAATAATTGGAAGATAAATATTTACTAATAGAATTTATAGACCAGATTAATAATCGATTTTTTAAAAATGTCAAAATTTAAAAGTTATTTTTAAACCGATTTTAATTTTTGGGTGATTTTTATTATAAATTTTAAAATTTTCAGAAAATGATAATCCATTTTAAAAATTTTATGAGTCAATTTCAAAATTTTGAAAAGTATTAGGATTGGTTTTCAAAATATAAAAACAATTAACAAGAATAATTATAGAAGTTGATAAAGTATAGAAGTTTAGCATAGAATAATTAACAAGAACAATTAACAATTAGCATTGCATAAATATAAACTTTATAAAATATAGAAGTTTACTCATAGCTCTTTTGATTCACATAAATAATTATGAACTTATTAGTAAAAAAACTGCACAATCCTTTAATTTATCATTGTACTGTAGCAGAAGTAGCAAGTCCTCAATTTGTGGCTTTCTCTTATTGAAGAAAATTCAGTATGAATTTATTTTATAAGTGTTAATGTTAGCATATGCAGAAGTTTCTCTGAACCTCTTTGGTAGAAAGCAGCGGTTACCAAATCTTGGGTGAGAGTATACGCAGAAGTTTCTTCTTACTCAAATTATGGAGAAGACAAAGATTTATTAAGTGGCATTTATGTGGCTTTCACTTTGTCAAAATAAATTACAATTATTTCAAATTTCACATCACTGCTACTTAATTATTTTATTGATTTTGACTCATCGAATAAATAGAAAGGACTAACATAACACATTATATATAAATAAGAGATTATTTTGATATTTTTAAAATAGCTTAAATGGACTTTCAATTTTTCTATTTACAAATTTTTAACGTTTTAGTCCCTCAAGTTGTTATTTTTTGAAATTTTTTTTAGTCCCCCTCCTGTTTTGATTATATGGCGCTCAAAATGATGATTGGTCATGGTCAGTCAGATGCCAAATCATTTAAATAGTTGTCATGTCATTTATAAATTTTAATAAAACATTAATATTTTAAAAAATAAAAATTAATGTTAGACAATCTACATAACGAAGAACCTTAATTTTATCGCGTTTATCCCTTTACTCATCTCCAGAAATTTTGCTACTACTCCTTCTCCTCCACGTCTTATACTTCATCTTCTCCAAATCTTCTACCTCGTCTTGCCCATGTCTGATTTTTTCCAAGCAAACAGTCGTACAAAATCTCATTCGAACTTCAAATCGAACCATGACGAATGTCTGTGAGGCCTAGAAGCACCATTGATGATATCATGGACTGATTCTAACTCAGGACGACGCTTTTATGGTTGTGGGATGTATAAGGTATTATTTGTCTATGATTTATCACTTCTACTTTCTCCAATCATGAAAATGGCTTACATTTTTTTTTCTCATATGTTGTCTGTAGCTTGTGAGACAAAAGAGGTGTGACCATTTTGTTTGGTATGACAAAGAGATGGCCCTAAGAGAAAAAGAAATGATTACATCTTTGAAGGAAAAATTATGCTCAGAGTAGAATAAGGTTAATGAATGCAGGGTCAAAGAGGATGAGTTGAAGATGAAGATCAAGTTCCTTAATATGCAACTGAAGTTTACATGTGTTATGAGCTTTGTAATGTTATTAGGTTTAGTTGTATCAAGTGTAATAAAGTAGGTTGTGGTTAAAAAATGATGTAGTATGTTTATGGTTTAGTTGTAACAAGTGTAATGAATTTGACTGTATGAATGTAACTCATGAATTGATGAATGAGAATGATGATTTTTGGTTTAATATGTTTGTAATTTATATGAATGTAACCCATGAATTGATGAATGAGAACGAGAATTATTTCTGGTTTATTTTATGGTTTATATGGTATCTTGGTTATATGGTTTTTATAACAGATTATTATAGCAGATGTTGCTTATAGGACATGTTCAAATTAGCCATGTTGCTTATGCAAATGTGAAAACAATTAACCAACTTAACAAACACTTTGAAAGTTTTGCATCATAGAATTTTGGTGAAAATCGCGCGAGCGGTCGACCTACAGCAAAGGGAGGGTCGACCTGAGCTCTCCCGATTTCAGAACTATGCAGAAAACAACACTTTGCGTCGACCGAAACAGGTCATGCATCGACGCACAAGATCCCAATTTAGACAATCACAAACGCACACAGTATGAGTCGACAGAAGGGTCGACGTGAACTCTCCTGAGAGCAATACATGAAAAAATGACTTCCGTATGAGTCGACCTAAGCAGGCTATGAGTCGACTCAAAGAGTCAGAACTTGCAAATATGAATTTTTTCATATATTTAGCTACTTTTAAGATATCCTAATATATCTCTAACTTGACCAACATGATCAAATCTATATAGAACACAATCATTACATAGTACATGTTCCAATTATAGTCATTACTTATGAAGGTTGTGATGAATTAAAAGACATGTCAGTTCCAATATTGTATAATTAACCAACAAGGAAGTTGAAATTGAACATTACTTCATAGAGATATCATTAAAGTCATTACATAGACAATAACTTGTTCCAATACATGGGCAACAAACTGATTACAAAATAACTACAAACTCATTACACAAACCACAAACTGAATACAAAATGACAAAAACCACAAAATGTCATAAAACCTAACTATTACAAACTGACATGAAGCACATAGAACCTAATTTGAACTATAAGAAGGCTGAGGTGCTTGTGATGAGTTCCCAATTTCTGTTACAGTTGCCTTTGTCTTCTTTCCACCTTTTGTTTCAAGTTTTTGTCTCTTTCCATCCTTTGATGCATTGCCCTTCTTCTTGTTACTAGCTTTGGGAATGACTCACTTAGCAACCCTTTTTCCTTTGCAACTCCTTTTGTTGTGTCCCATGGCACCACATTTATGACAACTCACAGTTGTAAGCTTCCTAGGAAGTACATGTGGATTTCTTGGTTCATCATTCACTTTGTTCCTCAGCTTCTTGGGTCGACCAATGGCCCTTCTGAGCATTGGTGGTTTGATTGGTACCTGACCCTCCAACAAAGACCATAGTTGGGGTCCATTTGTAGGGTAGATTATATGTGAATAACTGTTATTAAAATGTGACTTCCTGCACAACCAATAATAAGCAGATTTAGTCATACTAAGCAAACATAATAAACAGATTTATATGGTGAATTCACAAACCTGTAATACTCAGAGGCATGATCTTCAGGTTTTTCCTTGTTTTGCCATATACATGATATGACATGACTACATGGAATACCAGTTAAATCCCATTTTCTGCAAGCATATGTCTGTTGTTTCAGATCTACAAAGTATATCTATGCCATTTGTGACACCAAAGATGGACAAATCATCATCACCATGCCATGTGGGTGCCCAACCTTCTGCATGATTTTTGTTCTTTTCAAGAAGCAATTGAATTCTAGGGCAAATATCACCAGTGTATGTATTCATAAGCTCCTTTTGACTAGTAATCCTCTTAGTCAAGTAATGTTTAATACCCTTCAACAAAGTGATTATGGGTTTATCCCTACACTCTAGAATTTCCCTATTGAAGGCCTTACACATATTATTAACTTGTAGATCACACTTAGAGTATGTTTTAGAATGTTGAAATTTTAATCCTTCGCCACTTCTATAAGCTGGGAATTTATCATTTTCTTCATCATCCCCACTACCAGGAGGTGTATGTAGCTGATCAGAGTCATCATCACCATCTTGACACACTACCTTAGCAGCTTGACACACATTTTCACAACCTTGTAGCACTGTGGTCCAATCCACATTGATTGAATCAGTGTCATCCTCACTTGTAACATAGTTATCCTCACCTTCACTTGATGAATCATTGTCACCTTCACTTGCAACATATTCATTGTCACCTTCACTTAATGAATCATTGCCATTATCATCCATATTGTCATGTTCCTTTCCATTCACACTATTATCTTCCTTTCCTATTCCAACCTTCACATTCTCATGTTCATTTCTCTCCACATACTCATGTTCATTCCCCTCCACATTCTCATCTTCCTTTCCCTCCATATTCTCATCTTCCTTTCCCTTCACATCTTCATTTCCCTTCATATTCTCATCTTCCTTTCCCTCCACATTCTCAACTTCCTTTCCCTTCACATTCTCATTTCCCTTTCCATCCACATCTTTCTTTCCTAGCTCAGCCTCATCTATAATATCTGAAGTATAAATTAAGTGTTCTACATACACATCTACAACATCATAATCCTTAACATCAGCAACAAATTTCAACACATCTTGATCAGAACTTAGGGGTCTAAGGCCACGCGAAAAACTATATTTGGGGTTCCAATACCATAAACACTTAATATTGGTATACCCCTCATTGTGAATCAACTCTCTCAATTGCATACACGACACATAACCCATATCCCATTCCTAGTTCATTTCAGTAATTACCCCATTAGCATACCACTTCACAGGTTCCGACACTAACTTTCCCCTAAGATGAAACTGTATCCTAATGCCTTGCTTTTGACTTGGTCTGTAATAGAAACAAGAGTTCATAATAAACATCAATATTAAGGACCACATTCATAATAAACCCTAATTTAGTCTAAACAACACTATTTGGTCCAACATTCAGAATAAACAACATTTTTTAGGACTCACATTCAGAATAAAGAAAATAAAGAAGATACCACATTATGAATAAAGAAACGAAGATGGGACCATAAACCCTAATTCCAGTAAAAAAAAGTTTCACTTACCTCATACAGTATTTCACTTCTTCCTTACTTTTCGTTCTTCCTTGCTCTTTACATTCCATGGTGTCTTTGCAATTCGTTCGTAGATTGTTGATGAGGTTATGGAAGCAGCTGAAGAAATTAGGAAAATTATGAGAAAAAAAATAGGACTATTTGATATATAAACACAGTTCAAATTCGTTCGCAGATTGTTGATGAGGTTACAGAAGCAGCTGAAGAAATTAGGGAAATTATGAAGGAATTAGGGCTCTTTGATATATAAACACGGTTCAAATTCGTTTACAGGTTTAAAAAATAATAAAAATACAAATTTTATGTCATGTCATTAACTTGTCAATTATTTAAATGACTTGACATCTGACTGACCATGCCCAATCACCATTTTGAGCGCCACATAATCAAAACAGAAGGGGGACTAAAAAAATTCCAAAAAGTGACAATTTGAGGGACTAAAAGGCTGAAAAAAATTAAAAGGGGGACTAAAACGTTAAAATTTTGTAAATAGAAGGACTAAAAGTGCATTTAAGCCTTTTAAAATTTAAGGAACCAAAATTAATCGCAAGTAAAGTTAAAGGAATAAAAAAAACATTTTGCCAATTTTTTATTTTTTATGTCATTTTAAAATTAAATTAAATTAAATTAGAACAAAATATTTAATAAGTTTCCATCATTTTAAAAAAAAATTGAATATTTTTTATCTAATAATTTAATGAGAATAATTTCATCTCTTAAAGATGAATAAATTGAAGGACGAGCAGCCTTAAGGTATCATTCTTTGAATCATTTATCCAATCAATAAAATTTACAAAATTTTAGATTTTACGTTAAAATATCCATCCATCTAAACACACTATAAATATAAATATAATTTCTTTTTATGTTTATATAAATGATAATTTACATAGGAATATAAGACAATGGAAAAACAAGTAGTGCCGCTCAGTCTAATTCAAATACATTCGTAATCCAACAGAACACATTGGTTGATAGACATTAATGTAATTTCAATATATTCAAGTGTTATTTTACTCCCTCATGAAACTGATTATTTAATATAAAACAATCTTTCTAAGATAAGAAAATAAAGAATTATAAAAGTTAACCTTAGAACTTAATCTAAAATCCATGTTTGTTTTATAAGCAATTTTAGACAACCACATCCAAGTAAATCCAAAGAAACAAAATAACACGAGATAAAGAATATACTCTATTTTCTTGCCCAAGAATCCACCTGAATTCCCACGCGAGATTAAACCCTGTGGGAGACACTTTCCACATTTTGGTCTTCAAATTTTAAATATAAAAATAAAATATACTTCTCATTATTATTCAGTGATACTAGGGACCGTGGACTTCTCGTGTTATTGTTGGGACGGTGGAACATATCACTTTTTTTCCTAAGCAACATTACATTTTTTAATAACACCCTTGAGTTTTTTTCTTATCTCTTTTTATAAATATTGTTTAGTCAAAAAAATTTAATACAATTTTCAACTTTCTTAATTAGGGTAATTTAGTGTATGGAGTCTTATATGGGGTAGTATTATTCTATTTTATGCTTGCTTTTGTCTCTTTCTCTCTCTTGATCTATAGAACAAAAATGTTACATTTTTTTTAGTCAAAAGACTTTCTGCAAAACCACGTGGTCCTCTTTCTCACTACCACTTCTTTTGCCTATAAATATATACACCCACCTCACTACTCCTCACAACAATTCATCTCACATCTAAAACTAATCAACCAATCTTTCTCTCCCAAACATTCTTTCTTCTTCTCTTTAAACTTGTCCATTTTCCTTCACACAACAATACATCATCCTAAAAATACACAAAATGAAACTCTTGTCCACCAAAGCAACTTGCAATAGTCATGGCCAAGATTCTTCATACTTCCTAGGTTGGGAAGAATATGAGAAGAATCCTTATGATAATGTTCACAATCCCAAAGGAATCATTCAAATGGGTCTAGCAGAGAATCAAGTAATTAACTACTCTTATTTTTTCATGAAAACAACAACCTTAAAACTTTGTTTTTGTACAATTTAACTTACGAATTTTGTTTGTTTTCTGCAGCTCTCTTTTGATCTCTTGGAATCATGGTTAGCTAAGAATCCAGACGCTGCTGGATTCAAAAGCGGAGGAAAGTCCATATTCCGCGAACTTGCTCTCTTCCAAGACTACCATGGTCTCCCCTCCTTCAAAAATGCATTGGTAGATTTCATGGCTGAGATTCGAGGAAACAAGGTTACTTTTGATCCCGACCACATAGTTCTCACCGCAGGTTCTACTTCAGCAAATGAAACTCTTATGTTCTGTCTCGCCGAGAAAGGAGAAGCATTTCTTCTTCCTACTCCTTACTATCCAGGGTGCGTATAGTTTTTTAAATACTTCTTTTCATTTATCTGCATTTTTTTCCGTAATGACCGATTCTGACGATGTTTTTTGTCTGTTTGGTTTATTGCAGATTTGATAGAGATCTTAAATGGAGAACTGGCGTTGAGATTGTTCCAATACAATGCAATAGCTCCAACAACTTTCAAGTTACTGAACAAGCATTGCAACAAGCATACCAAGAGGCACAAAACCGCAACCTTAAAGTCAAAGGAGTGATGGTTACAAACCCGTCAAACCCGCTAGGCACCACAATGTCAAGGAGTGAATTGAACCTTCTCGTCGACTTCATCGAAGAAAACAAAGACATGCATTTGATAAGCGACGAGATTTACTCCGGGACTGTTTTTACCTCTCCGAGTTTCATCAGCGTCATGGAAATTCTTAAAGAAAGAAACGATCTTAAGAATTTCAAAGACATTGATGAAATAAAGGAGAGAGTTCATGTTGTCTATAGTCTTTCCAAAGACTTGGGTTTGCCAGGTTTCCGCGTCGGCGCTATTTACTCCGAAAATGACACGGTTGTCGCCGCTGCAACGAAGATGTCAAGCTTCGGTTTGATTTCATCGCAAACACAATATCTTCTCTCCGCTATTCTTGGTGACAAAAAATTCACCAAAAACTACTTAGCAGAAAACTCCAAGAGACTCAAAAAAAGACAGACCAAACTCGTTTCAGGTCTACAAAAAGCAGGAATCAACTGCTTAGAAAGCAATGCTGCATTATTTTGTTGGGTTGATATGAGACATCTTCTCCACTCCAACACTTTTGAAGCTGAAATGGAGCTATGGAAAAAGATAGTGTACCAAGTTGGGTTGAACATTTCACCTGGTTCATCTTGCCATTGTAATGAACCAGGTTGGTTTCGTATGTGTTTTGCTAACATGTCGGAAGAGACTCTGAAACTAGCAATGAAAAGGTTGAAAGCTTTCGTTGTTGAGTCCACCGGTGTTACTCCTCGAAGCACATCTCAGTCTAAGAGAAAATCAGTACTCACTAAGTGGGTTTTTCGGTTATCGTCTCGCGGTGATCATCGTGATCAACAAGAAGAACGTTAATCTGGTTCGTGATCGTAGTTTGTGTGATGAGAAGGTTGAAGAAGCTAGCCATGCACAATATTACATTTTTTTTCTTTTACTTTTTCTTTTCTTTTTTTCTTTTTTTGGTCTCCCCAATTATTTTTTGGTGGAGTAGTTCAAAAAATGATTATTTTATATTATATTCTATAAGATTGTAGAGAGAGAGAAAGCACTCTGTCCATGTGGATATGAAGTGTGATGAGATAAGCACTTTTAGTTTGATTTTAAGATGAAAATTATATGATTATATATTATTGATTAATAATAAAGTTTAATTTATTTATGATGAAATCCACTTTTATGATTGTGTCATGTCTTATGCTAATTGTTTTTTTTTACTTGTATAAATTACGATTGCCGTGTGTTGAAACGCTGGTTAATTGCTTTTGCAAGATAAGCGGTGTAGAAGATGGATTGGGTTGGGTGTGCATTTTCTTCAAACCGTTCTTAATACCAATTTCACACTGTTTTCATTTTTCAAGTTCAACTACGCATACATCTTCTAAGGCGTATAACTAGGAGAATTTGCAGTGTGTGGGTGAGAGACAAAAAAGTCAATAAGATTAATTTGTAATGTTTAGAATTATGGTGTTAAATATTTTTTGAGTGTATATTTTAAGGCAATTAGGTTGAGGGGCTACACCTGTTTACCTTGAATTGTAAGAAAAGGTTGGGGTTATACAGTAAACTAAGTTAAATCTGTGGGAGAGATGTTGAAGTTTGAACTTGAAAAATTAAAATATTTTATTTGTTTAACCTGTAACCGTAACTAACTACTTAAAAATAAGTGCGCAAGTTACTGGAAATATATTTTAAGGCGTTGAAAACATTTGGCTTTGTTGAAGTTTCTGGGAGTAATCCGAGTCATCACCAGCTCAAAAAGTTGTTTTGTCTCTAACAAACTAGGCTGTGTGTGTACTACGTGTGGTGCTGACTGGCACATTGCTGTCTCAGACGCGTGTCATTTTCTAAAAAAAAAATCAATATTAAAAAATAAAAAGAATAATGAATTACCCTTAATTCTTTTTTCAGCCATATAATTTAGTGACTGTAATTTTATTTTTATAAATAAATAAAATATATTATTTAAACGTAAATAAAAGAAATATTGCAAGTTCGAATTGGCATCTCTGTATAGGATGTCTTTGCATAATATTAGAAGAGTAATTTGTAGGCTAAGGAATATAACTTTATAAGTATCTTTGAGTTTAGGCTTGAACATAGAGTTATTTGATTTAACATAACCAATGTCTCTTTTTCGGTTTCTACTAATTCCATAAATCATTGAAGTCATCTTACTTCTATCTATGTTCTTTTTTAAAAAAATTTAAAAAGATGTTTCATATCTATTGGAAGCACACTCAGAGTCCATAGAAGCTTCTGAAAGAATTTATTTTTCAATTTTTTCACTCTTGTTTTTTAGGGTAGAGTTTTCTTTTTCTAAACTACTTATTCTTTCTTTAAAAATAGAGTTTTCTTTTTCTAAACTACTTATTCTTTCTTTAAAAATAGAGTTTTCTTTCAATAGTTAACTACATGAAAATGTTTCAGATTCTTGATCTTGGTTGAAGCTTCTGAAATATTTCAAGAATCTTAGCTAAGGATAATTTTAATTTAGAACGAGTAAGATGAGAAAATACCTTGTCATAGTCATAGTCTAATTCTGAATCTGATCCTAACTCAGATGATACCTTTAAGAGCCATGTTAGTTCTTCTTCTTCAGAGTCATCTTCTAAAAATTCAGATTCATCCCACGTTGCCATTAGAACCTTCTTCTTCTCTCTGAAATTTTTTTGGGCTTGAGTTTGGGACACTCATTCTTATAACGTACATGTTATTTGCACTCAAAGCAGGTAACGTCCTTGTCATCTCCAGGATTCTTCTATCCTAAGATTGACTTAGGTCGTCCATCTATTCTTCTGTAGCCTCTGAACTTCGTTTGTCTTTACTTCTATAGTTGGTTTACCCTTATAGTGAGTAGAGATAGCTCGTTCTCTTCTTCAGAGCTTTCTTCGAACTCTTCTTCTCTAGCCTGAAGAGATTTAGCTTTCTCAAACATGCCTTTGAACTTCAGAGCCAAAAACTTTACTTTCTTATAGGGCTCATCTTCTTCAAGCTCAATCTTGTGACTTCTTAGAGAACTTATATGTTCTTTCAGAGTCGTGTTGTTTAGATCCTTTGACACCTTAAGTGTTGTCACCATTGACATCTAATTTTTGGCTGGCTACTGATAATTTACTTTATGTGATCTGAAGTGGTATAGCCCTTATTCAGTACTTTTAATCCAAGTACAGAAGTTTGAAATCTTGAGAACATCTCCTCAATTATTTCATCTTCTTCCATTTTAAAGACTTCATATTTCTGAATTAAAGTTAAGACCTTAGTTTTCTTAACTTGCTCATTTTCTTCATAAGTCATTTTCAAAGAATCAAATATAGACATAGCAGAGTCGCTATTTACAATCTTTTCATACTCTAAATAGGAAACAACATTCAACAGTATAGTTATGGATCTATGATGATTCTTGTGATCCTTCATTGGTTTCTCATACATTTATCTTCTTTCAATCTATGTACCATTTACATTTGTAGGATATGTGTAACCATCTATTACCATATCCCATAGATTAACATCACAACCTATGAAGAAATGTTCGATTCTTTCTAATATACAAACTTTTCTAGCATAAAAAATTGGATGTTTGGCAGAATAATGATCTTTATCATTATTTGCATGAGCCATTATGTGTTTCAAAATATTGATCTTTATCTGACACAGTTAAGTGTTTGACATAAAGTAGTCAATACTAGAGTCGGAGCTCAGATGCCAATTGAAGGTTCAGGAAACAAAAGAAAGGGGGAATTGAATTTGATTCAAATATGAAACTTTTTCGTTACCCTAAAACATTAACGATAATAATTAAAAGGACAAGGTATTTTTATCCTGGTTCACCGTTAACTAGGTTAGTCCAGTCCACTCATCAAAGTGATTTTTCCTTCTTAATAAGACTTAATCCAATAATCATATTGATTACAATCTCAAAGACTAATCATCAATGAGTTCTCAAGGATTATGACTAAACTTAGTCCCTTAAGGAATTACAACTCAAAGACTACCCGTCAATGACTTCATGAGACTTCTGACTAAAATCTAGTCCCTCAAAGAATTTAACAACTATTAAATATAAGATTTGTGTTTACAATATTTTTTCTAAATTAGTACATACTCACAGTGATAAACAAAATTTACACTTAAAAATATATGAAATAAAATGCTAAGTGTTTCTCTAATTTCTCTTTCTCTAAATTGATTTTCTCTATTAAAATTATTTCAGCATTCCTATGTTGATCATCGTTGATCCTAATTTTTGCAATTCCTTTGTCCTCTTTATATAGATGATGAATAAAACCGTTAGAGATTAGAATTGGAAAATTTTTCAAACCCAAAACTGTAATAGTTGGTACGAGGTTGTAACGTAAATCGTGGATACTGGAGAGAAAATCTTTAATAGTTGTTGGTAGTATAATTAGGGGTGGCAAAACGGGTTGTAACCCGTCGGGCCAACCCGCACACCCGCAAAAACATGGTGGGTTGGATTGAGATTTTGTGTCTGCTTATCCGTTCAGCCCGCCGCACCTTAAGCCCACCAAAAAAGTGGTGGGTTGGCCCACCAGCCCGTCAACCTAGTTATTAACCACTTAAAATATTTATTTTGGTTGGTTAAACATTAATACTTGAACTATAGTTTAGAATTTCTTGTTTATGGTTTTATTTTAGGTGAAATTTCTTGATGGTTTTAGACTTTTAGTTGTCATTTTATGCTTTCTAATTATTGGTTTCATGATTTCTAATTAGAATGTAAGAAATCCTTTTAATATATTAAAAAAATGAAGAAAACAAATAAACAATAGGCGGGCACGCCCGCTGCCTGCCAACCCGTCACCTTGTCGGGGTGGGCTCGACTTTTAAGCCCAATTTCACTTGCCAGACTTGTCTGCCCCTTTTTTTTTTTTTTTTTTGAGGGCTTAAGGCAGGGCGGGCAGCCTGTTCTGCCACCCTCTAAGTATAGTTCTTGAGAATATCAACATATCAGCCCTTTTGATTTCGCTGCTTAAATTGTATTATCTTGTGGAATATTCATTCATTCATTTTCTCTAAATCGTTGGCTTCATATATGAGATATTTTGAAGCTTGGTCAGAGTTCAGAGCCTTGAAATTAAACTTCAGAGTCTAGTAAAAATTAGGCTTGACTGTATCATAGTACATATGGGTTGATGACTTTAGAAGCATTGACTGGGGAATTCATAGTTGACTTTAAGTTTAGCACTTATTTGTATTCTTCCTTGGTTCAGAGCCTGATGGAGTACAAAGTCTCTATATCCATAGTCTAGAGTCTGATGATGTACATAGTGTAACAGCCCGATTTTTAATAACTGATTAATTGTACTAGTTAGTTGGTTTGTATGGTTTAAGTGAATTATTGGATTTAACTGATTTACTCTATTTGGTAGAATCATGAGGATTTATCAGATGTTTTCTAACCAATGTCAAGATGAGATATTTTATGAGAAAAGGAATTGACAAATATTTTAAGAGAAGAAATATATTGGAGAGAAATAGAAGGGCATGACATATATATATATATATATATATATATATATATATATATATATATATATATATATATATATATATATATATATATATATATATATATATATATATATATATATATATATATATATATATATATATATATATATATATATATATATATATATATATATATATATATATATATATATATATATATATATATATATATATATATATATATATATATATATATATATATATATATATATATATATATATATATATATATATATATATATATATATATATATATATATATATATATATATATATATATATATATATATATATATATATATATATATATATATATATATATGGGGGAAGAGGAACGACAATGAAAAATAGAAAACATGAAAGGAAAGTGGAGGAAGAAGAGAAAGTAGAAGGAAAAAGAAGGAAAAGCTCAAGAACGACTTCTAGCTTTCGATTAATCGAGGTAAGGGTGTGAAATCTTACTATCTTAACCAATGTGTATGATTATGTATGTGTGTGTTTGGATTTGTTGGGGGTTTCCAACATTTTTCCATTTTAGGTCGGAAGTGGAATTTAATCGGTAGAAACTAAGTTTTATCGATTAGAATTTGGATTAGACGGTGTAGTATAGTCGGGTGATGAGTGGGTTGTGCTACTGGAACTGATTTGGATTAAATCGGTCGGTTTGTGAGGTTTGGGCTTTTGGACAGCCATGGAAGTTCTGAGTTCGCAGGTTCGCCAGGCGAATGGAAGCGAAGCTTCGCCAGGCGAAGCCCAGCGAGCAGCAGCGAACCAAGTCAGTAACAAACACCTTGTCTTCGCTGGCAAGTTCGCCAGGAGAATGAGTGTGGTGAAGGTTCGCCAGGCGAGTGTGCTAGCGAGTAATTCGTGAATAAATCCCAGTGGTCTTCGCTGGCAAGTTCGCCAGGCGAACGGAGTGGCGAAGGTTCGCCAGAGGCTTCGCCAGGCAAAGGTTAGCGAACACAACATCATATTTTCTTTTCTTGTGTTTTCCATTTGTGGATTGATTGTGTGGTTTGGTTGCGACCATTCCTTGTCTGAGATGACTAATTATATGTTGTTATGTGTGCTGTGGGTAGCCGTATGGCGTGAATCCTAGATTATGAATTGATTGTGAATATGTGGCCTTTTGGCATATGTGACGCATTGTTTAAATTGATTAAAAATGCATGATGGATGTGATTGAGTTTATTGTCGTTTGGCACGATATTTGCAAGTGCATATTGCTCGTATGTGATGTATGATGATTGTAAATGTGAACCATGTTTAAATATTGTGAGTGCATAATGAATATATGTGATTAACGTGATGAATGCATGAGTATGTTTGTAAACATGTGTGCATTTCAAGAGTGTCATGAGTCATGTTGCATGTGAAGCATCATAGTATGCATTCTTGTGTTGATTGATTCCTCAGAGAATCTGCAGAACCTCGTGTTCCCTTGTGGGGTGTGAGCGATGGATATTTATTGATTCCTATGAGAATCTGCAGAACCTCGTGTGCCCTTGTGGGGTGTGAGCGATGGTTATTTATTGATTCCTCGGAGAATCTGCAGAACCTCGTGTGCCCTTGTGGGGTGTGAGCGATGGTTATTTATTGATTCCTCGGAGAATCTGCAGAACCTCGTGTGCCCTTGTGGGGTGTGAGCGATGGTTATTTATTGATCCCTCGGAGGATTTGCAGAACCTCGTATGTTGCGATGGTTATATTGATTCCTCGGAGAATCTGCAGAACCTCGTGTGCCCTTGTGGGGTGTGAGCGATGGTTATTTTTGGTTCTTCAATTGAACCTGTTGAAATGAGTCGGTACCGCATTTGCATCTGCATAGAGTCGTGTGTCGGTCTCTATGAGTTGCATGTTGTCATCTTCATATGATGCATTGGTGAAATAAACATGAATGTAGATGTTTATGTGAATTAACGTGAATTGCGGTAATGGCATGAGTATGCTTGAAGATATGTATATATATATATATATATATATATATATATATATATATATATATATATATATATATATATATATATATATATATATATATATATATATATATATATATATATATATATATATATATATATATATATATATATATATATATATATATATATATATATATATATATATATATATATATGTGTGAATATATGTATATATGCGGGTTTACATGGATTGACGTAAACATTGGTGAATGCATATTGTATATGCTTGATGTTCTATATTATATATATATATATATATATATATATATATATATATATATATATATATATATATATATATATATATATATATATATATATATATATATATATATATATATATATATATATATATATATATATATATATATATATATATATATATATATATATATATATATATATATATATATATATATATATATATATATATATATATATATATATATATATATATACTTATATGGATACATTGCGATGTATGGAATGATTGAGATGTATAGAATGATTGTAAATGTTTATGTGAAAATGATGTGAATTATAGAAGTATGATTGTATATGCTTATATGATTTGCAGTAAATGAAACATAATGTATATGTGATTGTTAGGAGAAGTGTGCATATGTATATATACGATATGTTGATGTGGGAGTGGTGAGTGTGTGAATTAATTGAGAAATGTGGCATATATGTATTTTATGATTGTTTATATACATAATTATGTGCATTGTCATTATGATAATATTTCTCACCCTTCTGCTGTTTTATGATGCTCTATGAGGTATTGCAGATTAGGATTGCTGGAGGTTTCTTTCGGAGTATAGCTCCTTTCTCTTGAGTCGGTCGCTCTGATATGTAATATCGGGTAGCTAGGCTCGTAGAGTATCTTCGTGATACATTATGTATGTAATAGTTGACGATGTTTGGTAAACTGTGATTGATGTTATGAACAACCTGATGGCGTGTACTTGTATTTTATCATGTCTTAAGTAATTCAATGTTTTAGTCTTCCGCTTAAACAGAAAACATGAATATGCTTATTTTAAGAACCATGCGTTCATTTTCTTTTAGTTGAGATTTACCCCTTTTGAATTATTTCTTTATAAGCATTAATATTCATGTGGTCGTTTCGTGAGTAATGTGACGCACTCCTTTTATACCATGAAATAAATATACTCTGATGGAATTTTAATTCGTGCCTAAATGATTTAATTGTGTTATTTGGGGGTATAAAAAGGGGGTGTTACACATAGTCCAGATTCTCTCTTTCTAAAGTCCAAAGTCTTTCTATCCATAGTCCAGAGTTTGTTTTGTTCATCTTTGTTCAACATCTTGCTTGGTCAAAGTTTACTCTAATCAATACCTGGCTTGTTCATAGTCTAATTTCTTTAGCTTCTAGCTTGTTAGATTTTGCTTTATTCAACTTTGGCTTGTTCAGATTCTACACACTCAACAAACTATTATAGTACACAATTTTTCTCCATACTTTGTTATCATCAAAAGTTAAGGATTGGAGATGTAGAACCAAACTTGTTCCAACATCAAATTCTAGGACTAACCATATTTCTTAACCTGGTATGCATCACGGTCTTTCTAACAACTCTTCTTAAATGTCCCAATCTAACAATATAACATTTGCACCTCAAAATGTTCAGCCTAGTCTCAATAATTATTCCATCATTAGTTCTAGGTCACAGACCTCCCTTAATATCACCTTCGCTAAAAAAGTCATTGTTACCCTCCATACATAGTTCCACAATCTTTCTAGTTCTTCATTTCAATGATCATCATATGTTAACAAGGGCCAAAATATGTCATTATAAGCCGAAGGCTCTCCTTACACATGTAGAACCTACATCTGTTAAGCAAGCCTTCTCTCAACCAGGTTGGCATCATGATATGCAACTTGAATATGATACCCTCTTGGCCAATCATACTTGAACCGTGACAACTCTCCCACCTCATAGAAAACACGTGAGATGCAACTAGGTTTTCAATGTAAAGGATAATCTTGATGGCACTATGAATAAATACAAGGCTAGGCTTTTAGCGAAATGCTACCATGAATAATTTGGCTTTGATTTTAATGAGATTTTTTCTCCAGTTGTGAAGCCTAACACCATTGGGGTAATTCTTAGCATAGCTTTAACCAATAAGTGGGAACTGTAACAAGTCGATATAAATAATGCATTTCTTAACGATTCTCTACAATAAGAAGTATATATGTATCAACCACCTGAATTTGAGAAACAAGACTATACACTAGTTTGCAAGTTGCCTAAAGCTCTATATGGTCTTAAGCAAGTCCTAAGGCACTGGTAAGAGAAGTTTACTCAGGAACTAGTTCACTTTTGTTTCATTCATAACATATGTGATCACTCACTTTTTATCTATTCTCATCAAAGCATAACTTTCTATGCATTGGTCTATGTATATGATATCCTTATTATAGGATATTTTTCTACTTCGGTTCACAAGCTCATTGATCCACTTCATTCTACCTTTTCCCTCAAGAAAATGGGAACACTTGGATATTTTCTAGGTATTTAAATAAAACAATTATTTACTAGTGGTCTTCTTCGCACTCAGGCAAATTACATTTGAGATTTTTTAGCCTGAGCCAGTATTTAAATAAAACAATTATTTACTAGTGGTCTTCTTCGCACTCAGGCAAATTACATTTGAGATTTTTTAGCCTGAGCCAACATGTGCAATGCAAAAGGTGTCATCACTCCCATTCTAAGGAATTGCAAACTCAATAAACATGGATCTACCACTCTTTTAGATCCTACTTTATATCACTCTATAGTTAGCGCCTACCAATATGTGTTACTCATGAGGCTGAATGTTCCCTTCAGTGTATATAAAGCTTGTCAATTCATGGCATCTCCATTGGAATCTCATTAGTAAGTTGTCAAAAGGAATTTGTGATATCCTAGTGGCACAAATAACCATGGTTTCTTTCTATGTCCATCTCTGTCATCTCACAAGTTCTCTATACGAGCATATAATGTCTCCTATTGAACAAATGATCCAAATGATCATAGATATACATATGAATAATATATCTTCTTTGACCCTAATCTAGTGTCTTGGAGCTCTAAGAAATAACAACACGTTGCCTAGTAAAGTACATAGGCTGATTATCATGCCTTGGTGCACATGACTTCAGAGCTATTTTGGCAAGAATCACTTATCACTGAACTTGTAGTGTTGTTTCTTCCTTTCATTCTCTTGTGTGATAATCTTAATGCATTGCTTTTGTTATATAATCTTATTCTTCATTGCCACGCAAAGCTCATTGAACTTGATATTCATTTTGTGCATGCAAGAGTAATCTCCAAGAGCATGAAGATTCAACATGTTCCAAACTCCTTGTAAATTACATACACACTTACGAAACCATTTGGCACAATTGCTTTCCATGAGCTTCGTACCAAGCTCAAAGTCATGATATTCATCCCTCTTGAGCTTGTGGGAGAATATTAGAAGAGTAACTTGTAGCCTATAGTATATAACATTGCATCACGTGTGTATGTATTTGAAAATTAATGTAGAGCATCATGCATGTGTAAGAGTACATATGAGAGCGTGTATGGATTACTATAAATATCAAGGTCACGACTTTGTAACAAATTAATTCATTAACTCATTAGTGCATAATATAAAGAAATTTAAAATCATAACTTTATCACACAAATATCAATTGAGATGGCTTAATAAAACTATTACCATCAAATTTTGGCCAAATCAATATGATATCAGATGTATCATTTGGATAAATCCACATGTTGGAGTTTATGTAACATAACTTATTATCTCAAATAGGCAATTATATAGTTTTATTTCAAAGGTTACATTAGAAAAGAGTTTAAAATTATTGATAGTTACTTATTAAGGTCAAAATACACACGCCACTTTAAAATTTATTTATAAATAAGTATTTTAAATTTTACAATAAATCTTAATCATATATTACAATTATTTATTAATCTCATCAAATGTTTACTCCTACTAATAAATGAATATCATTAATTCTAACATCGCATGTGTGTAACATGTTATTTTTAAGGTAATGTTAATTTGTGCCTTAATAAAACACTAATAAGATATCGCAAATTGTGTTGAAAAATAAATAAATTATGAAATTTTGACCAAATCAATACATAATTTTCAAACACGAAGTTTCTATGTTCAACACAAATAGTATATTTATAGGATTCTTAACATGTGTCATTTGGGTATAAGTTTTTTCATATAAGCAAATGGATTAAAACACACAAGGGGTGCAACCCGAAGAAACATAAAGCCACAAAAGTTAACAAAACAACAACAAAAAGCGAACCAAGAACAAACACAAAAAACTAACACCACCCGTATTCAGAGTGACAAACCACCCCGACCAAGAGAACCTACAATCCGGTTTAAGGACCAACATAAACCATTACCACGAAAAATGCTTAATCATCGCCAACCCGTCAAAATTGACCAACGAACCACCTTCAACACGATAGAATTCTGACAAGTTCAAACCGCCTAACAAAAAGCCAAATTGAAAATCTAATTGGTATCCACCTTAAGACAAGAATTATCCGTCTTCTCCAAAGCCTTGATATGAAGAAGCGGAGAAGCAATACCTGTAGGTTTTTCAACCCGCAACCAATCAAACGCAAGACTCCACCAACCATCCGAAATCGGAAAACAACCAAAAATATTATATGCGTCCTCACTATCGTTCCATACAAAGGGAACACAACATCAAGACTACCACTAACTCCCCACGACCTTCCAAATTAACCCGCATAGGAAGCCGATCTAACATCAATCTCCAACCAAATACTAAGAATATACTTGGAGATTTTGTCCTCCCAGCTCCCCCAAAGCAACCAAAACAGTCCCTTTCAATTTCAATTACTGGCTATTGAAATCCGAGATGCAAGTATAACAAGTTTTCACCGAAAAATCGGCACTGTCATGCCACCACAGACATTTATCGCTCTTCTGCTGGTCCAAAGTAACAAACTGCAGCAGGCACAACAATTCATCCATCAGAACTACGTCCTACTGCACAATCGGCCCTTGCAACCATGCAATTCTCCAATGCAAGCCATGATTTGTCCCATAGCCATTACGATCAATACCGCACCTCTCAAAATCAGCCATAGCAAACAGAGATTGAAACAAACTGCAAAATTGTTCCGCACCCAACCATTTGTTGTACCAGAAATCAAATAAATCACCATTCCCAACCTTACAAGCAACTGAGTTGACGAACCAATTTCTACTCCTAAGAGACGACCCCACACCACAAATGTCCTTCCACGAATTCAAAACCTTTCTCCTCACCGGGAGAGAAATATTCGATAACATTTGTCTCTTAATATTACCGTGCCTAAAGAGGAATAGCTTAAACCAAGGCGTTGCATCATTGTTTAAGATTCTCCACTTTCATTTACATAAAAGGGCTAGATTAAGCTTTCCACAATTTTTGATACCAAGATCACCCTCCTTCTTAGGCAAACATAACATTTAGGTACGAGTTAACGTAATCCTTAATTTTATTTTATTATATTCATTTATATACCTATATTTTATTTCATTTATTTTTCAATTAAAAAAAAGATAAGTTAACATGTTAATTTTATAAATTTTTATCATTAATTATATAATTTGCATTACATGGATAGACTACTTGTTAAATTAATTACCAAGTAATTGTATTTTTGAAGTTAAATTGTTAAAATTTGTTTTTAAAATTTTTTAAAAAGCAACATCTCGTTATAAAAGAAAATCATATTAATGGTGTCCAATTCAAGTTTCACACATGCACTATCACCTTAGCAAGCTAGCTCATATTCAATAGTCTCATTAAATTGTGCAGCTTAAATTCTACAAGAAAGGGGACAAGAAAAAATTACCAATTTTTATATCATTGTTTTGTAATATATTTATTTTAATATCCTTGAGCACTGAAGATCCTGAATTATAGTAAGTTATAACAAATGATTTGGTCATGCTTTCACACTTGCTTACACAATATACTAATACTCATTTAATTTTTCTCTACGACTCATACAATTGTTAAACCACCAACCAATCACAAGCTTGACAGCTACATTAGAATATATGTTTTGACCACAAAATTTTAAAGTAATATGCTTATAAAATTTTGTTACATGATTTCATATACCAAATCAAACTCATTTTCTCAGTTTTAATATATTCGATTTGCTATTAAAAATAACTCATTACTAATTTAATAACAAAAGTGTATAAAGTTCTTGATTCGGTCTCTTAAAGATCATATGATTATTTTTTTTTATAGTGAAGCACATGCATATAATATAACTAACCCTATAATTTTGATCGATCGTGGCTCTATGACTTACGCAAGTGGATGGGTTTTTATTTTACTTTAACATATTAAAAATCAAATTGAGAAGAGCTTGAATGATTGAATAAATGGGCCATGTCACCAAAATAGTGATTGGGAGAATTTGGCGCAAGTCAATGGTCATTCTCAATTGAAATGTGATAATGATAAATTGATCATTATTGATATACCTCCGGTGGTTGATTATTTTTTTAACAACAAATGTTTACTTCCTATTACATGTGAAACGTTAAAACAAAATTAGGGTTGGATTTAATGATAGTTGGATTCATGTGTTGAATTATAGGGTTTTTTCCAATAGAGAAATTAGGGGTATCTCAACTCATTTACGAACAACTTCTAACAAAATTTATAATAATAACAAAATATTAAAGGCAAAGTCAAAGGGTTTATGCATCAATCATAGTAGCCCCACGAACTATTAAGCTTAAAGCTTTTGATAATCCATCACTAAGATAAAAGCACAATTCTCTCTAACACATGCTCCAAATCTCCAATCTCATCGTTAAAAAGGATTTGATTTCTGAACCACCAAATACACCATGAACTACAAACTTTTTGCAAACGGTGACAAAACCTTCCCCTTTACTTTCTCAATCCAAGACAGAAAATGACAGCCACAAATAAATTCCACAAAATCATTCACCCCAAACCACTGACAAACTTTACTTTAAATATACTTAGTTTTGACACAATTAAAGAAAAGATGGTTAGAGTCTTCCGTATCAACAAAACAGAATATACACACCTATCCGTGCGCGTTGAAACTCATACCACGTTGAACAAGATTCGACCGTGTAGGCAGCTTGTCAAGAAACAATCTCCACCCAAAGACTTGTACCTTCGTCGGGATCAGTGCTTTCCAAAACCGCATCAGCAAATCCTTATTGAGAACATCCACACGATCATTAATAGACAGTAGCAGCATCCGATCATAGAATGACTTGACAGTGTATGATTTCGACACGCTGAACGACCACAAAATGCAGACTGCAACCTCTTTGCAAGACTGAATCTCTACCAGCATATTCTGCAGAAGTTGTAGTTCTTGCTGCAGAGATTCGTCCTCTTCGTAAACAGAAATTCCCAGTTGCCAAATCCAATGGTCTTCAATCCACACCCCCATATCCGACACAGTGGCATATTTACTTTCTACCAAACTCCACATGCCAGGGAACTCGCAACAGAGAGGGGAATTTCCCAACCACTTAGCCAACCAAAATAACATTATTTCACCACCACCTAACCAATAAGAAAATAGATCTGCAACATCAATACTTCTGGCCAGTCTGTACATTTTCAGTAAACCCTGCTACCAAAGTGACGACGAAGATCTAGTATAAGAATAAGTTTTACTGAAAATGGAATTTTCCAACCTCCCATATCTACCTTCAAGCAACCCCACCCAAAGCGTCTCCATATCATTTAGGAATCTCCACCATCATTTCGCTAACAGAGCCTTGTTAAACATCCCTAAGTCTTTGATCCACAATCTACCTTCCTCCTTAGTTTTACAAATGGATTTCCAACTCACTCAAGCAATGCTTCTTTTGCCTTTCGACCCCGACCACAAGAAATTCCTCTGCAAAGAAACAAGAACCTGCAACACTTTCTTTGGCAATTTGAAGAAATAAAGAAAGTGAACTGGCAGGTTAGATAATACACTACGCCAAAAGCGCTGCTAAAAGTTAAAAAAATATAAAACAAGGGAAAAAAGTGCTGCTAAAGTATGCCTTTAGAAAGCGCTTCTGAAAACGATGCTAAAGGTCATACGTTGAGTAAACAATAGAAAGCGCTGCTAAAGGCCTACATTAGAAAGCGCTTTACAAAAGCGCTGCTACAGGGGGTGTCTAGGTTACACCTTAGACAATGCTTTACAAAAGCGTTGCTATAAAGGGGTGTCTAGGTCACACCTTAGACAACGCTTTTCAAAAGCGCTGCTAAAGGTCTAGCATATGAAAGCGCTTTTTAAGAAAAAAACGCTGCTATAGGTATAGGAAAAGGAAGCGCTTTCAAAAGCGCTGCTATAGGTCATTAAATTCTAAAATTAAAATAGAATTCTTATGTTTTTGCAACCATTATGTCTCTCTCACTCTCAGACGTACCTTTTCCCAACCCTATCAGACCTCTGTCCGCCGTATCTTCCTCCGACCAGCCGAGTTTCAATCGCGCCACTCTCTTCGCCCTCCGTCTACAGTTATTTCCTTCCCCCTCTGTTCACCTCCGGCGGCCGCACTCCACCATTTTTTAAGGTATTTCTTCATTTTCAAGGCTATTTGCATGGTATTTCTTTATATATTTTTTTTGATTTCCAAACCATGAAATACATTGTGATGTTGTTGTTATTTGAATTTAATAGAAGTTTGAATGACATTGTTGTAGTAAGGTTCAAGATGATGAATAGTGATATTTGTGGTGAATTTTTTTTGAGTTTTGGTGTTAATTCTGTAAGTTAATGTTGAATGTTAGTGATGAAGTTGTGGAAAGTAATTGACGATAATAAGATTGTTGATGGATAATTGTTGAATGTTAGTGATTACTTTGTTGAATTTTAGTGATTACTTTGTTTTGATCTAAATAAATGTTGATTGAAAATGTTAATTAGTGATAATTACTTTGTTTTGATCGAAATGTTGATTGAAAATGATAATGAAATTAATTGTTAATGGTTAAGGTTGAAGATGGTGAATAGTGATGACATTATGAATTTATTTTTTTATAATCATTGGTGATGTTGTTGATTGAAACTTGAATGACATTCGTGAATTAATTGTTGAATATTGTGATGTTGTTGATTGTTTGAACTTAAGTGATGAAGTTATTATATTTGGTAAATGTGGATTTGATAATTTTGGTGATTAATTTATGCTCGAATTGATGATTTTTTGTGACTTACTTGAGTTAAAATATTAAGTGTGATTGAATTTGCGCGTTTTCTATACTTGTTCGTTAACTATAGTTGTGTGAATAATTAGTGTTTTTTTAGCATACTTAGTAAAAACCATGGATAAAAAATGGATGTCTTCCAATCGATTGTCAAAAGAGTACAAGAGTGGGGTATCAGAATTCGTTAAGTTTACTGTTGAACACACTAAAGACCCCAGTTGGATCACATGTCCTTGCTTAGGTTGTTGTTATGGCTGTCAGATTGATGCAGTTCAGTTTGAATCACATTTAAAGAGGCATGGAATTGATCAAAGTTATACATGTTAGATATTACATGGTGAGATAAGTAACGAAAATGTTGAACCGGGGGATAATACGACCTATGCTTCAAAGGACAATGGCACAGATACATACGACTGTGATCGAGTTGAAGAGATTGCAGAAGTACTTGAAGAAGATCTTCAGGATTGTCTCAAAATGTTTGAGAGGTTGGTAAGCGATGCAGAGAAAACATTGTATAAAGGTTGCACTAAATTCACAAGATTGTCTGCGGTATTAAAGTTGTACAACTTAAAGGCAGACAATGGATGGTCAGATAAAAGTTTCACAGAGTTATTAGCCCTTACTAAAGAGATGCTTCTAGATGATAATGTTCTTTCCAATCTAACCTATGAGGCCAAAAAAATGTTGTGCTCTATTGGCATGAGCTATGATAAGATACATGATTGTCCAAATGATTGCATTTTTTTTTGAAATGAATATGCATCGTTAAATGAGTGCCCTAAATGCGATGTCTCTCGATATAAGAAAAAATTGCCTCCAGCAAAAGTCTTATGGTATTTTCCTATAATTCTGATATTTAGACGCATGTTTTATAGTGAAACCGATGCCAAACACTTGACTTGGCATGCAGATGAAAGAATTATAGATGGAAAGTTTCGACATCCGGCAGATTCACCACAGTGGATGAAAATTGATAATAATTATCCTGATTTTGGAAAAGAAGCAAGAAACCTTCGGTTGGCATTATCTACTGATGGAATGAATCCACATGGTCTGCAAAGTATCTCATATTTCATATGGCCTGTGATTATTATGATTTATAACCTACCTCCATGGCTATGTATGAAGCGTAAGTACAAGATGTTATCTATGTTAATTTTTGGGCCTAAACAACCAGGGAATGACATAGACGTATACTTGAAACCTTTAATCAAATACTTAAAGATTTTGTGGGAGAACGGTGTGGAGGTTTATGATGAATACAGGAAACAAAGTTTCAATTTAAGGGCGATGTTGTTTGACACAATTAATGATTTTCTAGCATACGAAAACCTATCAGGGTATAACATCAAAGGTCAATGAGCGTGTCCTATTTGTGAAGAAAACACAAATTGGACGCGATTGGAATTTTTTTCAGAAGAATGTCTTTCTCAGTCATCGTAGATTCTTAAATTCTAATTATCACTACCGTGGGTGGAGAAAAGCATTCAATGGAAATTTAGAATAAGGTAGAGCTCCACCTATATTGACAGGTGACCAAATTTTTAAAAAGGTGAAAGATGTGATTACTCAGTTTGGCAAGCCTTTTGCACATACTATTGTTACACGTGGGTGGAAGAAAAGGTCAATTTTTTTTTGAATTGCCATATTATAAGTCATTGTATGTAAGACATTTTCTTGACGTTATGCATATTGAAAAAAATGTATTTGAAAGTGTTATTGGTACGTTACTCAATATACAAGAAAAGTCTAAGGACGTCCTTAAAGCAAGAAAGGACTTGATAGCGATGGGAATAAGAAATGAATTAGGACCCTTGAAGAAAGAAAAACGAACATATCTATCACTTGCTATTTATACTTTATCTAGAAAGGAGAAAAAGATATTTTGTAAGTTTCTAAGTGAAGTTAAAGTTCCAGAAGGATACTCTTCAGATATTAGAAGACTTGTGTCTATGAAAGACCTCAAGTTAAAGAGTTTAAAGACACATGATTGACATGTTATAATGGAACACTTTCTACCAATAGGTATACGTTCTATTTTTCCAGAAAAAAGTAAGAAGCGCAATAACTAAATTGTGTTTTTTCTTCAGGTCAATTTGTAGTAAGGTGATTGATCCTGTGATCTTACCATCATTGCAAAAAGAAATAGTTATTACTTTGTGTCAGCTTGAAATATTTTTTCCTCCCTCATCTAGTTGTTCAGCTTGTGAAAGAGATACAACTGTATGGACCAGCTTATATGAGATGGATATACAATGTTGAACGTTATATGAAAATATTAAAAGGGTATATGAGAAACTGAAGTCGACCAGAGGGATGTATTTTTGAACGATACATTGTTGAAGAAGCGATTGAGTTTTATATTGAATATTAGTCCAATGTTCAATCCATTGGACTCCCTAAATCTCATGTTGTCGGAAAAAAAGAAGGAAAACCGTTAATTAGAAATAAAATTTTGACAGTATCAAGGGCTGAACGGGAGCAAGTGCATTTGTATGTTCTGCACCATGACAATGAGGTTGAGCCGTATGTTGAAATGCACAAGGATGAACTCCGAGGTTTAAATTTGAATAGAAATGAAAATTGGATAGTACGAGAGCACAATCAAAGTTTTATACCATGGTTCAAAGATCATATTTATTCAAAGTTTTATCCAGATCCTGGTTCAATAACAGAAAGATTGAGATGTTTAGCATATGGTCCAAGTTCACATGTGTTTTCTTATAGTGCATACGCAATTAATGGATACACATTTTATACCAAAGAACAAGATGATAAAAATACTATGCAAAATAGTGGTGTCATCGTGGTAGCTGAAGCAATGCACATTTCAAGTGCGAAAGACTTAAATCCCAAATATACAAATCTATCATATTTTGGGGTTATTGAGCGCATTTGGGTGTTTCATTATGAGAAGTTTCAGATTCCTATATTTGGTTGCAAGTGGGTTGAAAATAGTAGTGGCTTACGAATGGATAAGTCAGGATTTTTGCAAGTGGATCTTAATAGGGTGGGGTACAAAGATGAGCCTTTTATTCTAGCCACACAAGCTAAACAAGTGTTCTATGTCACTGATCCGACAAGTACGAAATGGCCTATAGTGCTTTTATCTAACAAAGTAATTGATGATAACATTGGAGATCAAGATGATATTGATGTTGAGAATGAATCGTATATTATAAATGATCAAGATGAGAATACTAGAGCGAATGAATTATATATTAAAATGATCATAATGAGGAAATTTGGATCAATCCACCCGTATGTGTTGTTAAGAGACAACTAAACCATATTCCAACCAAGAAAAGAAAGAGATGTTACTGAAAAAGGTACTAGTAAAAATGATATATTTTGTCAATCAATTAATTTTTATATATTTGTCATTCAATAAAATTATATATTTGTCATTTCATATATTCAATGGATTATGGATTATGGATGTTGATATTTGTCATTTCATATTTATGTTTTTCTTTATTACATATTAAATGGCTAGCAACGAGGAAAATGCACATGATACTTCTAAAAATGATGGAAACGAATCAATACATGATGTGGAAGGAGATATTAAAAGAGAAATAATGATTATGAAAGGAATAATTCGTGCAAAAGATAAAGGTATAAAATATGACATACATTAGAATGAAACAGACCAATTAGTTGAGCCTAATGGTGCAATGTTGACAAGTTACATTGAGGCACTTGTTCGTTCGCAAATTCCAATCACTTGTGATAATTGGAGAACTCCATCATCGAAACCTGTTAAAGAAAAAATATGGGGTGAGGTACAAGTATCATATCCGATCAATTTTATTTAAATAATTGAACAATTTATTTACTCATTTCAATGAAAATTTTAATGTTGATTATGTTTTTATTTAAGGCTCTTGCATGACAAACTAATGCTCCCGCGTCAATTGACAGAAAGATTCTCATTCTTATCTTCCATCTGTATCAACACACGGTTAATCGAACAAAGTCCAAATGCAATCCAAAATCACTTAATCGATGCATTTATGGCCAACAGAGATACGAAAAAGTTGTATTTTTTGCCATATAATACTGGCCATGGGTTAGCATTCATTCTAATTTCAATTATTATAATTATTCGTTTTTTGTCGTTGTATAGAAAATTTCCATCTAAACTTTTGTATTATTTTGCAGTGGACACTGGTTGTTGGTTGCGATTAATCCGATAAGAGAAATAGTATATTATTTGGATTCATTAAATGGTGATAAAAAAATTACCCAGATATGAAGAAGATGGTTGATACGTAAGTGATGAGATTGTTCTGAATATTCGTGTGTATATTTATTTATTATGTGAGATTATTCTAAATATTTGTTTATATTATGTTAGATCTATACAAATATTCTGATCACAAAGACAAGCTCGAGTACCAAAGAGTAAAGCAAACAACATTACATGGATCATAGTGCGGGTATATTTTTATTAGAATATTAATGATAATTCATATTTATTTAGTTGTACTATTTTCTTAGCCCATAAGTTTGTTAGAGGGTATTTTAGTATTTATCCTATTCTAGTAACCCTAGTTTTAGCTTATAAATAGGGTGACAATCATTGTAACCTAATATCATGTTTTGTAGCCGTCATTCTCTTATTAGTAATATTTCCTATTTCATCATTTATTCTATCTTTGCACCAACAATTGGTATCTAGAGCTCCGGTTCAGATTCATTGGGAAACACGGGAAACACGAGTGAACGTGAGGTCTTGTGTGTTTGATTTTGTTTCTCAGATTCTTGTTGAATCTTGAACAAAATCTGATCAGAATTTTTTTTTAATTCTGTGGGTTGGGAAACACTGTGTGAGAAAACTCTGAGTGTATTGTGCAAAGTAGAAGATGAACGGAAACGGCAACATGAACACCAAACTTCCAGTATTTGATGGTAAAAACTGGAATCGTTGGATGATCCAAATGCGTGTACTGTTTGGTGCTCAAGATGTTCTGGATCTTGTCACTGATGGTTATGTTCCAGTAGCAGCAGATGCAACTGATGAACAGAAAAACGCGCAGAAGGAAGTAAGGAAGAAGGATCAGAAAGCATTGTTCTTCATTCATCAATGTGTGGATGTAAACGTGTTTGAGAAGATTGCAGACTCTACAACAGCAAAGGCTGCATGGGACACTCTGGTGAGATGTTATGGTGGTGACGCATCAGTGAAGAAGGTGAAGCTTCAGTCCTTGAGAAAGCAATATGAGAATCTCAACATGAAGAATAATGAGAAAGTTTCTGAATACATCTCCAGAGTGATTCTGATCACTAATGAGATGAAGGCGTGTGGAGAAACTCTTTCTGAAGAAACAATCATGGAGAAGGTATTGAGATCCCTTACTCCTCAATTTGATTACATTGTGGTAGCAATAGAACATTCCAAAGATCTGAGCACCATGAGAATTGAAGAGCTGCAGAGCAGTCTAGAAGCGCAAGAGTTGCGTCTGACTGAGAGAAACTCTGAAAAGGAAGTAGAACAGCAGGCTCTGAAAGCAACTTCTGATAGGAGGTATCAGAAGCAGTCAGAAGCCAGGAGAAGATCTGATGGTGGTCAGAAGTCAGAAAGCTCAACCTCTGATAGACAAAAAAATGCTCAGAAGGGAAAAGAGAAGTATGACAAGAAGAAGATCCAATGTTACTGTTGTAAGAAGTTTGGTCACTTTGCTAGAGATTGTTGGTCAAACAAGGAGAAGAAATCAGAAGAAGCAAATATAGCCAGAAGTTCTGATGACGAATCTGTGCTATTGATGGCCTCTGAATCTGATGATCTGACAGACTGGTGGTATATGGACACTGGTTGTTCAAATCATCTTACTGGAAACAAGAAATGGCTGGTTGACTTTGACTCTGAAAAGAGGACAAAGATCAGATGTGCTGATGACAAATATCTTAATGCAGAAGGTATGGGAAATGTCAGAGTGACTCTGAACAATGGGAAAACAGCATTGATTCAGAACGTGTGGTATGTACCTGGCATCAGAAGCAATCTGATGAGTGTGGGGCAATTAATTGAGAAAGGTTTCTCAGTTACCATGAAGGACAATCTTCTGAAGCTGTATGACTGTAATCAGAAGTTGATTATGGAGTCAGAACAGGGAAGGAATAGAACATTCAAGGTGAATGTCAGAACTGCAGACTCAGAGTGTCTTAGTGCAACAAGTACTGAGAAGGAGAGTGAGCTGTGGCACAGAAGATTTGGTCATTTGAACTTCAGAAGCTTACAACATCTGAATTCAAAGAAATTGGTACATGGAATTCCTGCAACTAAGAAGCCTGAAAAGTCATGCAAAGTTTGCATGGAAGGAAAACAACCAAGATTGCCATTTGCATCAGAAGTTGCTCCAAGAGCAAAACATGCCTTGGGAGTTGTACATTCTGATGTGTGTGGTCCATTTCCAGTAGCATCAATTGGAGGGAATAAATACTCTGTGTTGTTTGTTGATGAATTCACAAGAATGACATGGGTATCCCTTATTAAGTTCAAACACGAGGTGTTTGATGAATTCAAGAAGTTCAGAATGAAGGCTGAGAATCAGAGTGGTCAGAAGTTGAAGATTCTTAGAACTGATGGTGGAGGTGAGTATAACTCCAAAGAGTTCCAGAAGTTCTGTGAGGAGAATGGAATTGAGCATGAGGTTACTGCTCCTTATACCCCTCAACACAATGGTCTTGCTGAAAGAAGAAACCGTACTTTGCTTGATATGGTGAGAAGCATGCTAAAGGAGAAGAAGCTTCCTCAGAAGCTCTGGGGAGAAGCTGTTGCCACTGCAACGTATGTACTCAACAGATGTCCTACGAAGAAGTTGAAGGAAATAGTTCCTATGCAGAAGTGGACTGGAGACAAGCAAAGTGTTAGTCATCTGAAGGTATTTGGTTCTGTTTGCTATAAACATGTTCCAGAAGCCAGAAGACAGAAGCTGGATGATAGAAGCAAAGTGATGATTCTGATAGGGTACCACAGTACAGGTGCATACAAGCTCTATTGTCCAGAAACCAATAAAATTGAATTCAGCAGAGATGTGATTGTGAAGGAATCAGAAGTTTGGAATTGGGATAAGTCTCAATCTGATTCTGATGTTAGAACCTCTGAAGAAAGGCCAGAGTTAAGAATTTCTGAAGTTGAAGTAAACCCTGATATTGACTCTGACTCTGATACTGTTTCAAACTCTGAAGAAGACTCAGAAGATGAAGGTGACTCTGATGACCCAGACTCTGATGACCCAGACTCTGATGATTCAGACTCTGATGGCAATCCAGATCTTGGTGGCAATTCAGACTCTGGAAATATGCCAGACTCTGAAGATGGTCAAAGCTCTGGAGGTCAATCATCTGAAGCTAGAAACTCTGAAGCTCAAGACTCTGAACAAGTTCAGAGACCACAAAGAATCAGAAGCGTTCCCAGAAGATTTGCAGAATTTGACATGCTGCAAGACACTGAAGTAGACTCTGAAGGAGAAGTTATTCAGTGTGCCATGTTAGTAGACTCTGAACCTATAAGTACAGAGGAGGCTCTTAAGCAGAAGCTCTGGCTGAAGGCCATGAAAGAAGAACTTGATGCTATAAAGAGAAACAAGACTTGGAAGCTGACAGAACTTCCAAAAGACAAGAAAGCCATCAGCGTCAGATGGGTTTTCAAGCAGAAGTTAAAGCCAGATGGTTCAATTGGCAAACATAAAGCAAGGTTGGTAGCCAGAGGATTTCTACAGAAACCTGGGCTGGATTATTCTGAAGTGTTTGCACCTGTAGCAAGACATGAAACAATCAGAATGGTGATTGCAATAGCTGCTAACAGGAATTGGCCTCTGATGCATTTAGATGTAAAATCTGCATTTCTGAATGGTCCATTAGAAGAAGAAGTTTACGTGTCACAACCTCCTGGATTTGAGGAAAAGAATCAGGAAGGGATGGTGTACAGATTATACAAAGCTCTATATGGACTGAAACAAGCGCCCAGAGCTTGGAATCAGAAGATTGATTCATTTTTCAAGAAACAAGGCTTTCAGAAATGTGAGATGGAGTACGGTGTCTATGTTCAGCATACTTCTGAAGGCAATATGACTCTGGTATGTTTATATGTTGATGATATACTATTGACTGGAAGTTCTGAACAGGAGATAGCCAAGTTCAAGAAGGTTCTAATGAATGAATTTGAAATGACTGATCTAGGCAAAATGACATACTTTCTAGGGATGGAGTTCAGATATTCTGAGAAAGGTATCATTTTGCATCAGCTCAAGTATGAATTAGAACTTCTGAAGAGATTTGATCTGGAGAATTGTAAGATGGCTGTCACACCTTCTGATACAAATCAGAAACTGGATTCAGACTCTGAAGGAAAGGATGTGGATGCTACAACCTTCAAACAGTTGGTTGGTTCTCTGAGGTATCTGTGCAATACCAGACCTGATATTTGCTACTCAGTTGGGATGGTTAGTAGGTTCATGAGTAAACCTAAGTGGTCCCATTACCAAGCTGCTGTCAGGATTCTGAGGTATATCAAAGGAACTCTGAAGTATGGAGTGTTATTCCCCTCTGGAGGAAATAATGAGTCAGAACTTCTGAGTTATTCAGACTCTGATTGGTGTGGAGACAGAGTTGACAGAAGAAGTACATCTGGGTACTTGTTCAAATTTCTGGGAGGTCCCATTTCTTGGTGTTCCAAGAAGCAACCTGTTGTGGCGTTGTCAACCTGTGAAGCTGAATACATTGCAGGTGCTGTTACTGCATGCCAAGCTGTGTGGATTCTGAATCTGTTGCAGGATCTGAAGATTAAGGTAGACAAACCTCTGAAGTTGATGATTGACAACAAGTCTGCAATCAACCTTGCCAGAAACCCAGTGCTGCATGGGAGAAGCAAGCATATTGAGACCAAGTATCATTTTCTGAGACATCAAGTTCAGAGTGGAGTGTTAGAAGTTGTACACTGCAGCACTCAGAAGCAGTTGGCAGATGTTCTGACGAAAGCTATCAAGACTGATCAATTTCTCAGATTAAGGGATGGAATTGGTGTTACAAGTTTTGATGGAATATGAATTAAGGGATGGTATTAGAATATTAATGATAATTCATATTTATTTAGTTGTACTATTTTCTTAGCCCATAAGTTTGTTAGAGGGTATTTTAGTATTTATCCTATTCTAGTAACCCTAGTTTTAGCTTATAAATAGGGTGACAATCATTGTAACCTAATATCATGTTTTGTAGCCGTCATTCTCTTATTAGTAATATTTCCTATTTCATCATTTATTCTATCTTTGCACCAACAATTTTCACAATTTTGATTATAATAGTGATGATACTTGATAAAACAAATTAAACTATATATCCTGATATATATTCATTTTTTTTTCTATGTGTAATGTCCTCAGCGTAATGTATAGATTACGGTTATTTTTTATTGAGGTTTATGAAGGAAACTTTTCATTTGGGTCAAATAGAGATTTCAAACACGATTTGGATTTATAAGTTAGGATTTATTTTAATATTTAACGGATATTTCATCTAATTAATTAGTTTTAACTAAATCATGCATATTATGTTATATTATGTAGTACTTTGATGAATTCAAGTGTGCTACTTACTCGAAATATAAACTGGAAGAAATTAACGAGGATTAGTGTCTATATATTCTTGAGATGAGAATTATATAAGATATATTGTATTTCTATATTTTATGTGAAGTTTATGGTCTTTAGAGATTTTTGTTGTTGTTATGGTCTTTAGAGATTTTTGTTGTATAGTTTTGCAAGTTGTTGTATATATTTCTAGAAGTTGTTGTGATGATTGATGGAACTTGTAATTATGTATAATGAATATTTAGAAGTTAAAGGTTTTGGAAGTGGATATGTTTTATTAGAATTATGGAGGTTTATGTTAAGGTTTGTGTTGAACTATAATGGTTATGAGGTTTCTGTTAAATTAAGCAGGTTTATGTGTTGAATTATAATGGTTATGCGGTTTGTGTTGAATTAAGTAGGTTTATGTGTTGAATTATAATGGTATATATATATAAGGCCTTGTTGGCTGGAGGTTTCGACTAAAGAGAGGCGACACAAAGACTGGCTTACGGGTCGCAGGCTGGGAAATATGGTGAATGAAATGAGGTAAGCCGACGCTAGCAGAAGAAGGCTGGTGGGTCGACTCAGGCAGGTTCGGTCGACAAGGTCGACTGATGGACAAAGAAGGCAACATAAAGAAGGAAAACATTTGAGCGGGAAACAGATTTGAAAGCTGAGAACGTGGGAGGTTACGAAAGTGGTGGAAGGTGGAAAGTGCCAAAGGGTGGAAAGTGCCAAAGTTTACCAAATTCGCCGGAGAGACCGAGGAGTCCACCATCAAACATGTTTCCAGATACCAAACTGAAGTTGGCAACATAGCAAACAACGAGGATTAAAATTGAAGTACTTCCCAAGTTCCCTCACCAAAAATGCATTTACTTGACTCACCACCTTACCCCCCACAGTCTGTCCACACCTAGGCACAATTGGAAAGATTATTTCATGAATAATTTTACATGGGAGAATTGAAAACTAGTCTGAAAGAGTTATCCAGCGTCAAGCAAAAGGCTACAGAGTCGGTGGACCAATATCTTAACAGGTTTAGACTGTTGAAAGCGTGATGCTTCACGTAAGTCCTTGAACATGAGCTAGTCGAGATGGTGGCTGGCGGCCAAAATTATTCGATCAGGAAAAAGTTAGACACACAATATCTCAGAGATATGGCGCAGCTAGCCGATAGGGTCCGACATGTCGAACGTTTAAAAAATGAAAAAACCCAGGCCAACAAATACCGTAAGAAAGAGAAAGTTTCATATGTGGCTGCTGACGAATACTCTTCTAACGATGAGGAGCTCGTCAAGGAGAACGAGGTCAACGTGGGTGAATTAAAGCCTGGGCCTACGTACACTTGCAAATCATTAAAACCATCGAATGGAAAAAGAAGGTTCAAATCGAAAATCAGAGTGAAAAGAAGATCAAAGTTTTGCGAACAGATGGAGGTGGCGAATACACATCCAAGATATTTGAAGCATTTTGTGCAGAACAGGGTATTGATCATAAGATAACTGCTCCTTATACTCCTCAAAATAAAAGAATAGAAGAAAGAAGAAATAAGACCATATTGGACATGGCGAGATGCATACTGAAGCAGAAGAATTTTCAAAAATCCTTATGGGGAGAAGCTGTTTTGACTGCTATTTATATTCTGAATAGGTGCCCTACCAAGAAGCTGAAAAACAAGGTTCTTAAAGAAGTGTGAAGTGGCAATCGACCATTAGTGAGTCATCTGAAGGTGTTTGGCTCTATTTGCTATAAGCATATTCTTGATGCTAGGAGAAGGAAGCTTGATGATAAGAGTGAACCTATGATTCTGGTAGAATATCATAAGACTGAAGCATATAGAATGCTCAATCCAATTAATCAGAAGATTGTGATGAGTCGAGACATTGTGATTGAAGAAAATTTTGCCCTGGATTGAAATTTTAGTAATGCAATTGACAAGCCACTGATGAGCTATGCTTTCGACCAAGTAAGTAATGATGTCAAAGTTGAAGATGTTTTTGTTACTCCAGTCGAAGAAGAAGTCGAAGCAGTTGCTGACATTCTAGACATAAGGATTCAAAGAACTAGAGGTCGTCTACCAAGACTTCTAGACTATGAAGTGGTTGGTGATGATGAAGTCACAATAGATATAGTCCATTTTGCTTTACTTGCAGGTGCTAAACCAATCAACTATAGCAAAGCCTTTAAAGATAAATAACGGAAGCCTGTTATGGTCGAAGAGTTACAAGAAATTGAAAGAAATAGCACATGGGAGTTGGTCGAATTGCCAACTCATACAAAATCTATCGAAGTAAAGTGGGTGTTCAAGTTGAAGCACAATGTTGGTGAGTCGATAGCAAGGTATAAGGCGAGATTGGTATCTTGAGGATTTCTCCAGAGAGTAGGACTCAACTACTCTGAAGTATTTGCACCTATCGTAAGATTGGAGACTGTACGACTTGTGGTGGCCTTGGCATGCCGGCTGGTCAGCATTTCACTTAGATGTGAAATCGGCATTTTTGAATGGACCTTTAGAAGAAGAGGTGTATGTCGCACAACCTCTTGGATTTGTGATTCAGGAGAAAGCAAATAAATTATACAAGTTACACAAAGCACTCTATGGACTCAAGCAGGTACCTAGGGCATGAAACAAGAAGATCGACTCATACTTGGTTGAATTGGGATTCGTAAAATACAAATCTGAGTATGGTGTCTATGTTCACGTTGTGGCACAAGATATAATAATATTCTACTTATATGTCGATGGCTTGCTAGTAACTAGAAATAGCCTAAAGAACTTGTCGAAATTCAAAGAGCTGATGAAGAAGGAATTCGAAATGTTAGATCTGGGAAAGTTGTCATACTTCCTAGGTGTGAAATTTCAAATGTCTAAGCAAGGCATGATGTTACATCAAAGAAAGTATGTCAAAGAGATACTCAAGAGATTCAGAATGGATGATTCGACCCCAACATCTTCGCCTATCGATCCAAATTTAAAGTTGGAGAAGCATGGAGAGGAAGACAAAGTCGATGCAACTTTGTTCAAACAGATTGTCGAATCTCTAAGATATGAATGCAACAGTTGACCTGATATATGTTTCTCAGTTGGATTAATGGGAAGATACATGAGTGAACCAAGGGTGTCACGCATGAAGGCTGCAAGAAGAATCCTGAGATACTTAAAAGGATCGACAAACTATGGAATTTTATTTCGACGAGACTCTGAAAGCAAAGCAACTATGGTTACTTGTTGTTCAGATGCTGACTGGTGCGGAGATAAGGAAGATCGAAGAAAGCAATTTGTGGTGGCATTATCATCATGTGAAGCTGAATATATAGCAAGATCCTATGTTGTTTGTCAAGCAATTTGGATCAGATCTGTGCTTGAATAAATGGAGGTCGAAGTGAAGAAACCTCTAGTAACGCAAATCGACAATAAGTCAACCATAAATCTGACGAAGAATACAATTCTGCATGGAAGAAGTAAGCACATTGAAGTTTGATTTCACTTCTTAAGGGAAAAGCTAAATCGAGGCGAACTTAAAATTAGGCATTGTTCAAGTGAAGCACAGTTGGCCGACATTTTCACCAAATGAATGAAAATCGACAAATTCCTGAATTTGAGAAAGAAATTAAGAATAGTTCAAATCGACTATGATTAGCATAGGTTCGACAACTTGGATTATGGAGGTATGTTGAAATATTAGATTTGATTTGAGTTGATTTAATTTGATTTAATATTTAAATATAATCCAAGTTGTATTAGTCCAAACTCAATTAGGGTTATATATAAATAGTCATAATATATATCATCTGTAACAATTCATTCAATAACTCTTTATTTACTTATTCTCTCTCTTTCTCTCCTCACTAAAAGTGTCTCACGCACTAACAATTATATTTTAAAAACAAATACGTGTAACACATCCGTACTCATACGAATGCATAGTATCCTACTAATTTATCTTAAAACTTAAAAAATGTCAATCTAAATCCTTTAAGAATTTAATTGGACTATTAAATTAATATTCAAATTTTATTACTAATATTGATAACATTTACCGACAACAATGACAAATAGTAAATGTCTGCTAAAGAAAACAACCACAATCACCCGTCAGTTGCATCTATGAGAAGCTTTACAAATATGAGGGCTTAGTTAATTATTAATCATAGACTCATAGTTTATAAAAAAAATAAAAATCAAAGACTCATATAGTAATGCAATACTATATACCAGTAAATTAAGAAATTTGGATGATTGAGTTTATTCAACGGTTAGGTGTAGGAATTTCGGTCGATTTGGAAATAATTGTCAAAACATATGCATGTGCCATAGAAGCTAATAACTAACTAACATATCATGAGCTTCGTTTCTGGTACTTTAAGTTTCAATATTAAACAATATTTATCTTATAAACAATAACGTTAACTTAGAACTTAAAACAGAAAACATGTCAACACGGTTTTCTGTTAGGATTTGTTCCAATGCCTCTCAGATTTTGGACGGCAGCACAATGTACGTAATAATACTTATTGAATTTTGCAAATCATAATCTAAATATATTCAATCTCATCTACTTGTGATGATTGATCAACTGAAATTATTATTGCATTAATCATTTCTATAAATAATCCAAACTAAATATTTAAAGATCTTTTTAAGAAATGGAAGACAAAGGGTATGAAAATGTTAGTAACTAACTTCTAACGAATGGTTGATGATTGACTTTTTTTTTTTTTTTTAATTGTTGAGTAAGTGATTGAAATCTTGTAGATACATGAAATATATTATCTTATAAAGATTCTTAAATTCATTTAGATATCAATAGAGACGGTTTAGGAGATTGAGTGAGTCAGTCTTTTAGAATTTAGATCTAAGGTTTTTATACTTCAACTTTATATTCTTACTTCAATTAATTATTTCAAATAGCATTAGCCTCCCTCACTTTTACTACCATCTCATTAGATCCTAATGTCAATTTAAGTTACTTCTAATTGAATTAGTTCTATTTGAAATACAATTGATAATGAATGTGAAAAATCTCTCAATCAATATATTTGGGTCGGATTAGTCTCTTAAATGGATCGGATAAAATAAAATTAAAAAAATAAACTTTTAAGATTTTTATTTTTTATTTTTATAGTCAAACACTCATATATTGAAAAGGAGTCTTGGGTATACTCCAACCTAATAAACACAACACAGTGCAAATAACTCTAACCCTAAAAAGTACGATTACAAAAAATCAATCGGACTTTTGAGTCAATCATAATAAACACACCTAAGATTATGTTTATTTTTAAGGAACAACTATATCCACGAAGACAAAACAATTCTATCAACAATGACATATGGATTACACATTTCACCGTTGAATAAAATTTGATTCCTAGATATCCAAATAACCAACAAGACGCAAACGAGATTAAACAAGCGTTAGATATGTGACATTTCCCCACCAAGGAAGCCATCCATTCAAGTAAATGAAAATGACAATCTTGATTCAACAGACAAGGAATCCTCACCCAAGCAGAAATTTTTCTCCAAACCAATGCTATTCTAGGCCAAGTAAAGAAAAGATGATTATTGAGTTTGTCACTACGAAAACAAAATACACACACCTTATGATGATCGTTTGTGAGAATCTCTCTACTGCTGAGATTGAAACGCATCAGTTGGCCATCCAACAACATACGCCACACGAAGATGTTAACCTTCAAAGGGATAAGAGAGTCCTAAAGCAGATCCAACACAATACTCAATACCTCATCCAATGCTTGGTTACTCGAATTGCACATTAGACCCTCATAAGAAGTCTTTACAGTGAACACACTGCAGACAATAAATGTCCAACTGATTCTATCTGCAACATCCCGTTGTAGGCAGCAGTCCTGCAAAATCTCCAATAATTCAGAATGCTCCCTCTCGAAATATCCACCAGCATCTTCCATGTTGAAGCCTAAGTTTCAGCGCCAATTATACCCTCCCCACGAGTCAAAATCGCTTATTGAACCCTCCTTATCTGCAGAAGTCTCGTAAAATGTAGGATAAGTAAAAGAGCAAATGTGCGTTGTCAAATCAAATTGTGGACCAAAAAGGAACTGTGGAGTCGTTGCCCGCTTTACAGGTTAACAACTTAGAGAAACTATCAACTGCCACAGAATCCCATACCAACATCAAATCTCGCCACCAGATTGAACGGTTGTGAGTAAAGGAGGAATCAACATGAAAAATAACTCTTTTCATCAAATTCTCATACCTTGCCGACAATAAACCCCACCACAAAGCATTTTTATCCGTAGTGAATCTCCAAAATTATTTAGAGAGAAGAGAAACGTTGAAAGCACCAAATATGAGATAATATTAGTTATATTAGCATTCTTACTCTAATATATTAGTTATTATCACAAAATAAATATAGATCATATTTAACCAGGTTTAACCATGACAAATATGAGATAAAATGTTATTTAATTATATTAAAATTTAGTCTAATTCATTCTTACAAAACCAACTCGTAAGATGAGAGATATCACTCTATTAAAATTCTTTAAATATTCTATTTCTAACCAAATACAAGACTTGCGATCTTCCCAATACCTTCCCCTCATGCTCTACATTTTTTTTACTTGATGTATTAATGTTAATGATAGACAGTCTATGGTCGGATCGATAGATTCTAATACTATAATAGAGTTTGACATAATTTATAATTTGATCGATAGACTCTAATAACATAATAAAATTTGATATAATTTATCCTTATAAAACCGACTTTTAAATTGAAAGGTGTAACACTAGGCTTACTAATGTAAGATTTGAGATCTTCCCAGTATATTATGTTTAAATGCATCTTGTAAACACAACTGGTTCTTGTGTAAATTTTGATTTATCATATGGTTAAAATCTAACATCTTCAAGTAAACTCACCCCATTCAAAAATAAGTGCAGGTGTTCTATGTTCCCTAACATGTTGTACATCATGTGAAACCCACATGTCACCCATACCAAGTAATGAATATTCCTGCCCAAATATATCTCAATTAGTGATGAGTTAATGCATAGTGCTGGTGGCGGGGAGGAGAGAGTTTTCTTGTTCCTAATGGCATTGAGGCTAGGCAATCTGCATTTGTGACGGCGACATCAAGGGTCAAATGAACATGGCCTTTTCATGATTTTTCACCATATAGCCATACAAGAATTTTAGTATTCTAACTTTTGGGTCCCATACAGTCTTCTCCGGATGATTCATGCCTAAAGATTTCTCAGCGAAATGATTGATCAATTACAGAATTGGCTATGATACGATGCGATTTTGAGGCACCCACCCCATTGGCCTCTCATTATCTCATTCATTATCTTGTCGTATTCCATGTTACCAATATTATTTCAAGTTATAGGATTTTTTCTTTTAAGAATATGATTGTAATTCAAAAGTATAATGTTTTACACGTCGGTGTATTGTGATTATTTATAAGCATCATTTTACAAATAATTATGGTAAAAATAAAATATTTTTAACAATTAGTTAAGGTCTTGTTTGAAGTGATCTTTTGTTTTGAAAATTTTAGGAACTAAATACCCCAGTTTTTATTTTGAGTTTTAAAAATTTTAAAAACCAAAATTATTTTAATTGTGTTATGAAAATTTTATAAACTTAAATTTGCTTCAAACATAAATATCAAAATAAATATTCATGATAAATATGTTTTAATGCAATGAATTCATACCATTAAATTTATTAAAATATAATTAAATATGATAAGTATAAAATATCTTTGTTTAATTGTAATTAAAATTGATGGAGCATTTTATATGTAATATATTATAATTTTGTATTTTTTAATAAAAAAGTTAATATATTAAAAAGTGAATAGTCATTAGTGGAGCATTTTATTTTATTTTTTATTGCATAATATATTGTTGGCTAGCGTGTTTTTGTTTTTAATCTCTAAACTGTTTTTTTTTATAAATAATCGTGAATGGTAAAATCATTTTAATTTTAGTCTATACAATAAAAATTCAAAGGAAAATCCACATGAAACATTCAGATTTTAAATCCGCAAGAAAAGTCAAATGAAAATCTGCAGATTTTTTTAAGAATTTTATTTTCAATGACTAAAACAAAGTATATGTAACATTCAGGGATTACTTTCAAGAAATAATGATTTAGGGACTAAAAATAAAAACATGTCAACTTACATGGACGAAGAGACTATTTAGAAAATCCAAAAAATATGTTGCTCCTGCTCAAGGTGTTGCTAGGTTGAGTCAAATTTCAGGAAAAGTTGTCAAGTCAGATGTATGTATGGTATGAACTGAGGTATAAGGGTGTTGAATTAGTCTGTCAATCAGACAAGGGTTTGTTTCAAGATCAAGGCCAGGGTTTGTAATGATTCAAGTGATGTGGAGTTTCAGTTAGGATTTGTGCCATTTCAAGTCAGTTGTGCATGGACCAAGTTACCAAGGTTGTGTCAAGCTCCTAATGCTTCTGGTTAATTTTCCAGTTAGGGTTTGTGCAGTTGCAATGCAAGTCATATATCGAGTCATAATCATTTAATCTCAAAGCATGTTTCTATTCACTTGGTCCACAGTGAATATTTTGACTCCTCAAGGTTCAAGATGATTTCAAGTTAGATTCAATTTGAATCATATTTCAAGGATTTGTTCAAGAATGGTTAAGATTTAGGAATTGATTTACTTTTAGTCAGATTTAAGATTCATTTCAAAGTCAGTGGCAAAATTCAAAGGATGGATTCAGAGATTGATTCATGGTCGATTTCTGCAGATCCATTCAAGTTGTATTTAATTCAAGTGGAGAGTTCTAAAAGAGTGGAATCTGGTTTATGAATCTTTTGGATCACACATGAACTTCAAGTTTTAACCAAGAACCAAGGTTTCAAAATAATCATGATTAAAGTTGTCAAGTGTGGTTCGATTATGAAATGGAGGTGCAAATTAAGACCCAAATTATTTTTGTCAAAGCCCATTTGAATTCCAAAAGCCATTTAAACCAAAAAGCCCAAAGTTATATTCAACCCTTGAATTCAAGGTCCACCTACACAGCCAGTACCACACACACCATAATCCATATGCACCACCAAGCCTTGCAAGCACATGAGAAGTTACGATCCTTTATCCAAGCCTTGCACGCACATGAGAAGTTACGATCCTTTATCCAAGCCACAACGTAGCAACAACATGTACCGACGAGACTGAGTCACACTGCATCTTCAGAAAAATATCATACAACAATCGTTGCTCACATGTTTCAATCTTCAACAATACACGATTCACAAAACAACATAGCCTCATAATTCTTCAAACAACAACACAATAAACCAACTGACCCCATACGCAGCAATATAAACCCGACCCCACTCCAAAGCGCAACAACAACTTGAAAAAATTAGAGAAAAGTTGCATCCTTCATTTACCAATACACCCTTCAAGTACTCCTCTATAAAGACTTTCGTTTCATTCTCAAAAAATAAAAAGGAAGTAGAACCTGCTCTGATAAATCCTCCCTCAATCTTTATCCCAAATTTTTCTTCAGCCTTCAATCATTCATAAAATCACAAACTTAAATCGCCCCCAAATAATTCAATAACTAGAAACAGAAGTCAAATAGAAATAGACGAAGATAAGAAGATTCAACGAAATCCTAAAATACAATCCAAATCTCAAGCCAAACCTGATTTAAATCGAAGCATTTGAGAGAGAGATTGAGGAGAATGTTGGATAATGGCGTGCACCGATTTTGTTTAGATCTGCGTTTTGGTCTTAATATGTTTTGGTCTAAGTTTTTAATATGTTTTGGTCTTAAAAAAATTATTATTTTCTGTTGTTTGTTTACTCTTAATATGTTTTGGTCTAAGTTTTTTATTAATTTCACTTCCATTTTCATTTTTTACTATGGGTCGATGATTATCTAAGGATCGTGGGATGAAAATCCATGGTTAAGATTAAATCGTTTTCTTTCCAATTTCACTTTTATTTCTTCTTTTATTATTTTATTTTGATTCTTGGATCGATGAAGTCTTTAGATTCATAAACGTTGATTATTGAGGTTGTTTAACCTTCATTATTTCAAATCTGTAGGAAATGATCATTCAAATCACTTTTTATACTTTGTGATCGTGATAGGTTACCCTCGATTAATTAACACAAGTTTGTGATTAAGACAAGACCGTCGCCTTTTCTTTTCGTGTGGCACGATTACTTTGGAAAATGATCCTCAATATCACTTCTCCATCGTGTTTTAGCACGAATATCAACTTACGCGACCTCCTATAGTATGATCTTCATCATAGATCGTGCTTCGACGGTTTAGCGCTACATTTGACTTGATTCAAAGAAATAACAACTAACAACTAATTTTAATTTTTGTCAATATATCTTGATTTTATTATCATTGTTCATATACTTGTTAATATTATATTAATTATACTATTGTGGATATTATCTTGATTATTATTGATATTATCTTCTCATATTATTCATATTGTTCATATCATATTCATATTATTCATATCTTGTTCATACTTTTCAAAAACACATTAATAATTATCGAAACCCTAAAAGCCTAAATTGGCGGGTTGTAGTTACTTTTTTCGAGCAACGGAATTTGGACTGTATACAGAAATCCTAACTTGGAGCTTTTGCCAGACTCTTGCTCAAGATTTAGTTTAAGACACCTCGTACACACACGACTTCCTCTTGGGATACTGTTAGATGCCAAATTTCACTTATTTGATCTATCTAATGTTGGCATTTTTCACTCATTTTCGTCAATTAAGTGTTGAAAACCACTCTTGTTTTGGTTGGTTTGCAACATTATGAGAAAATCTCTTGGTACCTTTGATTTGTGTGTTATTGTGCAGGAATTAGGCACAAAACAAGTGAAGAGTAAGACACAAGAAATGGGCAAGGAAACCAAGACAACATGCAAACCACCAAAATGTTGTCACGCTCGCTAGGCGAGTAGGTAGCGAACACGCCAACGAACAGAATGCTGTCATGCTTGCTAGGCGAGCAGGCTAGCAAACAGAATGCTATCATGCTCGCTAGGCGAGCTGGTAGCGAACAAAACAGATCCTGAATGTGTATTTAAGTATTTTTCTTGATTTTTTAGGTCATAATTTCATTTTGTAACATATAGATACATCATAACTTATCTCTCTTCATTTCTTCTAGAGAGAGAAACACAAAACCCTAAGAGGGAGGAGGTAAGATCTCCGATCTCTTGTTGGAGTTTGGATTGTAATCTTTTGATACCTTATGTATTTCATCTAATTTATGTTTGTGAACTAGTTTGGATTCTCTATTGAATGATTATCTTTGATTGCTTATTTGTGGGTCTTGACAAAACCTTTTCACATCTTTGATCTCGTATTTTCTTCTATCAATAAACAAACTTTTGACATGGTTTTGAAGTTGATATTTATTGTATCTTCTATGGAGTTGTGTTGATTAAGCAACATGGGTAACATGGGTAGGATCAACATGATATTGTATGGGTATGTGATAATAGTGATGAAGAATGATGTTCACAATCATTTGGCAGATTAGATGAATACATGTAAAAAGGGTTAAGCGTGTGTACGTATTCTGATCATTGTATTTTATATGAAACAATCGTTTATCCGATATGGGTGTCGTCTTTGCTTACTTGTTTATCTTTGATTTGAACCGTGATAGATATATACTCTTCAGATCTGGATCTAAGATGATCGCCTGTTAGGTCCTAAATTCTAGAGATAGGTTTAGGCTTAGCCTTTGCTTGAGTATCAGATCTTAATGTGTTGTGTTGTGTTTTTGTTGGAAGAGAGATCTCCAATGAGACAACATGGTTGTTCTCTCAACGCTGCTTTAGAGATAAGCTTTGTCGTGGGTGATACGTGATGATATTAGACGAATGATTGCGCTGTATTTAATTTGATCAGAAGAATGCATATGTTATCAATTGATGAAATCCAATCCCAACAAGGCTCCGTTTATATTTCAGCCTTTATTTTATAATTTCTGTTTTTATTTATGGTTCCCTGAACCTTTTAAACCAAAACTTTTGAACAATAAGCTTAGAAATGTAGAGGTCGTTGAACGGCGTTCATATCGCACTAATCCCTGTGGAGACGACAAAACTGGGTACTTAATATTTTTTGCTTGCTGCTTTACTGCATCAACAGATACCTGACAATGAGACCCTTTTATTTCGTGCAATCCCGTGTAACTTACATGTACCCCGCTCCCATTCTGACGTACGCATTCGTATTTCTTTGATTATGGTTTGTTTACTAGAAGCACCCCTAGGGACTAGCATAAACTAAACCATTTTCAAACTAATTCTCGATTCGTCATCGGGCCATTTTCAAAACACCCATCGTAAGTCGATTGCTCATTAGCATTCTCCATCAACCTAACGCATACACTTGCATGTTTCGTCATGGTTTTGTTATTACGAGCACCCCTAAGGACTAGTATCGATTCTCGCATCTTTTTGCAAACCCTGGATCCAACGTCAAGTGGTATCTCATTTAAACTCGTAAGTCGAATGCCTTTTGCCTCACCATCAACCTCTTTTTGCAACTAATATTTTTCAAACGCTTTCTTAATCAAAATTTGAAAGAAGAAGATTCTTAGAATCTAGCATTCCTTGAATCTTTGAATGAATGGCTCTTAAGGCGCACGCCTTAGGTTGTTATTTATTCAACCTTTCGTCTCAAAACACTTAGTTCTTATCTAAGCATTTTCGTAATCAAACTTACGAAAGAAAGATATTCTTGGAGTCTAACATTCCTTGAATCTTCGAATGAATGACTCTCGAGGCACGCCCCTTGGGTTGTCATTCATTCAATCTTTCGAATCCAAAACGTTCAACCGTTCTCAAAACCTTTTCAATCAACTCCGGAAAGAACTGAGCTCTTGGAATCTCGCATTCCCTGAATTCTTGAGTGGCAGCTCTCGAGGCACACCCCTTGGGTTGTTTGTCATTCAATCTTTCGTTTCCAAACCAAACTTCAACAAATTCACCCCCTCTCTTTTCGTGGTCGTCTCCACGAACTACAGACGCTCTGATTCTTCATTCATTCAAATGTAAGATACATAGGCACAAGATTGCGATGATCTTGAAGAGCTACCTTCCCTCTATCTTCCGTTTCTCTTTATCCTTTCCCGTAGTCGAACTATGAGCGCTCTGATTTCTCATTCTCATCCGAATGAACATACGTAGACACAAAGGCCCCAATCCTTGGCGAGCACCCTATTCATAAAACCACCCATTTTCCCCTAACCTCATTATCCTTTTATCCTACTATTTCACATTTATTATTGAGAAGAAAAGAAACAAGCTTAGATAACGCTCATCACAAATTGAACTAAGAGGTTCCCATTGAGTACAACGGACATGAGGGGTGCTAATACCTTCCCCTTGTGTAACTGACTCCCGAACCCGAAATGTGATTGCAACGACCGTGTTCTTATCTCTCTTAAAGGTTTGCTCAATATTTTCCTTTCCCATCTTTTTGGGATAAATAAAGTCCGGTGGCGAATCTATCGAACCGCATTTCGCACCTTTCGCGCAAGGGTCATTTTTTTGATTGTTTTTCGAGGTACGACAGGGAGTAGAGAAATTTCCTTCATACATTCTCGGTCATGTTGATATTCTTAAATGTATGCATGTTATAATGGTAAAATGGTGGTTGATGGAAGGGGTGTTCGCGGTTCGCTTTGGATCGATTTTGAAGCAAACCATCATCTGATACAAAGGTAAATTTACTCACGGTTTGGTTCGATTTTGGATGATTGATTTAAAAAATCCAATTTGATCTAATCCAATTTAATGTGCTTTAACTTGGATCAATTTTTTGGATATCCAAATTATAAATTGTATCCTTTATTAATATTCTAAAAGTACTAATATAAACAAGAACTTTAATATATATATATATATATATATATATATATATATATATATATATATATATATATATATATATATATATATATATATATAGTTATGAAATTAGCCAAAATGATATAGAGATGAAGGAGACAAAGAGAGGAAGAAAAGTGATATTATATTATCTTCTACGAAAGTACCATTTACATTGGAATGTGGATCTTATTTATAGTACATGACCAATGAATAACCATTAACTTAAGAAATACACAAATGTTAAGGAATATAGAAAGTTGGATAAATGAACATCCACATCTATTTACTATTATTCATAACACTCTCCCTTGTATGTTCATTGAGGATATGCCTCATTAAAACCTTACTAGAAAAAACCCAATGAAAAAAAAATATAGTGAAGGAAAAAGAGTACAATATCCTTTTAAAGTAAATTTATTTCTCCCCCTCGACTGAACAATCATTTCTTCGACGATGAAGACCAATCTTTTGTACTAGTTGATTAAAAGTTCTAATCTGGAGTGACTTTGTGAAAAGGTCTCATGTAATGCTAAAAGTTCGGCATGATTAGATGATGTTACTGTTACGGTTTGTTTCCCCGATCTCCATGAAATTGTTGTACCCTCACATGTAAGCAAATAACTTGTTTATGATCTACCATTATGAGGATCTGACAGGTAATCTGCATCTGCATAACCTGTTAATTTGAATATGGATACTTTGGTATAAAACAAACCCATGTCTATTGTACCTCTAAGGTAATGAAGCATATGTTTGACTCTGCTCCAATGTCTTCGTGTAGGTGAAGAACTTTATCTTTCTAATTAATTGACAACAAATGATATATCAGGACGTGTATAATTAGCAAGGTACATTAATGCTCCAATTGCACTGAGATATGGTACTTCAGAACTAAGCAATTCTTCATCTTTTTCTTGAGGTCTGAAAAGATATTTCTCCATATCTAGTTATCTAACAATCATTGAAGTAGGCAACAAGTGACATTTGTCCATATAGAAGTGTTTTAACACCTTTTTTATATAGCCTTCTTGATGTACAAATATTCCTTTGCCCAAATGTTCAATTTGCAAACCAGACATAATTTTGTCTTTCCTATGTCCTTCATCTCAAACTCTTTCTTTAAACAATTCACAGCTTTTGGAAGCTCTTCAGGAGTTCCAATAATATTTATGCCATCCACATAGACAATTATTATTCCAAATTCCTTTCCTGATCTTGTTATAAAAATACAAGGACAAATAAAGTTATTTGCATATCCATGTCTAAGAAAATATTCACTGAGATGATTTTACCACATTCTTCCAGATTGTTTCAGCCCATAGATAAACTTGTTCAATCTTATAGAGTAGCTTCCTCAAGATTCGGAGTTGTGTGCATCTGGTATATTAAGCCATTCAGGAAGTTTCATGTAAATTTTACTATCAATTGAACCATACAAATAAGCTGTTACAACATCCATCATGTGCAAATTAAGCCCTTCATGTGCTTCAAACTTAATTAAATATCAAAAATTGAATTGCATTCACTGCAGGTGGATATGTTTCATCAAAATAAATTATAGGTCTTTGTGAAGATTATTGAACAACGACTCAAGCTTTATATCTCACAACTTGACCATTCTTATTTTGATTTTTCACAAAAAAAACATCATTTATATCCAATTGTTTTACACCTTGAGGTGTTCGGAATATTAGTCCAAAAATCGAGTCACTTTTAAAGTGAGTTTAATTTTTCTTCAATTGAATATGTTCATATTGGCCAATTCTCACTTTGTCTACAATCTTTGATAGACTTTGACTCATGATCCTCATTATAATTTATTATCTTTAGCATTATATTGTATACAAAGACATTGTCAACATTGACTTTGTTTTGTTTCCAACATATTTCATTCATGACATAATTTATCAAGATCTCTTAATTTTCATAAATTGCAGGTACCTTGTTAGTTCTTCTGGAACTCAAAATTAAATTATGTCAAAATGCTCTTATATTTTTCATATCCTCACTTGGGTCATTTTTAACTTTAGTTTCTTTTCTTTCTAGAGGACTTTTAGCATCAGAATCGACTTTCCTACCACGCTTCAGACGCGGCTATAACTCATTTGCAATATTATATTATCCAATATGAGAATCCACTTTGAGTGAAATATTAGCGACTAATAATTTTTTTCATAAACTTTGCAAATGAGTTGTGTTTAGAACTTAGAGAATCAAAATGATATAATAATATTTTATTTTAAATTATTCATTTGAACTTCTGATTCACACTTTATACTGCTTGTTCTCTCCCCTAGGATTGAGAAAATTAATTTATAAATTGATAATCAGCGTACTGAACTTCAAACAAGTATCCAATTATTGGACCAAGATAAAACTCCAAATACGAGGTTCATATAAAATGCATTTTCTCAATATTCTTTCAAAACTCGTCTTGGCCTACTATATTAGAGCAATTGAACAATCACAAAACATCCAAAAGTTTACTTAGATGATAAGTATTAGATTATGAACCTAAAATAATTTGTAAGTTAAGGGGAGAATTATCATGTACTAACTTGTTGGCTTAATGTAAATAAATATCTTAATATCATACTTTTGTGTGTTTCAAATATCAAATTTAGAATTGATGATCTCACAAGTATCAACTATATAACTAACTTTAGACGTATAAAGAATGGATCCTTAAGTCCATTTTTTTATGAGCATATCCTTCAAGATGTTCAATATTAATTTTAGTAATATATTTGATACTTATCAAGGAGTTTCTGAAAAAATCCAGAAAACAAGATCTTAGTCTAATTAGTTGAGAAAATAATTTTACAAACTTCTGACTATAAATAGACATATGCACGATCTTTTAGTCGATGCAACAATTAATGTAAAAAAAACTCAATTTCTCAATTTTTCCTTTAGGAACATACAAATTTTATTGAACTGAAGAAACTTCTAGTTCTTCCAAACTAGTTCTCACATCGTAATACATCTTAGATGACCCAATCAATTTTGCCAACAACACACTTAAGTGTGATTTGTAAACATCTAGTTTACCATAATACATATGATTCTGTTCTTCGAATTTGTTTCAATCTCTAGTAAATATAAAACAATTTGTTTCAATCTCTAGTATATATATTTTTCAATCTTAATAAATTTAAAATTATTAATATTATTAATGCAATCCTTCTGTGATTGTCAATTTTTCTAAGATACATGAAAATCATCATTGATACTTTTTTGATCAATAGAAACAGAATAATCATTTTTTTTTTATCAATCATCAAGGGATAACCCTTCTTTGAAGAATGAATAAAACTATTTCATTTTTTGAACAATCCTCTAGGGGTCCTTTATAATATATATAATTTTTTTTCGAGAGGTATATCATAGATCTTCAAACAAAGATAAAGATAAACACTTTTCGTGCAATCCTTTGGAGATGTAATATAATTTCTTCAAGAAATATATAAAAAAAATTTTCTATCATTCAGAGATCTTGATTAGTTCTTTAAGAACTCTATAATAAATTATTATTTTTCTATCCTTCAGCGATGTTTGATACGTTCTTCAAGAACTATATAATAAATTATTATGTTGCTTTCCTTTAGAGATGCTTGATAAGTTCTTTAGGAACTATATAATAAATTATTATTTTTCTATCCTTCAAGGATATTTGTTAAGTTCTTCAAGAACTATATAACAAATACATTATTTTATAGTCTTTCAAAGATATTTTAACATTATTCATCCAACCCTTTTGGAATTCATGAAAACCATTATTTATTTTTTTCTTCTAATCAATATATCAATACATAATATGTAGAATTAGAAATATATATTACAAAACAAAAAATAATAATGTCGCCTTTTAAGTCTTGGAAGTTCATATAGTTAGACCTTCATTATTAAATTATTTGTATCACTTCTTAGACAATTAGTTAGCATTCATATGGTAGAGTTTTGTGTTGATAATGTGTTATGAAATTAACCAAAATGATACAGGGATGAAGGAGACAAAGAGAAGAAGAAAAGTGATATTATATTATCTTCTCCGAAAGTATCCTTCACATTGGAATGTGGATCTTATTTATAGTACATGACCAATGAATAACCATTAACTTAGAAAATACACAAATGTTAAACAATTAACTCATATAAATTAAAGAATATAGAAAGTTGAGTAGATGAACATCTATGTCTATTTACTATTATTCATAACATATATTAAGTTTTAATAACAAATTGTTTTGAATTTGAATAAAAAAATTAACTAAATTTATTTTTTTAGAACATGGTTTTGAAATTTAATTTCAAAAATAAAAAATAAAACCAAAAACTCGCAATCCCATAAACGTACTCTAAAAAAAATAAGTTTTATATTTTATGTTTTTGTTTTAACATTGAGACGTTATTATCTAACCGTCGTTGATCACTATTTCAACAATTATGCTAACCACCATTATTAGTTACCACTTCTACCATAGTCAATCCGTATTTACTCATTTTATCAAAGTTAACCATCATTTTGACTAAAGTTTACCACCACTCTGATATATGATCATCGTCAACTGCTAGTTTGACTACCATTGACTACTAATTCATCCACCTCTAATCGCCAATCTAACCACTATTAGTCACCACTTTATTTTCTATCAATTGCCACTGATCACCTTAATCACCATTTTATCCTCTTTCAAATATTAAAGATTACAATTGTAACTACTATAAACCACCACCACCAACCATCACCATCACAGTCTGTTATTCAAACCATTACTCTAACCACCAAAAACCACTATTTCAATCACTGTAAACCACCACCAACCATCACCATCACCGACTATATTAATCACCACCACTACAAATTACTCTGACCATTAGTTCCCCTACCAAAAACCACTTTTAATCACCACCACTATCGACCACAACCCTAAGCACTATCATACACCCGTGATGACTACCTTTTTGACTACCATTAACCACCACTTTAACATTTTCGATCGCCACTCTGACATGCATGTCATTAATTATCACTTTTAATCAATCTTATTAAAATAATATAAATAAATATATTATATATTTGTAATATTTTAATTATTTTATAAATCTAATAGTATAAAATTATTTAGATTAAAATATATTTATGATGAATATTTATTTTTATGTTTAGAATTAAACTTATTTTACTTTTTAAAATTTGTAAAACTCAAAGGAAAATTGATTTTTATCCAAAAAATTTAATACTAAAAATAAAAATTGATTTTTATTTAAACATTTTAATACTGAAAATAAAAAATTAATGTTTTAAATTAGGTAAATTCTTACGAAAATTTGAGCTTTGATTGGGTACTGATATTTTTAAGAAAAAATTACTTAAATTTTTATTTTATTTTAAAATAAATTATTATAAAAAGGCAATATAATATTAGATGATTGGAAGATGGATACATATTCTAAAGCTGTTAAAATAGGTTAGTTCATAAGGGTCGGTCCGACATGTCTAAAAAATCTAAGGGTTTGGGTCTTAAAATTAGAGCCTATATTTTTCATGACTTTTTTATCTCACCTTTAAGAGTTCGTTACTCATTAGGAATAGCCCATATGGGGCGTGAGTAGCTCATTAGACCTACATCGCTATAAATTTTAAAAAATTATATTAATACTTATATTTTCTTATTCCAAAATAACACATTGAATTTTCTAATCTCACTAAATTTTATCTCTATTATATTTAATCTTTCTCTTTTAAATTTCATACATTAATATAATCAACACTCTTTTCTCGTATTTTATTTGTTTCTCTTATGTTAAATATTCGAGTATTATTTTATACAATTTAAACATGTATTGTATTTAAAAACACATTATAGTATTTATAAAAGATAATGTAGTACTTAAAAATGTATTATTTCTAAAATAATATAATTTTTAATTTTATTTATAATAAATATTATAACGTTTCTATTTTTAAAAAGCCCGTTTAAAGTTGAATAGTCCAAACTCCATATAGAATCCAACTCAGGTAGTAGTTTTCAAACTCAAATTAAAAATATTTTTTTTTACTCAAACTTAAAAAATCTAATCCTACCAAAATCAATCTATTTAGAGTCGGATAGTCTATTTTAACCGTCCTAACCTATTCAACCAAACTTTAAAAGTGTTACTTTTAAATTATTATTTTCTTAAAATTTTTAATATAAACTATTTTTAAACAAACTCTCCGTACATGACAAATTGACAATGTCTCAAATATAACCGATTCTAATGAATGAATATATGAAAAAAAGGAGGAAAAAGTTACATAAAAGAAAATTGCTTTTAAAATTCTTTTTTTACATGCTTTTGAAATCTTAGAAGTATGCATTAACTAACTTTTGGTCATGCATTTTTGTCAACACAAAAAAAATCTTTTCCTCATGCGCATGCATTGTTTGTTATCCATGAACTTGCTCACCAAACTACTCAGCAGCATATCCAACTAGATTCTGTCCTTGACCAATCAATCTTATCCAACACGAAACAACAACACAAGTTCACACCACAAGGAGGATTTGAATTCTTCAATCTTGTTCTCTAGTTGTGAAATTCATTTTGGTCTTCTCTTCTAATCTTTAACTCGTTGGATTCCAAGAAACTTCACAGATAGTACTAGTAACAAATCTAGTACTATATCTTGACTTTCGACAAGCCTTTTGCCCCTGTTTCACCTTTTTGTTTTTGTTTTGAATTTTTATAGATAGTGTTTGGCTTTTTATGGTACAATCACTTTTTTATGGCTACCAAACTGCTGGAGCTATCCCTATTATTCTCTTCTATATTCTCTACTTGTCTTTTCAGTCATACGTGACGGTGCTCTATTTTCAAAACACTTCAATTTTCTTTCATTCACGATTTTTGTCGGAGTTAATGTTTTCTAACTTTATTTTATGAGTTATATTTATTGTACGATGGTTACTAATATATTACTACTGTTGTGTGTGTTAATTTCTACTTCTATAGCTACATTGTTTCAGTGTGAAAATCTGAAATATAACATACTTTTCTTCTTTCTTTTATTACTTATTTCCTTTAGGTAAAAATTTCTTCATTTGACATTTACTACTTTCATAATGTATCAAATGCAATTTTTTTAGGTTGGTGGCATTTAACATGCAATAGGAGTAAACGTGTTGTATATCACAGAGAAGTTGACTTTTATTTTATTTTTTTATAGAGTTATATAGGTCAATAGTATTAATTTATCTTTCTTTCTAAATAATTAAATACTGTACAATCACCGTGCTAAGAATTTAAATTAGTACCATTTTTAATCTTTAATATTGATTTGACATTTTATTGGTGTCTGAATTTTTTTAGTATTTTCATAAATGGAAAGGATTTTATTCTTAAAAAATATATTTGTGTTTTAAATATTTTTTATTAAGTTTCTCTTTAAACTTTATAAAAAACGATCCACAAATATGCCTCATTTGAATGTTTTATATTTTTAAAATAATTTTTTATTAAATACATTTATTATTATGATGAGAACGATTAATAAGTTATTATAAAATATTAAGAAAATTTAAATTAATTTTTTTATTAATTAATATTGTTAAATAACATAAATATTTTATTTTAAACTAAAATGGCTTATATTTTGGATTGGGAGTGTACAATTATTCATTCTACTTACCAAAACAAAATTCTCAAAACAAGTGTTATTTTAAATTATCATTGTAATTTATTTAGTTTTTGCTAGTTTTACCTCCCTATGCACATCATCTACTATGTTGTCTAGTGTGTTTTTACCCCACTAGAATTTTAATTTTCCTAAAACCCATAATTATTACAAATTATGGAGATTTTACATGACACCCTTTAAGTTAGTCCTGACATTTATGCATAATTTTTTATTTGATCATAATATTTTTAAATTTGAAAATTTTACTGATTTTTTTATTTATAAATATCCAATAATGTGTGTGGGGTATATGGATTTTTTAAATCCCATTTAAATAATTTTTTTAATAATATTTTAAGTTAATAACTTTTTATCAGTTAAATTTGATTCGAAAATACGTTATATGGAAATTTTTCTACAAATTTAAAATGTATGCATTTTAAGCATCTTTACCGGATGTTTTTAAAAAATTGATATCTAATTTTATGTATTTTTACTGAATTTTTTATAATATCTAATAATATATATAGGGTGTATTGAAGTTTAAAACAAATCCGATAAATTTTTTTTATAATATCTAATAATATATATAGGGTGTATTGAAGTTTAAAACAAATCCGATAAATTTTTTTTATAATATTAATTCTTTTTAATTTTTAAATGCTGCGGAAATTTTTTGTGTGAATTTTCTCCAGATTTTAAAAAATATATATTTTATGCATTTTTTAAAAGAGTGATACCTTATTTTATTATTTTTATAGAATTTTTCAAAATATTTAGCAATTTTATACATTTTTATCAGATTTTTACAAAAATCCAATAAATTTTTTTTTTTAATAATATTTTTAAGTATTTGTATTTCCTACGAAATTTGTTTTGGAATACGTTACTTGTAGATTTTTACACATTTTAAATTATATGAATTTTATGGACTTTTACCAAATTTTTAAAAAAATCCAGTAAAAAATCTATTTGATTTTTAGTTATAATTATCAAATTTTTTTGTTTTTGTTTTTTACTTTTTGAGAAAAATTATTTTAAAGAAAACCGTAAACTTTAAAAGAAATAAAAAATAAAATGAGTGTTTTTGACATTACTTAAATATGTAAGGTGCCATGAACAATTAGAAGAGTGTCACGTAAAATCAACGCAGATGGTTAAAGAGGCCTATGAATTCAAAATATTGATGGGCTACCATGGAATAACCTATAAAAGTATAATATGGAGAGTCATTATTCATACCCTACATATGTAGTTAGACCACATTTCTTTCTATTTACCCAAACCATGCCTTTTTGTTTTTATTTTTATTTTTAAATATACCATAAACTTTATGCTTTCTTTTAAGGAGAGAAAGTTTACTTAAATTTTGTCACCATTACAATTTTTGTTGGGCTGGATTCCAAATCATAGTGTGGTTTTTTTAATAGCTTTTTATTAGCCATATTATGGGCTTCCTTATTGGCATTTCGACCCACATAGCTTAAGGTTTTGTTTAATGTTTTTCTGAAAATTTTACTAGATACCTCATCATTTATTTCTTTACCCCTATATTATATTTTTTTATCAAAATATTCTCATATAAATAAGTATAAAATTTTTCTGATTTAACTATTTGATCCAGAATTTAATAAATGAGTCTATATTTAAACGCTACTAGATTAATATTCTCAACAAATATGACAAGTATTATATTCTTTTAGAAAAAGAAGGTTAGGGATGCTAATTTATGACAGCATGGTGTCATCTTGTGTTACATAGCTCTGAACTTACATGGGGTCAAAAAGGTCATTAATATAACTAATCTATCTGCATTCTAAAACAATTATTTTTCTCTACCAATAAATTGTTCCTTTTTTTAAGACTGATGTCGTATTCATGAATTTTGTCTTACTGATGTTCCATAAGCCACAAACTTTGTCATTGATTAAAATCTTCCCCGATTGTTGTACGTTTGATCTCAATCTTCCCGCAATATTGGTTGAATCATATTATAATAGTCGAATAACTAACTAGCTTCAAATCACATAAAAGAAAGGATATGAATGAGAAGAATAATATGATGAGATTCATAGTCATTGGTCACACATGCATGTAAATTGCAGTAGAATTATTGACATTCAAATCTCGTGCAAATATAAATTAGCATCCCTAACATTCTTTTACGAAAAGTATATAATATTTGTCATGTTTGTTGAGAATATTAATCAAGTGTCATTTAAAAATAGATTTATTTATTAAATTCCAGATCAAATAATTAAATCAGGAAATTTTTACACTTATTTATATAGGATATTTTGGTTTAAAAAATATAATGTAAGGGTAGGGGAATAAATGATGGGTATGGGGTAAAATTTTATGTTTTACGTCATACGACCTATTTGATTTCTATTTGTATCATCCATATCCTTGTGTTATGAACCTCTAGTCACCAATTCCTTGCAATCATTTGAATAGCTATTTAATTTGCTTCAATGTTATTTGTGATGTTGATCATGTCTACTCCAGCTTGCGCTTCAACCATCATATGATCAAACATACCTTTTCTCTTCCAGGTAATCTCTCATATGTGTTAGTGCGTGAGGCACTCTTAATGATGAAAGAAAGAGAGAATAAAACAATAAGAATTGTATTATTGAATTGAATGATAATAAAACTGAATTACAAACTATGTATTTATATACAACTAACTTGTCTACTAAGTAAAGTAACAAACATAGTAATAAAACCTAAACCCTAATTAACTTTGGGTTTGGGCCACATAACTCAATTTGGATTATATCTAATATCTTACCATACCCTTTATAATTCAAGTTTTCAAAACACATTAATCATTTTTTATCTGAATTATTCCTAATTTCTTTCTCAAAGTTAGAAACCTGTCGATCTTCAACCCTTTGGTGAAAATATCGGCCAACTGTGATTCACTTGAGCAATGCCTTACTTCAAATTCACCTCGATTTACCTTCTCCCTTAAGAAGTGAAATCTAGCTTCGATGTGCTTACTTCTTCCATGCAAAACTGGATTCTTTGCTAGATTTATGGCTGACTTGTTGTCGATCTGTAGTACCAAAGGTTTCTTCACTTCGACCTCTATTTCTCAAGCCCCAATCTGATCCACATTTCTTGTACACACAACATATGATCCTGCTATATATTCAACCTCACACGCTGACAATGCCCCCACAGGTTACTTTCTCGAGCACCATGAGATTGGGGCACCAAATACTTGAAAGAAGTATCCAGTAGTGTTTCTTCGGCCTTCCTTATCTCCACACCAATCAACAGCTGAATAGCAAGTAACTATAGCTTATTTGCTTTTAGAGTCTCGTCAAAATAGAATTCCATAGTTTATCGATCCTTTTAAGTATCTCAGGATTTTGCGTGCAGCTTTCAAGTGTGACACCCTTGGTTCACTTATATATCTGCTCACTAATCCGACTAGGAAACCTATATAAGGTCGACTGTTGCACACATATCTCAGAGATTTGATAATTTATTTGAACAAAGTTGCGTCGACTTTGTCTTCCTTTCCATGCTTCTCCAACTTCAAATTTGGTTCAACGGGCGAAGACGCAAGAGTCTAATCATCCATCATGAACCTCTTGAGTATCTCTTTGACATACTTTCTTTGATGTAGAACCATACCTTGCTTCAACATTTGAAATTCCATGCCTAAGAAGTACAACAACTTTCCCATATCTGACATTTCAAATTCCTTTTTCATTAGCTCTTTGAACTTCAACAAGTTCTTCAAGCTATTTTTAGTTACTAATAAGTCATCGACATATAAGCAAATGATTTTTATATCTTGTGCCACAACCTGAACATAAACATCATACTTAGATTTGAATTTGGTAAATCTCAATTCGACCAAGTATGAGTCGATCTTCTTATTCCATGTCCTAGGTGTATGATTGAGGCCATAGAGCGCTTTGCACAACTTGTATACTTTCCTTGCTTCCTCCTGAATCACAAACCCATTAGGTTGTGTGATATACACCTCTTCATATAAAGGTCCATTCAAAAATGCCAATTTCACATCTAAGTGAAATTTTGACCAGCCTCGACTGCATGTCAAGGCTACCATTGGTCGAACAGTTTCCAACCTTGCGACAGGTACAAAGACTTCAGAGTAGTTGAGTCATACTCGCTGAAGAAATCCTCAAGATACCAATCTTTCCTTATGTCTTGCTATCGATCCAACGACATTGTGCTTCAACTTGAACACCCACTTCACTTCAATAGCTTTTGCATGCACTGGAAATTCGACCAACTCCCATGTGTTGTTTCTTTCAATTTCTTGTAACTCTTCAGCCTTAGAAAACTTCCATTTTTTTATCTTTAAAGGCTCCACTATAATTGATTAGTTCAAAACCTACAAGTAAAGCAAAATGAACTAGTTCTCCATCTGTTGTGACTTCACTATCACCAACCATTTCATAGTCATGAAGTCTTGCTAGAGGAGCTCTAGTTCTTTGAGGTCTTTGACTTGTGATAGCCATATCCTCTTCGACTTTGACTGTTTCAGGTTTGTTAGAACCAACTTCGACTTCAACTAGAGTATCTACAAATTTCTTCGACTTCGACTTCATCGGTTTATTCGTCGATGCCATAGTTCATCAATGGCTTATTAATTGGATTACCAGAATTCCAATCCCATGCAGAGTTCTCATAAATCATAATGTCTTAACTCATCATAATCTTATTGTTCATTGGATTGAATAGCCTGTATGCTCTAGTATTATGATATCCTACAAGAATCATAGGTTCACTTTTATCATAAAGCTTCCTTATTCTTGCATCAGGAACATGCTTGTAGCAAATAGAGCTAAACATCTTCAAATGACTCACTGATGGTCGTTTTTCACTCCACATTTCTTTAGGAACCTTGTTCTTCAGCTTCTTGGTAGGTCACTTATTCAGAATATAAGCAGCAGTCGAAACAACTTCACCCTATAATGACTTTGGCAGATTCTTCTACTTCAGCATGCGTCTCGCCATGTCTAATATGGTCTTGTTTCTTCTTTCTGCTATTCCATTATGTTGAGGAGTATAAGGAGTTGTTACCTCATGATCAACACCATGTTCCATATATAATGCTTCAAATATCTTGGATGTGTATTCGCCACCTCCATCTGTTCGCAGAACTTTAATCTTTTTTTCACTCTGGTTTTCGACAAGTATCTTGAATCTCTTAAAAATTTCAAAAACTTTGTCCTTTCTCTTGATCACATAGATCCACAGTTTTCGACTAAAATCATCAACAAATGAAACAAAGTACCTGTTTCCACCAATGGTATGCTCTTCATAAGGAACACATACATCTGAATGTACAACTTCGAGTATGAAGGATGATTTCATTGGTATAATCAAAATGAAAGACTTCCTGGACTGCTTTCAGATTAGACAACCTTCATAGAGTTTTCCAGGCATCTCAAGACTTGGTATACCAGTTACCATATCTTGAGTGATTAGTTGATTAAGTGACATAAAGTTCAGATGGTCAAATCTCAAATGCCACAACCAACTATTCTCGTGGTTGACAACAGTTTTCAGACATTGTACCTCAGTCGAACTGATCATGGTCTTAAATGTTCTATTCTTTGAAAGAAGAGATTTATAGACCAAGTTATTTTGAATGTCAAAAAGTTCTAAGGCTCTATCTTCCATAACCACTGAGAATCTCTTTTCGACCAGTTGTCCAACACTTAGCATATTGCACTTCATTCCAGGGACATAGAGTACGTCTTTGATCAAGGCTTTCACTCCATTACTTCTTTGAATAACTATGTTGCCATTACCTTATGCTTGCAATGAGCTGTTATCAACAAGTTTGACCTTACTCTTCTTCGACTCGTCCAAATCTACTAACTATTATTTTTGACCAATCATGTGACTTGAACAACCTGAGTCAAGGAACCAGATCTTAGAGTCGACATGGTCATCTGTAACTGCAGCCATAACCACCATATCTTCATAATCATCTGAATCATGGCATGTAAGGTTTACTCATTCCTCTCTGCCCTTTATCGCTCCCTTGTAATTACTGTACCAACAATGTTTGGCCAAGTGACCCCACATTTCACACTCTTAGCAATGTACACCTTTTTTCTTTGTATTTCTGACAGGAATTTCCTTCTTCTATTTTTGAGGATTCAGAAGCTCTATCATCGACCTTATTCTTGTGAGGATTTGACCAAGACTTCTTGCCCCGAGTTTTGTCGATTTTCCTTTGAACTTGTTAGAATCACCATTATTCTTCCATGACTTAGCCTGTAGTGCTTGTATCGAGTCTTGAACTCCTTTCCTTTTGACAATCCTAATCTTATGCGCCTCTAACGAACCAACCAAATCTTTCAGTTTTAGGGTTTGAAGATTCTATGATTCTTGAATTGCTATGATAACATGATCAAAGTGAGAGGTTAACATACACATTACCTTCTCAACTACCATCTTATCAGTTAGGGTTTCACCATAACTTTCATGAGATAGACAGGTTTTTATGCCTTCGACACATAGCCTTCAATCTTTTCGTCTTCTCCCATCGATAATAGTTCATATTTTTGTCACAAAGTTTGCAACTTGACAACCTTGACTTTCTCGCCTCCTTCATAATACTTGTAAAGAATATCCCATGCCTTCTTCGCCAATTCAGCATGAGCAATTATGTCAAAAGTTTCCTCATCAATCATTGATTGGATGTAAAAAGCCGCCTTGCAATCCTTCTTCCTGGCATCCTTGTAAGTGGTTCTTTATGCGTTGGTTGCATCTTCACCAAGCGCATGAACACCATTAGTGTCGCAGCTGTGAAAAAGGGTTGGCGGAAACAAACAGAAGAGTCGCCACCGGACGTTACTTATCCCAAAGAGAGGGAAATGAAACGATCAAAGAAAACCTAAAAGAACGGGAAAAGACAAGGTCATCGCAACCAAATCTTGGGTTCAGGAGTCGGTTACGCAAGGGGAAGGTATGAGCACCCCTCACGTCTGTTGTACTTAATGGGATCCACGCTTGTTGTCTAATCGAAGGGTGAGTTATCGAAAAGCTACTGCCAAACAGGGGTGTAAAAGAAAGAAGAGACTCGATAGGACATCTCCGCCCTATGCCTACGTATTCCCTCGTGCAATGGGAAAGTCAGAGTCAACGTAGTACGGGAAACTACAGGTGATGGGGGGAAGGTTGCTCACCAAGACATCACCGTCTTATGCCTATGTATCCTTATCTGGTATGAGAAATCAGAGAAAGCGTAGTTCGGGAAACTAGACCACTGGTTGGTTAAGTGTTTTTTATAAGTGACGTTAAGTTCTCTTTCCAGTAGTTAGGGTCGATGCCTATTTGCGGTAAAACGGAAAAACAACGTACTATTTTCTGAAAATGATCTGAAGAACAATCCCGAAGGATAAATAGGTTTGGATCTTGTTTATTTGTTTTAAAGAAGTGGATTGATTTAGTTTGAGACTCACGTCGCACTAAAGACTATGACATAAGAGCGAAAGCGTCGCATATCGTCCACTCATCATTCCCCATGTACTCAAGGCTCGTAGCGTACAATGTTTGTCGTTCTTTATTACGTGTCTTAAAGAAGTTTGAGATGAGAAGAGAAGACGCAAGGAAACACTAAAGGGAAACTGAAAACTCTAATGTTATCATACAAGATGGTCCTAAAGTTGGGATGAAGAGGGGAACTAACCTAATGTTGTCATGCTTGGATTGAAAGCCTAATGTCACTCCTACTCCCATCTTAAACAGAGGGACTAAGAATCCTAAGGGATCATGTAAATACAGGGGGAATCAATAGGTAAACACGAAGCATCGCAATCACAAACAACATCAAGTATTGAAACTCAAATATTCAAAGGCAAATATACACAAGCATCGTCAAAGAAATATTCACAAATGTACTCAAGCATTAATCGAAACTCAAACCAAAATCAAGAGCAAAATTAGTCAAAGATTAAAAGGTAAATTAATTAGATTCTAAACCAAAGTCTTATTAGGTTCTAAACAAAATATTAGTCCTAAGTTAATTCAATATTAAATCCTAATTTAATTCTAAATTAAAGTTAAATTCTAAAATTAAAAACTACTAGAAAATTCAAGATTTAAATCAAATTAAAAGCTAATCCTAGGTTAATATTAAAACTAAAGTTAGTTAATTAAATCCTAAACAAAATTAGATCTAAGTTAATTAAAACTAAGGTTAACTTATAAACCTAGAATTATCACTTAATTAAAACAAACTTAATTAAAACTAACTCTAAAGACAAAACAAACAGAAAGGGTGCTGCAAATTAAATTTGGTGGTGTGCGCAACAGCCCAGGCGTGTGGACTGGGATCTCCTAGCCCAAAAACCTTGTTCAAGAAGGGTGTGCAAGTGAACTCGAGGTGCAGATAGAAAAAAAAAGGCCCAAAGGCCCAGTCCATTCGGTTAACCTTAAAGACTAAAAACAAAAAAAAGAACCAGTCCACACTCCCTCCTCACTCCAGCCGCGCCACTCTTCTCAAGTTCATCTCCTCTCTCTGATTCAAAAAACCGCGTCGCGATAACAACCATGTCGTCCATTCTCAATACATCTCTGGTCCATCTCACATTCTCTCACCGCTCCTCTACTCGCTCTTCCTCCTTTCAAACTCTCAACGCCGCTCACTCCCTCCTCACGCATTTGCCCTCTCACGCAAATACAAGTTGCTCAAATCTTACACATATGAGCGAATCTAATCAACACTCAAATGAATCCTAATTGAAAGAGGTGAAAGATATGAGTACCTGCAGAAACGTGATTGGCCTTGATGAATAAGATGAAGGACGAACTAAAACTCCAGAAAGAGCTGTTTAGAGGCACGCATATGAATTCGAATTCATAACTTTCCTTTTCTCTTTCGTTAATGCTTTTGGGATCATTGTTATTGCTGCAAGTGCTATCAATTTGGGGTTGTTACCTCATTCTTCTTCCTCCTCTTCCGTTGTTATTGTGTGATTTGTTTGCTGCTTCTTTTTTGTTGCATTGATTATGTGTTATTGGATGGTTCTGATTTGATGAAGACTGAGGTGTTTTATGGTGGTTCTTGCAGGTTTGAAAAGAATGTTGGCTTTTTGCAGGTTTGTAAATTGAAGGTATGAAGGGGTTGTTGTTTTTTATGCAGGTTATATATCTCAAAATAAGGACATGAGGAGTTCTTGCAGAAGAATGAAAAGGGTCTTGGGGTTCTGCAACAAACGATTGAGGATGATAATGGGTGGAAGATCATGATCCTACAACTCTGCTACAACTTGCTTTATATGAAACTTAGAGGGTAGTTTTTGGTTTTTTTTTCCGTGTAATTCTGTTAGAATTGTTACTTTCTTTCTTTTTGCTGTGATATGCAGTACAAACTTGGCATTGCTAATTGTATGATTGCAGCAGGTTTTGTCTGTTTGTGGATAGGAAAAATAAAATAAGGTGTGGAGTGGTGTTGTGGTGGCAGGATTCGTAGCAGACTTGTACGAGTGTAGCAGGGTTGTCCTTTCAGGCCTTTGTTTGCATCTGCTGTATTTTGAATTCTGTTAGAATTGGTTGTGTCAAGAGTCATAAACCTTGCACCTTTATGCCCTGTATTTTTCTGTATGTGGAACCTTTATTAGTCTTCTTTTTTTTTTTTTGCTGCAATAAGGCTTTTCCATTATGAAATCATTTTTTTGATGCGTTTTATTATGAGCTGGGCTTGTGTTGAAGCGAAACTTTGTTGTTATGATGTTGCAATTGAATTTAGTTATTAGGAAAAATTAATCCTTTTAACTTTGTATGACGACCATGTGCTTCCACCAACTGTAACTTTAATGGCCAATAAAGACTGCAGCCTTGCGTGCAATGCATACGTATTATCAAATATTACCGCTCAAAATGGAGTACTCATTATTATTAATATTATTTAGCCCATGCGTCTCGTCTGCTCATGCTCCATGCTGGCCTTAGTGTATCCTTGTCTTTTGTTGTATTCTCAAGATTATTGCGTGCATAAGAGCCCCATGAAAAGGTTCGATGTGAACTTTAGAAATAAGGTCATGGCTTAATGATTGAATTTAAATGGGGATTTCAAACCTAAATAGATTAAGGTGATACAAATGATTTGGCTTTTGAAAATTGGATTATGGTTTGGAAATGGATATCTAAATGTGTATGGGTATGGAATTAAGCGGTAAAGAAATGGATATTGGAAAGAAATGGTTAATTGAATTACAAAAATGAATTGGATAATTGGACACTTGAACTTACATTTGAACGAAGAATGATGATAAACCATAATGCCTAAGTTACTTGAATCCCAAGAAAATTCTCTAAAGTACTCAACCAAACCTTGACAGATTTGAACTCCTGGAATCTCTTGAAAACCTCTCTTCTGTGAATCCACACTGACTTCAAGTAACAAGTAATTAAAAGAACAACTTTGCTTCGACCATAATATACGTCCATAATTCGATCTCTTGCACCCTGATCTCATGTTATACAATTCAATCCTCAAGATATCTTGCCCTGACAGCCAATGATCTCAACACAAGAACAATCTCCCGAAGAAACTTTGAAGATGGAGATAAGATGTGAGGTGCAGAAAGAAACATGTCCAGTCAAAAATCCTTGACGTGAAAATCCTAATCCAGTGAACCTCAACTGATAGAAAGTCCACGAGCTCAAACACAAATTAGAAATCTCCATTGTCCCTGGGATATACGATGATGAAGATAGTAGCCTGAGATGTTAAAAATGAAATAAAACCCCCAATCCTTAGCGCCTGATACCCTTGAGAAATCCTTTGTATAGGGAAAACACCAATAAAAATAAAATCCCTTGATCCCCTGTCTTAGAAGACCGATGCAACGTATGATTATGAGCTAGAAGCTAACGATGATGCAAATGAAATGCGAAGCAAAAGCCAGCCAAGGTTAGAAAAATGAAAGGGAAAATTTTGGGGTGCTACAGCTGCCCCTAGTCAAACAACTTGGACCTGAAAGGATGAAAAGCAACCGATTTTAAACATTTGAGGTAAAAGTTGATTGAATACAAAAAGATACCCATAAATTTGCAACCTGTGGGGATGTACATAATTGCCAGCCGAAGATGGATTTAAAAGTAGTAGGTACCAACCAAAAGTTGGGATAACCGACACGATAACTGATCAAGAAGATAATAATGGCTACTAACCAAGAGTTAGGATCACCTAAGACACCGACCGAAGGCGAATACACGAACGATAAAGATTACCAACCAAAAGTTGGGATCGTCCAAAAGCTTACCAACAAAAAGTTAGAATGTAGGCTACTAACCAAAAGTTAAGATCACCGGAAGGAATAATGACCAAAAATTGTAAGAAAACAGGCTACTAACCAAGAGTTAGGATCACCCAGACACCGACCGAAGGCGAAAGCGTAAACAGAGAAGACTACCAACCAAAAGTCGGGATCTTCATAAAGAATACCAACCAAAAGTCGGGATAAAAGACTACTAACCAAAAGTTAGGATCGCTGGAAAAGAAGACTACCAACCAAAAGTTGGGATCACCAATAAATAAACGGATGGCTACCAACCAAAAGTTGGAATCACCAGGACGCCTACTGAACGCGAATTTAACCGAAACAAGGCCTACCAACCAAAAGTTGGGATAACGACTCTGCGGGGAATAAAAGAAGCTTATCAGCCAAAAGTTGGGATAAAGACTACTAACCAAAAGTTGGGAGCATCAGAATGCCGAACGAAGGCGAATTTACCACAGCGAGGACTACCAACCAAAAGTTGGGATCATGATTCCGCAGGGGAACAATAGAGGACTACCAACCAAAAAATGGGATAACATCCACAAAACGAATAAGCTGAGGATTACCAACCAAAAGTTGGAATACCACACTTGAGATAGGCAGGAAGTAGAATCGACCGACTTACAACCTGAAAAGAAAAATCCACTGGGGAAAGAGAAACTTAAACAAGCAAACTCTGTTGGGGAATAAAAGTAAGGTGAAAACATCTATCAATGATTTTGTCGGGGTCAGGTACCACAGAGTCTCATGAATTATGTCGTTATCTACTGGAGAGACGTCTGACAACAAAGGTATCAAGTCTGGCTTATGCTTCAGATGTGTATGTTTGAATATGGCGTAATGCTCCATACGAAATGGAAATGCTACGCCTTTGGGAGGATGCAATGCAAATGATATGCAAAAGAAACACCACCGAGATAAGTGTTGGGAAGAATCAGCTAACAAACACTACTGAGGAAAATGACCTGAATGGCCTTCCTAAACATAACTTATGTTGAAAATTCCACTCTGCTGGGAATTAAGAATAAAATCTCTTGGGAGATCGTCCCAAAAATCTGACTCTGGAGGATGCCAATAACCATTGGACTTTGCTAAGAATAACAACCATTTCTGATTTACTCGTCAAGGGAATCAACATCCATCTCTGCTTGGGGAGAGAAGTCAATAACATAAATCCTGTCGGGGAACAACACTGAGCTTAGCCTGCTGCTGGGGAATAATCTTGATCTTATCTTGCTGGGGACAAATGCGCATCACTGTTAGTGAGATATTTCTAGTCTGAAAAGAGTCCCGTGTGGAGAGAGCCCTGCCGGGAAAAAGATCAATCATCATGTAAACGACAAATAAACAAGAAGTGTGTCTTGTATGCAAAAATGGCTATTTCGGTCACCATCCATGACATTATTCAAGTAAATCAATGTTTAAAATATGGTTAGCAAAGCCCCAAAGTTTTCGCATGCAAAGTTTATCAAAAATATCAGACGCCTTTTCGCAAACAAAACAGTAAAATAAAAACAAGAAACAGAAAACTCTTTGTGAAAAGTACCTCATTGATTGAAAGGGCCTGTAAATAGGCAAATTACAATGGATGCAATTCCTGAAAAAAGGAATTTGCGCAAAAAGTACAATGATAAAATATACAAATGTCGGCAATGTGGAAACAGATAACCACCATGTGTCGATTCGGCTCTGAAGAGATTGATTTTTACCCTTCAAGATCTCCAAGAATCCAAATATGTTCACAGATCAGACGCAGATCATAGTTGTTTCCTTTTAAATCCCTAACTTTTACCTGGATCGCCCTTGCAGGTTTTCGATCCACCGGGATGCCAATTCTTTCCAAAGTCGCCTTCTCAGGTTTTCAACTTTACGGGTTTATTCATTTTTCTTTTATCCCTAATTTTTGCCCGAACCTATTCTTTTTATGGTTCGTCGAGATGCCCCATTTTTTCCTGGACTTTTCTTTTTATGTCCAGCGGGTCTCTTTTTCAAGAAAAGTATTTTTTGACTACGTCTGCGTTTACAGGGGACGCAAAATCTTCATTGTCCATGGTTGATAGTAATAAGGCTCTGCTAGAGAAAACCTTCCTTACTACATATGGACCTTCATAATTGGGAGTCTATTTGCTCCTGTGATCTGTTTGTGGAGGGAGGATCCTCTTCAACACCAAGTCACCTACCTAGAAATGTCGAGGGCGCACTTTCTGATCAAATACCTTCTTCATTCTGCTATGGTATAGCCACCTATGGGCGATAGATGCCAATCTCTTTTCATCAATTAGACTAAGTTGATTTAACCTAGACTTTACCCACTCTTCTTCATCAAGCTTCACATCAGACAATATCCTTAGAGAAGGAATTTTTACTTCCAATGGTAGAACAGCTTCCGTACCATATACCAGCGAGAAAGGTGTTTCCCCAATAGATGTGTGCATCGAAGTACGATAACCATGTAAAGCGAAGGAAAACATCTCATGCCAATCTTTATAAATCACCACCATTTTCTGCATGATCCTCTTGATATTCTTATTTGTTGCCTCAACAACACCATTCATCTTTGGACGGTACGGAGAAGAGTTGTGGTGTTCAATTTTAAAACTCTGGCACAATTCCTTCATCATCTTATTATTCAAATTTGAACCATTGTCAGTAATGATTCATTATGGTATCCCATACCGGTAGATGATATCTTTCTTTATAAAACGAGCAACCACTTGCCTAGTCACATTGGCAAAGGAAGCTGCCTCTACCCATTTGGTGAAATAATCAATTGCTACCAAGATAAAACGGTGCCCATTAGAGGTAGTCGGTTCAATCCTCCCAATCATGTCAATGCCCCACACTGCAAAGGGCCAAGGAGACGTCAATACATTTAGAGGACTCTGAGGTACATGCATTTTTTCGGCATAAATTTGACACTTGTGGCATTTCCTGGCATACTTAAAACATTTGGACTCCATGGTCATCCCGTAATACCCTGCTCCTAATAATTTTCTAGACATCGCATGTCCACCAGCATGAGTACCAAAAGAACCTTCGTGGACCTCTTCCATCAGTAAATTTGCTTCACTTTCATCCACATAACACAACAACACCATATTGAAGTTTCTCTTATACAACACATCATCCTTGTTCAAGTAAAAATTACTCGACAACCTCCTCAGAGTTTTCTTGTCTCTACTTGATCCCTCGGGCGGATACTCTTGAGTCTTGAGGAAATGTCTGATGTCAAAATACCAAGGCTTTCCATCTGACGCTTCTTCAACTGCAAATACAAAGGCCTACCTGTCAAGGCACATGATAGTGATTGTTAGAGCTTCATTCCAGAAATTCACTTTATACATTAATGATAACGTCACCAAAGCATCTGTCATCTAATTTTCAGCCCTCGGTACATGATAAAATTCAACCCTGTCGAAGAAAGGCAACAACCTTCTTGCATAGTTCTTATAAGACACCAGGTTGGTTTGACGGGTTTCCCACTCTCCTTTGATTTGATTGACGACTAAGGCCGAATCACCATACACATCTAGATTCTTGATTCTCAAATCAATAGCTTCTTCTAGACCCATGATGCATGCTTCATATTTGGCTTCATTGTTGGTGCAAGAGAACATTAATCGGGCAGTAAACAGTATGTGGGAACCGTGAGGAGTTGTAATAATTGCCACAATTCCGTTGCCATATGAGTTAATAGCACCGTCAAAAACCAACTTCCATTGAGACTCAATCTCGGGACCCTCGTCAACTAGAGGCTCATCATAGTCCTTCATATTCAAAAACATTATATCTTCATCCGGAAACTCAAACCTCATTGGCTGATAATCCTCGATTGGCTGTTTGGCAAGATATTCTGACAAAACACTCCCTTTGATGGCTTTTTGGGAAACATACTAAATGTAGTACTCTGTCAGAACCATCTGTCATCTAGCAATTCTTTCAAAAAGCGCTTGCTTTTCAAACACATATCAGATCCATCTTTGAAATCAACATAGTTGTATGGTTTAACATATACTGCCTTAAGCCTTTAGCTTCCTAAGCAAGTGCACGACATGTCTTTTCTAGCATCGAGTATCTTGACTCACAATTTGTGAACTTTTTACTCAAGTAGTAAATAGCATGCTCTTTTCTTCCCGTCTCGTCGTGTTGACCGAGCACACAACCCATTGAATTCTCAAGAACCGTCAGATACATAATCAGAGGTCTCCCTGCAACTAGAGGCATCAACATTAGAGGTTCCTACAAATACTCTTTTATCTTCTCGAAATCCTTTTGGAAATTTTCATTCCAAACAACAACTTGATCTTTTCTTAACAACTTAAAGATAGGCTCACAAGTAGTTGTAAGGTGAGATATGAATCTCGCAATGTAATTCAACCTCCTAAGAAAACCATAGACCTCTTTCTCTGTTCTCGACTTAGGCATTTCTTGTATAGCTTTTATCTTTGCAGGATCCACCTCAATTCCTCTTTCACTGACAATAAAACCCAGCAACTTCCCCGATCTCACCCCGAAGGTGCATTTGTTAGGATTGAACCTCAGCTTGAACTTCCTTAACCTTTTAAACAACTTTAGAAGATTGACCAGATGTCCTTCCTCCGTCTGTGACTTTGCAATCAAGTCATCAACATATACTTCAATCTCATGATAAATCATATCATGAAAAAGAGTCACCATTGCCCACTGATAAGTTGCCCCTGTATTTTTTAATCCAAAAGGCATAACTTTGTAGCAAAAAGTTCCCCATGGTGTGATAAAAGTAGTTTTCTCCATGTCCTCTGGGGCTATTTTGATTTGGTTATACCCAGAGAAGCCATCAATGAAGGAAAACACAGAGTATTGAGCAGTGTTATCAACCAAAACATCAATATAGGGGAGCGGGAAATCATCCTTTGAGCTCTCTCTATTTAAATCTAGATAATCGACGCACATCCTGACCTTCCCATCTTTTTTAGGTACAAGAACAATATTGGCAACCCACGAAGGGTAGTTAGTGACGACAAGAAAGCCATCATCCAACTGCTTCTGGACTTCCTCTTTGATCTTGACTGCCATATCAGGTCTAGTTCTCCTTAACTTTTGCTTCACAGGCGGATATTCTCCTCGAAGAGGTAGACGGTGCACCACTATATCGGTATACAACCCTGGCATATCCTCATAAGACCAAGCAAAGACATCTCTATACTCACGGAGCATTTCTACAAATCTTCTATTGACATCGTCTTCCAATGCAGCTCCAATTATGACTTCTTTCTTGTCATCTTCAGTGCCCAAGTTGACGACTTCAATGTCCTCCTGATGAGGCAAAATAACCCTTTCCTCTTGTTTCAAAAGTCTGGCCAGTTCTTCAGGTAGGTCACAATCTTCATCAGTCTCTTCTTCGGCTTAGTAAATAGGATTATCAAAGTCATATCGAGCCATAGCCAAATCTGGATCGATGGTATCTAAGATATGAAACCTGCATGATTGATGTCTTATGCTTATTATGATATGCAAACAAACACAAACACATTGCCATTTTTCTGTTAAAAAAAAACAAGGATCAAAATATTTGAATGCAAAAAGGACGTCTTTCATTCATGATAAAAATTTGAAAATAAACAGAGGGGCCCTACAAGGAAAAGCCACTACGTCTTGGGCAGAACGTAGGACCATACATAATCAAAAACAAATGAAAATTACTCTTCTGATGTAACTTGGATGATTTCCTCCACAGTCCAGTTGTAAAGTCTCTGTTCGGGGACACATGAACGGATCTAAGCATCCATATCACAATCATTGTCTCCTTCGTCATCTTCAACAACATTTAGCCTGTCGAATATAACCCCACCGCTGGTAAACTGGACGGGTCCTCTGTACTTTGGAGGATACCTTGAGGAAGAAGATGGACTGTATCCTAGACCGAACTTGTCATGCTTAGCAGGAACATCAAGCACTTGGCCCCATTTCCGAGAAGACCTAGATTCCACTATAGCACGGGCTTCCTTGAACGACGACATTGCAACCTCTGGCCCTTTAGCTTCTACAGGAGGCCTCTCCCGAATCTGCACAGTTTCAAAAGCTTGGCAAAGTGTCTCGTGGATCTTACCGTCCACTTCCACATACTTAAAGGATGATAACTGACTAACCATAATGTCTTCCTCTCCACAAACGGTAACTACCTTCCCTTCCATCATATACTTCAATTTCTGATGCAACGTGGAAGTAACTGCCTCAGTAGAGTGTATTCAAGGCCGACCGAGCAAACAACTATAAGCAGGCTGGATGTCCATGATATAGAAGACTACATCAAAGATCTCTGAACCCACTTGAATTGGCAACGTGACCTTACCAAATACTGACCTCCTGGTTCCATCAAACACCCTCACCACCAAATCACTTGGAGTGCAGACTAAGCCTTGAGTATCTAACTTCATTAGTGCTTTCTTCGACAACACATTAAGTGAGGATCCCGTATCAACTAGCACATGGGATATAACAGCTCCCCTGCACTCTATGGATATGTGTAGAGCATGGTTATGGTTTCTCCAGGCAGGAGTCAAGTCTAAATCGATAAAGCCCAACCCATTACCAGCATTAACGTGAGCCACCACTCCTTCTAATTGATTAATAGAAATCTCCTATGGCATAAATTCCATATTCAAGATCTTCAACAAAACATTCACGTGTGCCTCTGAGCACAACAACAATGATAGGATATAAATTTTAGAAGGTGTCTGATGCAAGTGATCTACGATCTTGTAATGACTTCTACGAATAAGCCTCACGAATTCTTCAGCATCTTTAGTCAAAGAGTCTTTCTCCCCTTGCTGTTGAACCTCTCCTTCTACCACGTGTTTACCTTTACCCTTGTCATTCCTTCCAACATTAGTTTCAGGTGGAGAGAAGACTCTGCCACTCCTAGTTATTCCCCCCGATCCAACAATATTTTCAACAGAAGTGCCTCCAAACGATGCCCCCACCAGCTCTTGTTTTTTCCCGTTGTAGAATACCTCTGCCCCATAATTCCAAGGAATGGCCTTGGTGCTCTCATAAGGTACCGGTCCTGGTGTAGTAATAATAACCAGAGTTGGCTTGGGCGGCGCTGAAATGTTAATTGTCTGGTAGGGGTTTGAAATCGTTGCAACCTCATCCTGCTCATTATTAACTTCCTTCATTTCTTCTTCTCCCGCAATCTTGTCGAACTGTAAACTACCTTCATCAATCAAACTCTGAATATGACTTCTCAAAGAAACACAACCCTCTGGATGCACACCACATTCTGCATAACCCTCTAAACAACCCGGATAGACACCTCCCTTTAGCAGTTTGTCTTTCACGTAGCTCAAAAGCGTCTTCAATTCTGCAACATTAGTTATCAAGTTTAACCTCTCTCCTTCAATAACAACATTGGTTCTAGCCGCCCCATGATTTGGCATCGGGTTCTGATTTACGTTGGGGGTTTCATTTGTGAAATTGATTGCTTTTGAGTCAAGTAAATCTTGAACCTTATGCTTAAACGCTTTGCAGTTGTCAATATTATGGCCTGGAGCTCCAGAGTGGAACTCACACCTAGCGTTTGCATCATAACCTAGTGGAGGCGTACCAGTGAGTGGCGACAAAGTTCTCTTCTGAATAAGTTGCAATTGTAACAAATGTTACAAAAGCTGAGAGTAAGGCATGAGAGGCGTGTCGAACTACCTGTTGGCCATCCTTCCTCTATCTTGGTAACGACGAGGCATAGTAGTTTGTTGTTGCGGCGCATCTGGAATAGCTATACTGGCAACTTGTTGTTGATGCTGATGTTGAGGTTGATATTAATGTGATGTTGATGTTGCACCCGGTCTCTACCTATGTAGGCTGATACATCATTTATATCCTCTTTTCTTTTCTTTGGATTTCCCTTGTATACTTTTTTCATTCCTCCTGACGAAGGCCCTGCCCCACTCAATATATTTCCTGTATTTTTCCCATTCTCTACTCTCTCCCCTGCCATCACTAGATCTGAAAAATTTCCCGACATACACCCGATTAATTTCTCATAGTATGTTGCTATCAAGGTCGCCATGAACATGTCAATCAATTCATGTTCTGCCATTAGGGGCTGAACTCTGGCTGCTAACTCTCGCCACCTCTGGGCATACTCCTTGAACCCTTCATTATTCCTTTGTGACAAATTTTGCCATTGCACCCTATTAGGCGCCAAGTCACTGTTGTACTGATAGTGACGCACATATGCTTCTCCTAAATCTATCCAGTTTCTTATATGTATCCTTTCCAGACCCACATACCACTCCAAAGAAGGACCTGACAGACTGTCCTGAAAGAAATGCATCAAAAGTTTCTCATCATTTGAGTATGCTGACATTTTATGAAAATAAGCCCTGAGGTGTACTCTAGGACAAGTCGTCCCTTTATACTTATCAAAATCTGGTACTTTAAACTTTGGGGGAATCCTGACCCTTGGTACTGTCACGGTGAGAATTGGATATCAAGCTATTGATTAACTTGAATCTTAATTCATTGATTCACTATCGGTCTTTAATTTGTCCGAAGGAAAGATTAAAGAAAGGAAAAACCTAATTTTGCATCGTAAACGCAATGCGGGGAGAGATCTGAGGTTCGGGGGTTGGTTAAACTTAGGGAAGGTGCTAGCATCCTAAGAATCTGTAGTACGCTACAGGAACCTCTTGTTTTATTGTGTTTATTGTTGTTTGCTAAGGGTGAAAGACCTAGTGGTTTATTTCTAAGTATACTCGCCAAGAAATCGTATCTTGTGCCTACATATCCTGACGGGAATGGAATAAGAGTATTTATAGTTCCCCTAAAAGGGATTAAGGAACTTTTTGACTATGACCAATGTTCCAGGGGGAGAAGGTTGTTTGATTGATTTTAGGAGAAAAGACGAGTCGTCATCTTAAGGGAGAACACTCGACTTAGCCACCACAACTCATAGGAGATGGTATTTGCATCGTCTTGAGAGAAGGGCTCAAAAACTCAGATTTCATCGACGAGTATGCCACTAATTTTCTCAAGTGGAAAATATTCTACATCTCTCGATTGTATTATGGGGCAGGAGAATTACATCTCAACTGTCAACATGACTCACGTCTAATTCTCTTGTGGGGAGAATAGTTGATTGAATTGAATTGAAATGGTTTATCTAAGTTGAAAAGATAAAACGGTCCTCCTTAAGGGGTAAGATCTAAGCCTAAGCTGACCAACTTGAGAAGGATCAAGGATTGAGCGGGGAATATGATGCAAATGAGGTGCAATGCGCACAACTTATGAAGTCATGCGCAGGTTCTTCCTTTGGACATGCACATGCAATAAAATAAAGATAATGATAAAAAATAAACTCAGAACAACAGATATAGAATGCTAAAATCAAGCCAAGCGCGGGGTCTTGAACATTCAAATTAAATCGGTGCTTAGAGGATAGAAATCGGAAGCGCGTTAATTAAGTTCTACGCAAATTGATTTTAAGAAAAAGTTGTTAAGAGATGAATTAGCTTTTAGTAAAATTTTAAATAAGATTTGTGAATTAATTAGGTTTTCTAGATGGGAGGGGGCGGATAATCGTGTGTAGTAGCCCAAGGGAGGCCTATCGTGGGGTGTGCCAGTGTATCGTGGATCAGGATCATATGGAGGTGGGACGGCCACAATGCAAGGGTGTACCGTAGTTACCGTGGGTATGCGTGCATGTGATACACAATATATAAAACCAAATTGACTGAAAAATAAAACCCTAAATCTACTCTCAATCTCCGTCGCTGCTCCTCTTCTTCCCTCCGTTATGTAAATGAAACCAAACAAGTTCAAAACAAAAAAACAAACTAAAGTGTAACTTGAAGAAAAAACTGAGAAATGGTAGATGAAGGTGGTCCGTGGCGTGAGGGTTTCGCGGTGATGGTTCGCGGCTCAGGTGAAGGCGGGCGAGACGAACACAAAAGATAAGTTCTTTAGCTCTTTTCCTTTTTTCGTAATTTTAGGGTTTCAGAAATTTATGTGATTGTGTGAATCTTGTGTGTATTTTGAACTGGTTTCTCCGAATGTTTATGGATCTGTTCTGTTAGAGTTTGTGTTTTTGTCTTGAGTGAATCCCCCTTCCTTTCTGAGATTTTCGTCCCTTATTTTATAGTCGTAAACCTCTTGATTGCCTATTGAATGAGTCAATGAATTTTTTGATTTCTTTCCATATCCATCTTAATTTGTTCATTCTTGTTTTGGGAAGAAAACCAGCCTGTCTGAACATGTTTTCAAGGTGTTAAAACTCTTTCCGTTTTTGTTTCAACATGTTGTATTCTAGTTTTGGAAAGAAAATAAGTTTTTGTGAATATTTCTTTTGCATTTCGGTTGCAACATGCTTGTTTCAGTCGGAGAGTCAATTATTTGTTTAATCACGTTTGGTACATGCTGGTGGTTATTTTGGAAAGTTAACAAGTGTTGTTATTCCTTGTTTGACAGGTCGGAAAGCTTGTTGCTTGATTCAAAGCTGTTGCCAGTTGATCGTCTAACACTGCAGATGGACTCAATGTTTTTTTTGGAGAATACCTTTTCATTATTAAAAATAAGCAATGTCGCTGGAGCACCTGTAGCAGTAATATCATCAGAAGTTATAACAAACTCAAGTCTTGGTTTCACTCCATCGTTATAAGGATTATCTTCAGTGTTTTGAACGGGTTCCATGAGGAAGTGAACATCTTTGCGTAAAGCTCCGCGGAGAGATTCTTCACTATATGATGAAGATCTTCAGTCAATGGATTAGGTTCTCCACCAATAGAGAATTCAATTCTTAGAATCTCTTCAACGTGTTGTTTCGGTGAAGCCATAATGAAGTAGAAAAATGTGAAGAAACAGAGAGACCTTAGAGTGAAAAATGAAGCGCATAGAAGAGAAGGAGCAAGTGTTGGTTTGTTAGAAACCTCTAAAAGCAATGAGGTGTCGTGAAGATAGGGCTTTGTTTTTTTTGTTTGTTTGTAGATTTAGGAATTTCTATTCATGTATTTCCTTGTAGGTAATGTAATAATTGGAACCTTTATGTGATTATCGTATAATTGTAGCATGTTGTGGTTTCACTTTTTAAAGAATTTCAGTCCCAATATTAGATAACAAATGTAAATTCCACCCTCACTCTCATCTGTAATTGCTGACATTCTCAAGTGCATCTCCACTTGTTTTAATAGGATGGAAAAGAAACTCACCAATGTCAACCTTTGCTAATTGAAATTTGTAATAACATGAATTGACTTGTAATTTGAATTTGGAATGAGGTAGAATTTTTAAACAATTAGAACCTTTGATCTTGTTATCTTGAAATAGATTTAATTTGGTAGTGGTGTTATGTCCTACAATTTGAGTGGATCTAGTAAGCTATGAATTATCCTGGATCTTTGAGTGATATGGAAAGTAAAATATGCTTCTTCAAATTGCTTAAATCTTCAAGACAAACGAAAGAAAACTTATGGTATTCAACAATGTTACAACCCCGTGCAAATGGTTTTTTTTCAAATGGACTTGAAACATCCTAATACGAGATCTCCCTGAGCTCGTACATTGAGTATTTGAATTTAAATATGGAATGATGATTTTGGTTAAAACTAGGTCTTGAAATTTTACTGAAATTGAATTGGGTGCCAAAATCAACTTGAATACTGTGGCTACGAATCCTTTGGATCATAAGAACTTTGTATGTACCAAAACGATTTCCAAGGATGAATCCTTCCATGTAGTCTTTAATCATGAGCTTATTAAAGTTTTTAATCCGAACAATAACTTTCTCAATCTCTGAATATTGGCTTGAGTTTGGAAGCAATAATTGAAGTCTTAGAATTTGGAGTTTAGACCTTTGTAATAAATCCTTTTATAGACTTGAAATTGACTTAAGAGAACGAACCTCCAAATCACCTTTCCCTGAGTCCATGACTTGGGGAAAAATTTGAATATAACCTAGGATTCTAACCGAACCTTCAAAACACATTTGACTATTGCTGACCAAGAGAACCGACACTCTTATCTTCGAAAATCATGTACCTGCACAAACTGGTTAGCCGTAATGAACACGCACACAAAAGTAAAAGAAAACACGTAAAACAAACAAGGAGGTGGGATCTTAAGGTTAAAAATTAGGGTGCTACAAGTACCAGTCCTAGATCCAACATATCGAGTCCCAAAGAATTTTGGTTCTTGAAGGCTTTCATCTTTTCTTCAAACTGTTTAAACCTCTTATCAGCTTCTGTCGGGAGAACCATATCCAAGTCTCTCATTGAAAATACATTGTCCTGATCATCCTCTTCCTAATGGGGACCTGCAACTCTGTGTACAGCGCCCACACTGCCTCCAACATCAGCTATATGAACTCCTCCCTGATGACCTCCGCCCGGAGGGTTAACTACAATTGGGACATCGTTGACCTGAGGAATACCGCCATCAACTGGAGGAAGGAAAGCAGTAGTTCCTCCATGTAGAACTCCATTGCCATCCACCCGTGCTATCAGTGGTTGAACCAAAGTTCTCAATTGCTCATGCCCATTGGCTACCCCTTGCATCATCTCCATGAACTGTGTCATTCTGTCCCTGACCTTCTGCAACTCCTGCTATACTTGATCCATGACTCTCTGCTGATTCCCTCTTGTAGAATACCTATGGAAAACTGAATCTGCTATCCTGTTAACTGCTGAAGAAAACCAACTAGAGATAAGATTGAAAGCTCCAAGAACACCTGCTATGCAAATGAGAATGATAATGCAAAATGCAAGCATGTATATATGATTCAAGGAGATCTCCCACTTAATTCTAGTTCCATGAATAAATAGCAAAATAGGAGAATAAAAGGCAGAATCACAAGCCTCTCTCATAAATAAGATGAGAATGGAAGTCAGCGTATACAAAACAATGACAAGAAATACAACTGCATACAATCCTACAACCCCATCCAACAAGTCTGGTGATGGCCATAATACAAGACAAAAACTAAAGGAATAATGTATCAAATAACTCTCTTCAGCCACTGTCATTCCTGTGATGAGTCTGAACTTCCTTTAGCAGCTCCTTTATGTTTGGATGTTCAGGTCTTGCAATCAAATCCTGTATGAGCAGGTCTCTTCTACAGATAACATCTTTCAAGCTTTGAGCGTAGTCCTCCCAAGCATCCTCTCCAAAGGCATCTTCAAGTCTTGGTTTCTTCAATTCTGCCCTTATCTTGAACTCCTCCAATGCTGATAGGGTTTCTTGTAATTTCTGATTGCTTACGTACCGGCAGGATGATTCTATTGAAACTTCTCCATCTTTGACTTTGAGTTGTATCTTCAATCTATCAATCTGTCTACAAAGCTCATCTTCCCTTCCTTTGTTAGCAGTTAATGCAACGTTCCATTGATCATTGAACTTAGATATTTCCAAATAAGCTTTATCTAGTTCTTTCTTCTTATGTTTGAGGATACTATTTGTACTTCTCAAATCTTGTCTGACGCATCCTCGCACTCGGATCTCTTCAGCTAACTCCTTTTCCACCTTAGCTAAAACTTCTGTCTTTGCTTTTGCTAAGTAAAAACTTCCTTCTTTCCACTCTTTAATTGGCTAATTTCTTTTTTCAGCTCTTTATTATCCTTACGCAATTCTTCTTTTTCCGCCAACAACTTATTGTATCTTTGAATATCAACCATCGTAGGCTCTTCAATGACTAAAGGATATAGAGGTTCTCAGACAGGAAAGGGTAGCAATACTTTCTCCATCCTCTTCTGGGTCCAGTCCAAATAAGGGCCATAAGCTCTACAATAACCTTTACCCAAAGAAAGTTCTGTCTTCTATGAACTCTTCCCCATACTTCCTTTATCTTGACCAAAGTATCAAAATTAGCTACAACTGTGAAGTACAAAGATTCTTGCACTTCCTCCTCCTTCGGGGGTCCCTTCAAGGCATAACCAAATTGTCTGGCAGCAAGAGAAGAGTTATAGTTAATCCTACCTTTTCTTCCTATCAGAGGTACACTAGGAAAACTCCCACAGCTAAAGATGATCTCCACACCGAGCAGATCTTGATTGAACCAGATAATATCCTTAGATGTCAAGCTCATAAGCCTTTCTAACCATTCAGAAATATGCCTTGTATCAACAAAAGCTCCGATGCAAGGAAGATGATCCATGAACCACTTGTGAAAGAGTGACGCACAGGAAGAAACATTCTTCCCTCTCCTCTTTTCACTTTTGTAATGCACTAAGTAATACAAATCCCCTAGAAGAGTAGGTACAAGATTCTTAGAAGCAAAGATGCGAAAAGCGTCCATATCAACAAAATCTGGTATGTTGGGAAACAGAACAATACCATATATGCACAACGCTAGAATAGCATTGAAAACTACCCAACACCCTTCCTTAGCAAAATACTGGGCCTTACCCACCAAGAAAGACAAGGGAAAACCAGAAGCTCCACTCCTACAGATCACATTACCCACCAATTCAGACTTGCTCAAATAAAGAGCGTTGGCTAACTTCTCCAGATCAGGTTCCTCCTTGGAATGAAAGAAAGGCATTTCTTCTAAGGCTTGAACTCCCATTAGAAAAAAAAACTCCTCCAAAGTAGGAACTAGAACATAATTAGGAAATGTGAAACAGCGTAGCTAAGGGTCATAAAACTGTAGTAAGGCATGAATAACTCCTTGTTCGTAACTCGTAATTTTATGGACGAAACTCAGAATATTCCCATAATCCTTTTTAAATCTTCCATGACACCAGAACCAACCATGGAAATAAGACCAAATTAAGGTCTTAAATCTGGAAGCGGGAGCTTGTAGATGATAGTCTTCTTCAATTCAGGGTTCATGTTGATAGCAGATAAGATTACCAGAATCACGGTGAAGACGAGAACCTAATGTCGCACATACATGCAGATGTTAATATGAAACATGAATATGCAAATGTAGACATGAGACCAGGGTATTCAAACTGTTATGTTGTTGACTGAGTTGACCCAGAACTTCGCTCCGATAAGAAATCCATAATACCATAACACTTAAGATCAAAAGTCTGCTTTGACAGAAAATCGGTTCGGTTAAAAGTCAAGGTTTCCTACACAACCCTTCCCATTCATAGGTAGGACCTAGTCTATGAAAAGCTACGACATCCTATGCAGGTCGTCAGTATCACAGACTCTCAGGTCGAGAAATAATGATACTTTCACCATTTTTGGTCTGACATCATGGTCAATCAAGGAGGTCTCAACTGACTTCCTAATGAAAGGTCTCCAGAGTCGTTAGTTTTCAGATTCAACACCCCCTCAACTGTCCAAGATGCACAGGATAGGTTGTCTTCAAAGAAAACCTCGTCTGGACGCGAATTTCATGAGGGCTCGTGCATGCCAAACATGCAAGCCCGCACTACTGTCCACACTAATACTAGGTGTATACTCAAGCCTGGGTATTGGGCTTATCTCTCAGTGAGAGAACCCGTCCAACAGCAAAACAACAGTATAATATGATAAAATGCGGAAAATAAAATGCAAATGCAATGATATAAAACAAAAATCATACATATACAACATACATACACAAAACAGACAAGCGCTAGGATTGACTCGCATATGGAATTAGAGTCCCAGCAGAGTCGCCAGCTCTCAGAGCTACGAAAAAGGGCCGGTGGAAAAAAACAGAAGAGTCACCACCAAATGTTATTTATCCCAAAGAGAGGGAAAGGAAACGATCGAAGAAAACCTAAAAGAGTAGGAAAATACAAGATCATCGTAACCAAATCTTGGGTTCGGGAGTCGGTTACGCAAGGGGAAGGTATGAGAACCCCTCACATCTGTTGTACTCAACGGGATCCATGCTTGTTGTCTAATCTAAGGGTGAGCTATCTAAAAGCTACTGCCAAACAGGAGTGTAAATGAAAGAAGAGACTCGATATGACATTGCCGCCCTATGTCTACGTATTCCCTCGTGCAGTGGGAAAGTCAGAGTTAACGTAGTTTAGGAAACTACAGGTGATGGGGGGAAGGTTGCTCGCCAAGACATCACCGTCTTGTTCCTACGTATCCTCATCTGGTATGAGAAATTAAAGCAAACTTAGTTCAGGAAACTAGACCGCTGGTTGATTAAGTATTTTTTATGAGTGACGTTAGGTTCTCATTCCAGCAGTTAGGGTCGATGCATGTTTGCGGTAGAACGGTAAAACAAAGTAATCTTTTCTAAAAATGATCTGAAGAACAATCCTTGAGGATAAAAAGGTTTGAATCTGGTTTGTTGTTTTAAAGAAGTGGATTGATTTAGTTTGAAACTCACCTCACACTAAAGATTATGACATAAGAGCGAATGCGTCGCATATCGCCTAAAGGGCATACACTAAACACTCTAGACAAGTGAGGAGAAACCCCCCCCACTCATCATTCCCCATGTACTCAAGGCTCGTAGCGTACAACGTTTGCCTTTATTTATTACGTGTCTTAAAGAAGTTTGAGATGAGAAGAGAAGACGCAAGAAAACACTAAAGGGAAACTGAAAACTTTAATGTTATCATACAAGATGGTCCTAAGGTTGGGATGAAGAGGGAAACTAACCTAATGTTGTTATGCTTGGATTGAAAGCCTAATGTCTCTCCTACTCCCATCTTAAACAGAGGGACTAGGAATCCTAAGGGATCATGTGAATACAGAGGGAATCAACAGGTAAACACGAAGCATCGCAATCACAAACAACATCAAGTATTGAAACTCAAATTTTCAAAGGCAAATATACACAAGCATCGTCAAAGAAGTATTCACAAACGTACTCAAGCATTAATCGAAACTAAAACCAAAATCAAGAACAAAATTAGTCAAAGATTAAAAGGTAAATTGATTAGATTCTAAACCAAAGTCTAATTAGGTTCTAAACAAAAGATTAGTCCTAAGTTAATTCAATATTAAATCCTAATTTAATTATAAATTAAAGTTAACTTCTAAAATTAAAAACTACTAGAAAATTCAAGATTTAAATCTAATTAAAAGCTAATCCTAGGTTAATATTAAAACTAAAGTTAGTTAATTAAATCCTAAACAAAATTAAATCTAAGTAAATTAAAACTAAGATTAACTTATAAACCTAGAATTATTACTTAATTAAAACAAACTTAATTAAAACTAACTCTAAAGACAAAACAAATAGAAAGGGTGCTGCAAATGAAAACTGGGTGGTGTGCACAACAGCCTAGGTGTATGGACTGGGATCTCCTGGCCCAAAAACCTTGTTTAAGGAGGGTGTGCAAGTGAACTCGGGGTGCAGATAGAAAAAAAAAACAATGGCCCAAAGGCCCAGTCCAGTCGATTAACCTTAAAGACTAAAAAAAAAAGAACCAGTCCACACTCCCTCCTCACTCCAGTCGTGCCACTCTTCTCAAGTTCCTCTCATCTCTCTGATTCAAAAAACCGCGTCGCGACAACAACCATGACGTTTGTTCGCAATACCTCACCGTTCCACTCTCACCTTTTCTCACCGCTCCTCTCCTCGTTCTTCCTCCTTTCAAATTCTCAACGTCGCTCACTCCCTCCTCATGCATTTTACCTCTCACGCAAATACAAGTTGCTCAGATCTTACACATATGAGCGAATCTAATCAACACTCAAATGAATCCTAATCGAAAGAGGTGAAAGATATGATTACTTGCAGAAACGTGATTGGCCTTGATGAATAAGATGAAGGACGAACTAAAACTCCAGAAAGAGCTCTTTAGAGGTACGCATATGAATTCGAATACAGAGCTTTCCTCTTCTCTTTCATTGTTGCTTTTGGGATCGTTGTTGTTGCTGCAAGTGCTATAAATTTGGGGTTGTTACCTCATTCTTCCTCCTCTTCCGTTGCTATTGTGGGATCGGTTTGCTACTTTTTTTTTGTTGTTGCATTGATTATGCGTTATTGGATGGTTCTGATTTGATGAAGACTGAGGTGTTTTGTGGTGGTTCTTGCAGGTTTGAAGAGAATGCTGGCTTTTTACAGGTTTGTGAATTGAAGGTATGAAGGGGTTGTTGTTTTTTATGCGGGTTATATATCTCAAAATGAGGACATGAGGAGTTCTTACAGAAGAATGAAAAGGGTCTTGGGGTTCTGCAATAGATGATTAAGGATGATAATGGGTGGAAGATCCTGCTCCTCCAACTCTGCTACAACTTGCTTTATATGAAACTTAGAGGGTAGTTTTTGTTTTGTTTTTGCCGTGTAATTCTGTTAGAATTGTTATTTTCTTTCTTTTTACCGTGATATACAATACAAACTTGGTGTTGCTAATTGTACGTTGGCAGCAGGTTTTGCCTGTTTGTGGATAGGAAAAATAAAATAAGGTGTGGAATAGTGTTGTGGTGGCAGGATTCATAGCAGACTTGTACGAGTGTAGCAGGGTTGTCCTTTCAGGCCTTTGTTTGCATCTGCTGTATTTTGAATTCTGTTTGAACTGGTTGTGTCTATAGTCATAAACCTTGCACCTTTATGCCCTGTATTTTTCTGTATGTGGAACCTTTATTAGTCTTCTTTTTTTTTTTGTTGCTGCAATGAGGCTTTTCCATTATGAAATCATTTTTTTGATGCGTTTTTTTTATAAGCTGGGCTTATGTTGAAACGAAACTTTGTTGTTGTGATGTTGCAATTGAATTTAGTTATCAGGAAAAATTAATTCCTTTTAACTTTCTATGATGACCATGTGCTTCCACCAACTGTAACTTTAATGGCCAATAAAGACTGCAACCTTGCGCGCAATGCATACGTATCATCAAATATTACCGCTCAAAATGGAGTACTCATTATTAATAATATTATTTAGCCCATGCGTCTCGTTTGCTCATGCTCCATGCTGGCCTTAGTGTATCCTTGTCTTTTGTTGTATTCTCGAGATTAATGCATGCATAAGAGCCCCATGAAAAGGTTTGATGTGAACTTTAGAAATAAGGTTATGGCTTAACGATTGAATTTAAATGGGGATTTCAAACCTAAATTGATTAAGGTGATACAAATTTCTTGGCTTTTGAAACTTGGATTATGGTTTGGAAATGGATATCCAAATGTGTATGGGTATGGAATTAAGCGGTAAAGAAAAGAAAAAGAAATGGATATTGGAAAGAAATGGTTATTGAATTAAAAAATGAATTAGATAATTGGACACTTGAACTTGAATTTGAATGAAGAATGATGATAAACCATAATGACTTAGTTACTTGAATCCCAAGAAAATTCTCTAAATTACTCAACCAAACCTTGACAAATTTGAACTCCTGGAATCTCATGAAAACCTCTTTTCTGTGAATCCACACTGACTTCAAGTAACAAGTAATTAAAAGAAAAACTTTGCTTCGACCATAATATACGTCCACAGGTCGATCTCTTGCACCCTGATCTCATGCTATACAATTCAATCCTCAAGATATCTTGCCTTGACAGCCAATGATCTCAACACAAGAACAATCTTCTAAAGAAACTTTGAAGATGGAGATAAGATGTGAGGTGCAGAAAGAAACATGACCAGTAAAAAAATCCTTGACGTGAAAATCCTAATCCAGTGAACCTCAACTGATAGAAAGTCCACGAGCTCAAACACAAATCAGAAATCTCCATCTCCCTAAGATATACGATGATGAAGATAGTAGCCTGAGATGTTAAAAATGAAATAAAACCCTAATCCTTAGCGCCTAATACCCTTGAGAAATCCTTTGCATAGGGCAAACACCGATAAAGAGAAAAACCCTTGATTCCCTGTCTTAGAAGACCGATGCAACACATGATTATGAGCTAGAAACTAACGATGATGCAAATGAAATGCAAAGAGAAAGCCAGTCAAGGTTATAAAAATGAAAGGGAAAATTTTGGGGTGCTACAATTAGTAACCAATTTTAGAGTTTCATGAAATCCAAATAGAGATTGCATTTGTTTTCTCCATCAAAACCAATTCTTGCAGTCAAGAGTTGGAAGGGAGTTTGGTAAATTTATGTTATCATTCATCTTTGCAGCGATTGATCAACAACAATCCACGATCCTGGAAATATGATCTTTTACATATGATTCTTGAAAACACGATTAAGAATCTAACCAGAGATCTAGATGCCATTTTTTTAGTGCGTGAGGTACTTTTACTAGAGAAAGAGAGAGAATAAAGAAATAAGGATTATATTATTGAATTCAATGATAATAAAACTGAATTACAAACTATGTATTCAAATACAACTAACTTGTCTACTAAGTAAAGTAACAAACTAAGTAACAAGATCTAAACCCTAATAAACTTTGGGTTTGGGCCATATAACTCAACTTAGATTATATCTAATATCTTAACAATATGGTCTCGTTCTTCACCTTAAAAGTTTCTACCAAATTCCACTCTCCATCTATAGCAAGGTTTGCATCTGTGTTAATGATGTTACTTTTCCAGGTTCTTCCTTTTTTGTATTGTTATTCATCCTACGTGCTGATGTTTTCACCATTGTTGTGGGTGTTATTAGCTTTGTAAGAGGATGCATTGTTACCTTGATCATCAGTTATGCTTCTATCATTCAAATATTTAACTTCTTCGTCCTCCTTTGTTTGCTTTGTTTCCTTTTCTCATTCATTTTTGCTTAAACTCATAGAATTTATGTTATTTTTGTGTGGCTTGCTGATTGTTACAGGTACTGACTTGATGAGAATCCTTATAAACCCCCAAGATATTATATTCCCTTTTTTTTTATCAATTCTCCATTCTTATCTTAATTACTTTTCTTGCTACTCGTTTTATGGATTTTGGTGTTTTTGCTATTCAGGTTTGTACTTTTCTTGTTACCATCATTTTGCCGACTTTCCTCATAGTTATTACTTGTCGTGTACGTATGACTCTTTCTACTATCTATCTTTCATTTTTCACTAACCTTTCCTTGCTCATCTCTTTTAATTTACTCATCATGATTTATGACATTGGAGTTTTTGTTATTAGTGTTGGGCCAAATGGGATTGGAAGGTATATCTTTAGTCCCAAATGTTTATCCCTCATACCAAATGTGCATAAATCTTCTTTCTTGCAGTGTTCATCAAATTTTTGTTTTGCTCAGCGTTTTGATTAATTATTCTTCCATTTCTCTGGTCATTCTTCAAGTATTTTAAGCATTTTTTATGTTTCATATTTTTTGGTCCTGCTATTCATAGGTGATTTTTCTTTTACCTTTTTTCTCTGTCATATTCGCAATTTGGTCTTGGATCGCTTTCTTGATCCAACTCTTATGAATACTGTTATTTTTTATTATGCTTATTCGCATTCAAATTTTAGTTGTCCTGCCCATCTAGAATATGAGGCATACAAAACTTCCTTTGGTTTGTATGATTTTCCTTCCTATTATTTTTCCTTTGGGTGAGCTTTGGGTTAGCTTGATTGTTGTGCTTTAGATGACTTTGACTTATATTTGTCTATATCAGTTTTTATTTTTTCCATGTCAATACCTTTATTATTGTCCATATTATGAGTATTAGTATTGATATCTTTGCTATCCTGCTTTTGTAACTGAACGTTTTTGGTGTTGCTGCTAGTAATATAACTTTCTTCTTGTTTGATAATGATATCAATATATATGATTTTATCTTCATAAATGTTTTCATTTCTATCCTACCATATACTATAAATAATGGCCATGACATTCTTTATAGTATCCTTTTCGATGTATTGAATAGTGTACAGTCAATCTCTAATGTCACGGTCTTGGGAATTGATGAAATTCATGTTGAGTTTCAACCCTAACCAGATTCTTTTGTGTTGTTTCACCGTTTTGGAAAGTATGATCTATATTTTCACCTGCCTTTAAGCTGATGGGGCAGAAAAGAGTACAATTCACCCCTCTTTTATTTAGCTCAATCCTAATCAGGATAGATCTATTTAAGATACACCAGCAAAGCATTTTTATTCTAGGTTGGATGTCAATTTTCTATGATTTTTTCTAAATAGTCTTATCCTTTACATAGTCATACACACCCGAATAATTTATATCATAAATACTTTTGAAGAAATGATATCCTATTTTCACAGTATATTTCCCATTCTTAGAATGCATTCACATTAAGATATCCTCCTTCTCCTTATATCCATAGGAGTTTGAAGGATTCTATTGTTATCATAAGGAATGAATGTTTTATTAATGAAAGTGTTGTTCCAATCATCGGTTCCCTGATAAACTAGGTCCCTAACCCAAAACACCTTGGAGTCCAAAGGCTTCTATGTTAGGAATTTAAACCAGCCTTGATCGGATAGCCAGTGATTCTCCCGCACATTAGGTTCTCTTTGGTTTATATTATACTCTTCCATATAAAACTATATTTTTGTATGCTTTTGACTTTGTTATGGTTTGTGTTGTTGAAATACTTCACTTAAAGGCACATGTAAATGAGAGTATCTTGATTAATGATTATTCTACACGTTTTCATAGCTAATAGAGCATCATTGAAGGTACTCGTATTTCTAAATTCGAGACCTTCTTTCTCTTTTGTAAGAAAAAAATTCCTCCAGCTAGACCAACAAATCTTCTTTTCTTCTTTCTTAGTTCCCCACCATAAATTCCTGATGACATTATCAATCTTCAGGCGAAGCTTCTCTGGAAATTTGAACACACTCATGGAATAGGTATGCATGGCCTGGGCTACAACTTTGATAAGGATTGTTTTACCCGCATAAGAAAGGTTTTTTCCTTCCAACCATTTAGCTTTCCCTTGATTCTTTCAATAATAAAGTATAAACCACGTCTCTTGGATTTCCCTACATGGGTCGGGCGACCCAGATAGTTCCCAGTACGAATATTGTCCTTTATAGGGAGAACCTTAAAAAAATTATGTCTTCGCTAACTTTTTTGCTAAACACCATAATTGATTTGTCCAAATTTATCGTTTGGTCCGATGTTTGTTGATAAACTTCATAAATTCTTTGTAGCTCTTTGACTTCTTCTATCCTAGCCCTACAAAATAAGAGACCATCATCAGTCAAATATAGATGGGATATAGTAGGGGCATTCATGACCATAGACAAGCCATGAATGTTACCAAGGTTTTGAATCTTGATAAGAATTCCCGAAAGAACCTCCACACAAAAATAAAAGGCAGGTAGATAAAAGTCCCCCTACCTAATACCTCTAGAAAGGAAGAACCAGTTATAATGATTGTCATTAATAATTATAGAGAAAGAGACCGTTGTCACACAATTCATAATGATATTGGTCATATTATTAGGAAACCCCATATCTTTAAGGGTGTTACAGATAAAATTTCACTCTAATCTATCATAAGCCTTTGCCATATCAAACTTTAGGCCCATATAACCTTTGTGGAACTATTCTTGTTATTGAGTGTATAGAAGGTCTCATAGGCCAAGATAATAATATCTATAATAAGTCTACTAGGGATGAAATCACTTTGATAAGGACTTCTAAAATTGTTAAGAAGCGGCTCGATTCTGTTAGCTATAACCTTGGAAATAATTTTAACAATGACATTGCAAAGAGAAACAAATTTATAGTCAAAAGGAAATGAGGGCTACGATCTAGAGGGGGGGATGGGGGGTTGAATAGATCGCCAAATAAAAATTTCTTATTAAAATTCAATTTTGAAAAATATTTTTCTATGTCTAGCAGAAGTAGATCCGCACCGACTCTCGTCTATCCGAACCGTTATTGGCATAATCAAATATGCATACAAATCGTAGTAGAATGTATGCAAAAGATGAGAAGATCAAATAAATAATTTCTATATAATTTGTTTGAATGTAAACCACACTAAAGTAAACAATTTCCAATGAGATTTAAATTAAAATTGACTCAGGAAATTTATCAAACACTTAGTGTGCAGTCAAAATATCAAACACTTGGTGTGCAATACACAAAGCTTACTTCTAATTATGTTGAGCGGGAAACAAATCAATTGCAATTGTTTAGATTGCAATGTTTTCACAAAACAGTTTAAGACATTTCAACACAATCAGAATTTTCAACAATTCAAACTACACACAAAGTGTTATCAAAGTGGAGAGAGAGAGAGAGAGAGAGAGAGAGAGAGAGAGAGAGAGAGAGAGAGAGAGAGAGAACACCAAGATTTTTTTAGGCAGTTCCCTAATTATCTTCACTATGGCTACGTCAACCCTCATTTTGAAATCAAATTGAGATATTGTAATTAACCTTTGCAATATCAGTTTACAAGAGAAGTATTAGCCATTCAAACCTCCAAAACCTATGTTTGATCTTGATTCTAGATTCTTCTCTTCCCTTGATCTTAACAAAATCAAGTCACATAAGACCTCCAATTTGGTCCTCCGGTTACCGTTACTCCTTTTACCGAACCTCCGTTCTTCAAAGCTTTCACTCGATTGAATCCAAATTATAAAATCTTGCCCTAAACCTTTCAATTAATCCTTTGCTTACCACTACTCCTTTGCAATAACCCTTGTTCTTCAAAGTTTTCACTCAACTGAATACAAGTTGCAAAGACTTGTGCAAAAACCTCCAAATCAACTCTTGATCTTGGAGTAAAAGCCTTAAAGAATTTATCTATAAAACCCCCAAAGAAAAACTCAACCCAACTTGATTACACCAACCTAAATTAGACCTTATAAATATTATCTTAATAACAAACAACAAAAATGATTATGTGTAGTTGTTGAATGCATGCAAAGAAAGGTTGAAGATGATGAGAATTCTTTGTATCTTTCAGGTTTCAATAATATGAAAGATGTATGAGTGCGTATTTATATGTATGTGTGTGTGTGTAGAAAAGAAATGAGTAAAACAGATTTTTAGCCAAAATGCAAAATTTGAAAGTTGTAACAAAATGTGTTGATTCCAAACTAGAATGAGCTAATACATCAGCTGAAGGAGTCGATACAAGACCTAAAGGAGTCGATACATTGAAGGCAGTGAGCAATTGTTTGAAAAAAATGCTTTAGAAAGAGTCGACTCTAAACACAGGGGAGTCGACTCATTTAATGAATTCATCAACCCATCCCTTCAATTTATTGATACATTGAGGGCATAGACTACCAATTTAAAAATCCCTTCAGATGGAGTCAACCCCAACTATGAAGGAGTTGACCCATTAGCAAGATGTATCGACTCATTTTGCATATGTATCGATACATTTGACAACGTTTTCATGAAAAATCATATTTTTAGCATGTTATGGCCTATGTAATCTACTTTTACATGTCCTATAATGATGATGCACATATAGAAAAAGACGGTAAGGTCCAATATACACAAAGTACTAAGCTACCTAGTTTTGACATCATTCAAAACATGTATCTAAGAGTATATTGCACTCACATACTCTCCCTTTTTGATGATGGAAAAACCTACTCAACATTTGATGTCTTTGGCAAAGATCTCCATGAATATGTTCATTATAAAGCTTTGAACTTGTACATACGTTTCCCTCTTTTACAACATCAAAAAAGATAAAAAAAGACAGAAAAATGCGAGAAGTGTCATGAAAAGCACACAACAAAATATAACTCACTCAGAGGCATTGTAAAGATTAAACAAATCAATTAAAATGATCACTCACATAGAGTTACGTCTAATTGAAACGAAGCTTACATATAAATAAACAACCAAATATATCAAAAGAAATGATATCCATTACATAATTTTTATTAAGGGTTGCAACAACATATAAAAAAAACTAGGTCCACAATACTAAAGACATTAATATAGAAATGCATACCAAAAAAAACTAGATCCACAATGATGCCTAATAACGACCATGACCACGTCCATGACCTCGACCTCTAACTCTACCATGGAACCAAGAAACACCATGCTCACCATCCAACACCTCACACAAAAGGTAATGAGAAATTCTTAGCAAAAGGCTAAGAAGGTGAGATGATGAATATGATTTCTCATACAAAAGGTAATGAGAACTCTTTAGAAAAAGGCTAAGAAGGCGAGACGATGGATATAATTTCTCATACAAAAGGTAATGAGAACTCTTTAGCAAAAGGATAAGAAGGAAAGATGATGGAAGTGAATATTATTTCTCATGCAAAAGAAAAATGAAAACCCCTTATCAAAAGGCTAAGAAGAAAAGCAAATTGGATTGGTTTTCTCCCGTAAAGGGCAAGAGAAATTCCTTAGTAAAAGGCTAGGAAGGTTTGTGAAAGTGAATGTGATTTCTCATACAAAAGAAAGTGAGAAATCCTTAATGAAAGGCTTCGAAGAAAGATGTTTTACCATACCAAAGATAATGAGAACTCCTAAGCAAAAGGCTAAGAAGAATGGGTGAAAGTGACCGTGATTCCTCATGCAAAAGGAAATGAAGGACCTTTCTCGCGCAAATGACGGAGAAGGCTTGTAAAAGGCAAGTATAGGATGAAGTAACTTTTCCTATGCAAAAGGCAAAGAAGACTCGCAAAAGACAAGCGAATAAGACATACGTTTTTCTTATGCAAAAGGCGGAGAATACTTACAAAAGGTATGCGAAGGTAGGAGTATATTTTCCAATGTAAAAGGAAATGGATACTTACAAAAGGTAAGTGATACAAAGTAAAATGGAGAATATTCCCATGCAAAAGACAGAGGATACTTACAAAGGTAAGCTGAAAGAGAAATTTACCATGCAAAAGGAAGTGGGTACTTGCAAAAAGGTAAGTGTAAAAGAGATGATCACTACTATGGAAAACCCATTTAACAATGGTTGGGAAAGATATATAATCACGCGGGCACATGCGTTGTTACGTAGAGTGTCATTGTGTATATGATACTTACAATCATGGCCCAGTAACCATTATAATAAACTGGAAAGCACGCGCCCTATCACAACGGGTTTTCCAAAATACCGTTGTTATAAAAATGATGGTCCTAGGTTCGATTCCTAGCTGCGTTGTTTTGATATTTTTTTTTTCTAGACAGCGCGTGATATATTATAACGGTTACAATTTATAACCATTGTTACATTTTCTGCAAAGTTAACAAATATTATTCTGCTTTTATAATTAATCCCATTTTTTGTAACCTATATCATTGTTCATCATATCACAACAAAAAATGCAACTCACATTTGTGATAAGGTTATCATAATAATATTAATTATATCATACTTATAATATCACATAATTGTATCATATTCAATTGTATCAGAACAAACAACCTACAGTTTACACATTACATAAAATCACATAATTGTAACTTGGTGTTTTGGTTTCTTGTCTCTTGGTTTCTTGACTCTAAAGACATGTGATTTCAAATAATTATACTTGTTAGTAAAAATACTTAGAAACTATAACATACAATTAATATATTATGAATAAAGAATAAATTACGTACTTGTTAATTTTCTCATATGCCTTCTTCATGATCGATTCGAATAGCATGCACGACATCTCCATCAAATTCATCATATGAGGTAGGAACTTGTGTTGTGTAAGAAGGTGTGGACGGAATATCAATACTTTCATCATTAAGAGGAATGTGTTTTTCTTGAAGAACGATTGACCATTTCCCTGATATGTCTGATGGGTCGGTAACATAAAAAAACTTGTTTTGCTTGAGAAGCCATGATGAATGGTTAGATCTTAAAAGATGCCTTGCCAAGGTCGACCCGGGTGAATCCTAAGTCATCAATGTGTACACCATTACTATTATTGGGAACCCACTTGCATCTAAATTAATCCACTTTGGAAATAACATAATCAATCTCCCAAATCTCATCAATGACACCATAAAACGCGGTAGTTGTCAATACAGGATTCTTATATTTCGAACTAGAGAAATACATCGATTCGGCTTCAAACATAACCCCACTATTTTGCATTATACTAAGATCATCTTTTGATTTTGTATAAAAGGTATAATGGTCAATGTCGTATGCAGTCCAAGTAATGATACAAAATTTTGCCTCGTATGACAACCATTTAAGTATCTCGGATGCACTACAACCATTAGATTCACTTTTATTAAAACAATCTATGAATCTCTTGTTATGCTCTATCAACAACAACTTGTCACTCATTCGAGGATATTTTTTCTTCAAAAGTCTTTTGTGTGTATCTATGAAAGGTTGAACTTCATCTATATTATTCAATATATAGAAATGTGCTTGAATAACTACATCCCGAGCCATTGACTTAACATTTAGACCTTAAATACCTCTTCCGTTCATATCAGCATGACGAGACTTTGGAATTCCTATAGAACCTGCGTCCGATAAATAGTTTGTTCAAAACTCAATAGCTTCTTCTGTGACGTACCTTTCAAAAATCAAAGCTTCCGATTGGTGATGATTCTTGGTATATCTTTTAAAGATATTCATATATCGCTCTATTGGATACATCCACCTTAAATAAACTGGACCAAAATTTTTGATTTTTCTGACTAGATGAACAAGTAAGTGAACCATAATGTCAAAAAATGATGGAGGAAAATACATCTCCAATTGACACAAGATTATGGCAGCCTCGTCTTTTAATTCATGTAATTTTTTTAAATCAAGAACTTTATTACATATGGAATTGAAGAATAAGCATAATCTCATTATAGTTACTCTCAGATTTTTTGGTAGGATCCCACAGATAGCCATTGGTAGAAGTTGTTACTTCAATACATGACAATCGTGAGATTTTAAAACAATTAACTTGAGATCTTTCATTGATACAATTTTCTTGATATTTGATGAGTAACCTTACAGAACTTTAATACCTTGCAAACACTCGCATAAAACTTTCTTTTCCTTTTTAGATAGAGTGTGACATGCTGGAGGCAGATAAGTTATTTTTCCTTTCTCTATTGGAGCCAACTATTTTTGTATATCCATCTTCTCCATATCAAGACGGGAAGTCTTACTATCTTTAGCCTTGCCTGGAATGTTTAGAAGTGTGTCAATCAAACTATCACACACATTTTTCTTCACATGCATCACATCAAGCAAATGTCTAACATCAAGACTTGGCCAATATGGAAGATCAAATAAGATAGACCTCTTTTTCCATATATTTTTTGCAACTGCCCCTTTTTATTTTTCTCTCTTGCCAAAGACAACAATAATGTTTTCCTGCCGTTGATAAACTTCATCCCTGGTTAAAGGTTCAGGAGCCTCATCAAACTCTTAATCTCCATTAAAAGCCTTCCACAATCTATGATAAGGATGATTAGGTTTTAGAAATTTTCGATACCCAAGGTAAACTATCTTTTTTTACAAACTCAAGTTGGTGATAACAAGTATCATCTTCACATATATGACACACTCTATGTCCTTTAACACTATATCCAGCCAAGTTACCGTAAGCAAGAAAGTCGTTGATTGTGCAAAATAAAATTGCGCACATTTTAAGCTTTTCCTCAGAATATGCATCATCAACTTCAACGTCTTTATCCCACAAGAGTCGTAAACCATACATTAATGGACTTAGATAAACATCTATGTTATTACCAGGTTGTCATGGTCCAGAAATCATCTTACTTAATAATACATACTTGCGCTTCATGCACAACCAAGGAGATAGGTTGTAATAATGAGAAGAACAGGCCACGGAGTATGATTAGTGCTCAGATTACCAAAGGGGTTCATTCCATCAGTGGCAACCCCAAGTCTAAGGTTTCTTGGCTCAAGTCCAAAATCCGGAAACAACGAATCAATTTTCTTCCATTGCAATGAATCAGCTACATGGCGAATGTTTCCATCACGAGTCCTTTCATCTCTGCATTCCATCTAAGATTCTTTGCGTCATTCGAATTAGCAAAAAGTCTCTTAAATCGTGAAATTATTGGTAAGTACAATATCACTTTACTAGGAGGATGCTTCCTACCAACATTGTCATAGTCATTGTCATCACCATTGTTGGTCTTCAGCTTGTAACGCGACACACCACATTTTAGACATTGATATAAGTCTTCATACTCTTTCTGGTATAATATGCAATCATTAGGGCAAGCATGTATTTTGATATAATTTAGACCCATTAGACACAATATCTTCTTGACCTCATAGTAACGATTCAACAATTTGTTATCTTCTGGTCAAATTTTCTTTATCAATTCAAATAATTTCGTGAAACTTTTGTCCGGCCATCCATTTTTTGCCTTCAGATTAAACAACTTTAACACCGTCGACAACCGTGTAAAATCTGTGTATCCCTTATATAAAGGGGTGTCTTTATCACTACATAAATTATCATAAATATGAGTATTCTTAAAAAACGATTCCCCAATATCACGTAACATATCCTCTAGTTGATCTTCCATATATTCATCTTCATCCACTCTTTGACTTTGTGACGCCCGACTTTCCTCTTTATCCATTCACCATGCCACATCCATATTACATAATTTTGACATATACCATCATAACAAAGGTGATGGAATATTTCTTTCTTTGTACCCTTTTTGATATTCGTGCAAACAACACAAGGAAAATAAAAGATACCATTATTGTCGGAAAGATTTTTATCAGCGTATTCAAGGAATTCAAGAACTCCGTTCTCATAAATTGAATCTAATCTATCGACTTTCATCCAACTACAATCCATAACAACTTCTGAAATTTATACAAGTATAATAATGTGAATGACACACCAAAATCTAATCCAAAAACTCAAGCATATGCATATGCAAATCTAAACCTAAAGCATATGAGACATGTACTCTCATACTGGCTTGAGCATATACAACATAAACAAAGAAAAAAGGAATGAACATGTAGAAGAACACCGTATTTCAAAGTTGTAGAATCTTATCCACGTAAGGAATGAAGATGTAGAAGAGTATCGTACTTTGAAGCTGAAGAATAAAATGAACGAGTAAGGTGAAGATTTGTGCTCCAAATGAATGGATACGAAAAGGGTAAAGATTGCGCCATCACTGTCGTCTCTGGCTCGCTTGTTCCCCTAGGGCGTCTTATGAAAGAAATACATAATAAGTTTTGTTTTAATTTATCAGTAAACTCTTTAATCTCAGTTGGACAATCCAACCATAGTGGAATTGTAAGTCCTCTAACAACAGTTGGTTTACTTCATAGTTGTAAAATCATTTACAATTTATTTTTTAAATAATGGACTTAAGTGACACACGCTTAATATCCTCTAACAACGGTTGGTTTACTTCACCATTGTAAAATCATTTACAATTTTTTTTTAAATAATGAACTTAAGTGACACGCGCTTAATATACTCTAAAAAATGGAAAAAAAGTAGTTGCTGGGAATCAAAGCTTGCTACACATCATTTATTACTACGTTTTTTTAAGACAACCGTCATTATTAAATTACTGTTTATAAATCCAGCTACACACTGGATGCGAAAATTTTAACCTATTACAACGGTGTATATGAATCCGTTGTAAACCTGGCGTTGTTGTTTGCATGTTTTATAGTAATGGGTGGTCCTCATGCGAAAGAAAAATGGGACTTACAAAAGGTAAGCACATTGGAAATAGAATTCGTCGTGCAAAAGGCAGAGGAAACTTGAAAAGGGAAAATGTAAAGAGAGGCTTTCCATGCAAAAGGCTGGGGGACTTATAAAAGGCAAGTGTAAAAGAGATGATGATCCTTGTGCAAAAGGAAGAGGAAACTTACAAAAGGTAAGAAGAAAGAGAATCTTCCCATGCAAAATGCAGAGGGACTTGAAAACGGTAAGTGTAAAGAGTGATATAATCCTCATGCAAAAGGCAGAGGGAACTTGAAAAAGGCAAGAGAACACCATGATACCTCACATGCATAACGACGAAGATGAAGTTCTTCTCAAAATGTGGGAATCACTTCGACTTGCCAAACCTATGTCAAGTGTCCAAATAATCGAGAAGAGAGTAAGTCATACGTCTTGTCATTTATTTTGTACTCAATATGCGAAGTTTCAACAAATGTAACTTTCTCGTGCAATTACAAAAGGTATGTAAGGAGACAAAATTTCATGCAAAAGGCGGCGAAAGAACTTACAAAAGGTAAGTGAAGATGACAGGATTTCCTTGCACAAAAGGTGAGGGAGGACTTGAAAAAGGCAAGTGGGACTTACAAAAGGTAAGTGCAAAGGGAAGACGAGTCTCTCGTGCAAAAGGCAGCAAGATCTTTACAAAAGGCAAGTGCTTGGTCTAATAACCTCTTTATGAAATACTGATAAAAGGCCAACAATACTTGCAAAAGAAAAATAGTGAGAAAATACTTTAGGGAACCTGCTGGGAAGGTAAACTAGGACTTTGGTGGGGATAAAGCTCTCTTCGGAGAGATATTTAGTTAAGGATTTGTTTGCGCTCTCGATAAAGGCTTGAATATGGCTTATGCTAAGTATGCAAGTTTGAATTGCGTAATGCTTAATCTTGATGGATATGCTACGTGTCTTAGTGATGTAATGTTATGTAATGATGGTTACTATATGCAGAATGACAATGTATGATCATGCTTTTGTTATGTGCGGGCTATGCAGGGCTGAATTTTTTTTTGTCAAAAGGGATGAAGGATAGGAATTTTAGATATCAATGACCATTGGGTTTATCAATCGAAACCAGGATTTTGAGTTACACGCGAAACAGGTTTTTTAAGTATGCCAATGATGATTGGGCTTTACAGAGTGTCAAATGAGGTTGGACTTTGATTTATATGGGAGGTGCCAATAAATACTAGGCTTTGAAGGTGCCAATAAATATTTAGCTTTGAGAGATGCTTAGTTGGGATTTTCAAGAGGCCATGCAAGGTTGGGCTTTGAGAGATTCCAATCAAGTTGGGCTTTTTGAGAGGCCAAGCGAGGTTGGGCTTTACGGAGGTGCCAAATATGATTGGGATTTGAGAGATGTCAAGAGAGGCTAGGCTTTATAGAGGTGCCAAGTATGGTTAGGATTTATGGAGGTTCCAAGCAAGTTGGGCTTTTCGAGAGGCCAAGCGAGGTAGGGAGTTATGTAGGTGCCAAGTATGATTGGGCTTTAGATTTTCTTGTTTAGGTTACAAGGCTTCACATTATTCCAGATGAATGATATGCATGAGTGAAGCAACTTGATTAATGCATGGTTTTTATTTATGTAATGGTTTTTAGGGTTCAATAAGTACCCTTGAGGCAGATCATGTACGGTTGAAATTGGGAAGTGTCTTGCTTGGCTACAAGGCCTATTGTTAAAAAGGTTATGGGATGTGCTTAGCATGATTTATCAACATTCAGCTTGAATTTAGCAGTTGCTGATACACGACAGAACTTGCTTGAGCAACTTTAAAAGTATTGAGAAGTACTGGCCATCTACAACCAGTCTTTGTCCTAGTCTGTACGATCTTTGAAGGAATTTACCTCGAAATGAAATCTAGAGAATTTGTACCATAGTGACTCAAGATGGTTATTTGTACCATAATTACTGAAGATTGTATATCCCCATGCTTTGAACCTTGGAGAAATGCCCCTGTTTAATCGATTCTTTAAGAGATTCGTCGAATCTCGACGTGATTGCCCTAGATTGATTGAATCTTGAAGTTACTTGCCTTTTTGCTCAAGAAGTCTTTAGGAGTTTTTCCCCTTGGGGTGATCATTTGAAGTGACTTGGCTCTGCTCAATGGTGTGCTCAGGAATGTTTCTCCTTAGTATGATCAAACCTCACAATTGATGCTCATTGTGGAAAATTTCTTGATGTCGAGTGCTTATTCACAAGTAAAAATGTTCATTTTGAGAATGATAATCCTAATGTTATTCTTATGTCAGATTTGAAATCCAAGTTCTTTTCATTGAAAAAATGATGTTGATATTTAGTGCTCACTAGTCAAAATGTCATATTGATACCAACACAAATAATAGGCAAATCTTTAGGAGTCAGTTTTAACACGATCTTACCGTAGTATGCTTTCAAAATAAACTCGGCTTCAATCAGGTCTTTTGAGGGTTGTAACGTGGTCTGGTTCACGGTTTCAGAAAAAAAAGAATTTACGGCTCAAAATTTTAGTTTAACCCACTCGTTCTCCTTAATGTTCTTCAGTCCTACATTTAGCTAATTTGACTCAAATGTTCATTTTAAAAATGATTTTGAATAGTAAAAGTGATGGTTAAGGAACCAATGAGGTTTTCGAAGTGGTAGTACCCATTTTTTGTTTATTTGTTTGTAGTCATCTGAATTTGTTCTTGTTAGGGATATTTTTCTTTTGATCTTTTCTTTTTGTTTTCGTTTTTGCTTTCCCTAATTTTTTCCTAGAATAATTTTTCGAGTTTGAAGTCCACCGAGATTTTCTATTTTTTTTCCCTATGTCACTTGTTTTCAAGTTTTTGACTTAGCGGGGGGTTTTTTATTTTGAATTTCTCATCATTTTTTGTTGGAACAAATTGTGTGACATTTGTCTGTTTGGTTTGTTGAAGGGTTGTGATTCTCTTGTTCCTTTTGTTGGCGAGGGACAACTGTTGTGGATTCTACCTTACATGAGGGATAAGATGTGGTTGATCCTCATATGGGTTTTTATTTCTTTTGAAATTTGAATGCATGGTGAAATTAACTGAAGACTACCCTGTCACTGGTTAAGATTGAGGGTTTTTTCGTATCGAAAATAAACTCCTACTTCTAGGCTTAAGGGGGTTAACTAGGGATTATCTTCCTTATACCTCTAGTGTTTAGAGATTGAAACAATGCCTTACATCTTCAGCAAGGTTTTATTCAAAAACATGCAACCAATATTTTTGTGTATTTTTATTTCATCATTCTCCTTTTGATTTTTGTTTAAACAAGAGTTTGATACGGATGAATAAAATATGAGTGAACACAAATGGATTGATTTGAACATGCATATTCATTTCATTATTCTTATCATTCGAAAACAAATAAATTTTACAAGTGAATAAAACTTAACAGACAAAAAATATTACAAATGAAAGTGATTGAATAGTCTAATGATCGTTGGCGTGATTAGCCTTATTTTCACTCCACATGTTGGAGTCATCATACTTGTAGAAGTTGATGTCATATTCTCTAAAGACGTTTCTCTTCAAACTCTTCCAACATATGCAACCTCTTCGGATCTACCCTTGCTTCCACTTGCACTGATTATGGCATTTCTGTTGTGCCCGCATGTGGGGGCATGAGATTGTTTAGTATGTCCAGACCGCTTGATGTGAACATTGTAGGTTTTGAATTGATCAAGTCTTGTACTTTTTACTTCAGAGTTCTGCAATCCTTGATCGTATACTCGGGGGCCCTTATTGAAAGTTACATATAGAATTTGTGTCATAGCCTAGAGGAATAGGTGTTGGAGGAGACCTAAGTTCTCTTAATTGAACCAGTGACTATTGAGAAAATGAGGGAGAAGTCGACTGTATGTCATAGGCATTGGGTCACATTGTTCTCTGGCCTCCTTAGTCTTTTCTTGCTTTATTGAGGATGGGAATTTCACCTCTGGTTTGGATATCAATTCTAATTTTGTGCTTGGTCCCTACGACTTGGTTGAGGAATAAACAATGGTTGTTGATAAGGAAGCCTTGGAGGTCCGGGTGATGGATGATATTCGTAAGGTAGCTCATGACATGAAGTGAAACTAGGAAGGTGCAAAGGAGTGGCTGTATCTGCTGCGGCAGTTGCTGTTGGATTGCCTTCCTTTCTCAACAATGCTTGCAGGATTTCCATAACTAGGCTCACTGAGTTTTCAACTAGCTGACTTCCTCCTTCAATAGTTCTCGGCCATGCTGAAGCTCTTCCATAGTCATTTGAGACATGCTTCCAATTCTAAGCATATGCTTGGTAATTAGCTAGCTGGTTTAAAAAGAAAGGTGATATGAGGTTTTTTTTTTCTGTTTTATGAAATGCAAAATGATGCATAATGTATGCAAAAAAAGTCTTTTGTTCCCGGGAGGATGCATATGCTAAATCAACTTTTTATTGATGATGTGACAATATGAGATGCAATATCACAGATTCAAAGGTTTGGTGTATTCTTGATAATCTGTATATACTGCTCGGCGCAGGTTCAAAGGTCCGACGTATACATGATAATCAAGGTATGTAGGTTCTTGGTTTCTTAAAAAGAACCCAATATCCCCTCACAGGTAGGTACTAGTCTTCAAAGAAGGAGATCCCTAAAAAGGTCTCTAAAGTCATAGACACCTTTTTGAGATGCCACTGCCTGAGACGATTGACTAGTCAAACAATGATGCTTCCAAAAGGATCTACTATAGGTGTGGCGTCTCGTGTTGACCCTGATCGAGGACTAACTTTAAGTAGGTTAATACGACTCTTGCCACAAAACTATCATGTGTTTGTACTCAATCTCGGTTATAAAGCTTTTCACTCATATAGTATCATCCCAGTCAACAACAAAAAATATAATAGATATCCAGAGTATACAAAATATGAATATTTAAAGCAATAAAGAATGCAATAAATAACATAAAGATAAAGCGAGTAAAGAGTAAAGATAAACACCCAAACATGCAAGAAAACAAGAAAAACTAGGCTTGATTTGCTTAAGGAAAATCCCTAGTGGAGTCTCCAGCTGTCGCTACGCAAAAAAAAAAAAAATACAGAGTCCCCACCGAAATTTATTTATTCCAGAGGAAAGGGAAAATATTGATAAAACCCCAAAAGGTGAAGAAAAGGTCGTCGCAACCAAATTTGGGTTCGGAAGTCGGTTATGCAAGGAGAATGTATTAGCATCCCTCACATGTGTCGTACTCGACGGAAACCATTTTGATTTTTCTTTGCGCGAAAGGGAAATAAGAGGTTTATAATTAGTGTGCTCGTCAAGATTTCGCAATCATGTGCCTACATATCCTCATAGTACAATAAGAAAATCAGAGCTCCGTAGTTCAGGGTAGAAAATGAGTGTTTCTTGATTATTTTTATTGAACAGTGTTAACGTTCGTGTCATAGAAGTTATATGTTGCTTGTATGCTCGCGCATGAGAGACTTAAGCATTTGTTTGTTTACGGTAGAATGGATGCGCTTGGATCACATTCCAACAGTTAAACGTTACTTGTATACACGCGCATGGTAGACTTAAGCGCTATTTGTATTGCGGTAGAACAGAAATAATATGTCCTTTCTGAAAAGGTTTTGAGTTCTCTAAGGTGAAAAAATAAATTTGATTGGTTATGATTGATTTTATACTTGAGAAGATTGTCTTGATTGTAATTACAATAAAGTCAATGAACGAAGGAGAATACTTTGAATAACTGAGTCATATGCCTCGTACTCAAAGATATTCAAAACAAGAACACACACATACGCTCACAGACACAAACACAGACACGTACAAACACACACACACACACACACACACACACACATGCAGACACAAAAACAAACACAAAGACAAGGACATACACACACACACGCACACGCACACACACTGACATGCACACACACACACAGACACATGCACGCGCACACGCACACATACATACACATATGCACACATACGCACACATACATACATAAAAAGACACATGCACGTGCGCGCACACACACACACTCTCTCTCTCTCTCTCTCTCTCTCTCTCTCTCTCTCACACACACACACACACACACACACACACACACACACACACACACACACACACAAACGTACGCGCACACATAAACACGCACATGCATACATACAATACACACACACACACACATACTCGCGCACACACACACACAAAGACACATGCACACGCGTACACACACACGTACACACACACAAAGACACATACATGCACACTCATACATACACATGTACACACGCGCGCGCGCATACACACACACACCCACACATATAACACACACACACACACACACACATACAACACACACACACACACATCCACACACGCGCGCACAAACACTCACGCGCACACACACACACACACACACGCACACATGCACACGCACACATGGGTGTTGATCCTGTGAGAAGTTCAAGTGTGATTTTTAGTGTAACTCTTAAGAGGACACTCTTAAAGACAAGAGTATGTTAAGTGGTTAGATCGTACCTGTATAAATCTCTAGTACACTCTCTAACTCTTCTCTATTTATTTATTGTTGATTATTATATTTCCGTTGTGAATCTTTTTTCATCTTCATCCTCTTTCTATTTTATTTCTATCATCTAACATAAACGTTTTTCAAAGATATTTTTGTTATCAATTAATCACGAATTTTAAATATTACATTTTGCTCTTGTGTTTAGAATCATTGAGTCAACATGTTCAAATACATTAACTATTTAATTTCAAATGTTTTATTCAAAACAATTTGAGATTAATGACTATACACTTTCAATGTGAGAAAAAATAATTAATCGTCAAGTTACCATACCATTTAAACAAAAAAAAAGGAAAATGTATTTATCAATTTTTTTATTAAAAAAAGTTGTTATGCAGTTTTTTTTTAATTGTAAATTTATCGATATTATCAATTTATTTACATTATTACATAAATAAAAATAAATATTAATTTAATTTAAGTAACTCGTATCAATTGAACTATCTATTCCACCGTACCATCGTAGTTATACAATTGTTTGAGCTGGTTTGTAATTGATTGTTAGTATCAATTGTAAATTAACGCTGAAATTAAAACATTAAAAAAAAACAAAAATAAAAAACATTATTCTTTGGATTGTCTTGTTTTCATTCTAATTCTTCTGCCCGCAACGACTAAAATAATGGAAAAGAAAATATTTGTTAATTGGTTTTTGTTGAATAAACTTCGTATACTCAGAAATGGAAACTTCAATGATAAAGATGAACATATATTATATTAAACACATAGATTCTCGAGTTAGTGAATGTCAATTTCAACAAATTATAAACAAAACTTTAGGGATTATATATTATTTCATAATGTTTTTTCACATTAGAAGACAAAATGCTTGCATATGAAGGTCGTCTTCGTTTACCTGTAGTGGCATGGGAAGACTTGAAGGCTTCAATCAAGTCTCATTTTTGTATTTATTTAATCCACTTGGCATTGCCATAATAATGTGACACTTATATTAAAAAATATATTTTCAAAAAGAAAAAAAATAAAATTCTTTGTTGGTATGCTTTGAATTTGTTTCTGAAATGGTTGGTCTTGTCAATGAATATTATGCTTACAAACAACTTTACAGAATTTCTTTATATTACTTTATATTTTCATGGAAGACTTGTGTGGTTAACTGAGTGGTACTCGGTATATATGTTCAGTCCACACTGCTTTTTTTCCCCTACTATCAGTCATATTCATTCTATATGTTTTTATGGTATCATGTAAACTTTTACAAATATTTCCTGGCTTTAGAGATTTATTTTTAAACTTATTCCAACACACATTTGATTAAAGTCATCTCTGAGTGAACTCTTGTTTTTGTTTATTTTATTTTAGAGATGTATCTTCGAAATTTTATCGAAATTATATTTTTGGAGACACATCAGTAGCAGATTCAACACATAGTAATTTTTCAAAATGAAATTAACATTCATAGCATAAAATAAGCATTACATATATAATTTCAACATAAAATGCAACATTACACTTCAATATCCAGGTAGGCGCATCGACATCTTTGCAATATCTCCGACCAATCTTGAAATCGTCGCTTCCAACTCGAGCTGAATTTTTGTTTGAAACAGAAATACGTATTCTACACAGCTCTTACATCTGCTCGTGTCTTGAAATCAAATTTGTTGAACTCAATCTTCCCTCTGTCATCAATCGATGGTGAACGGTACTCGAACTTCACAATCTTTCGATTGTCTACGTAAGAGATGGTGGATTTCGTCTTTGATATCTTCGAGGGAGGTGAAATCGGTGAACTTAAACGTTTGCCCGATTGTAGAGCTGGAGAAAAAGACATTTGTGACATACCAATAGATGTTTATTTGTGAAATTTGAGACATTTTTAATTTGTGTGAAATACAACATAAGAGCACCTACATTTATAGAAGTCATAAATCAATATGGACCACTCATTAACTGCCATATTGGTTCTGGAGATATATCTCTGAAACCACACTCTATTATCTTGTTCCGGAGATGTATCTACGAAACTTCTCCTGAACCAAATCCAGAACAAAACCCTATAACATAGCCTATTTTTTCTTTTACAAAAACACAAATGTAGCGACTCTAGCAAGGAGTGGATTATGGATTCAGGTTGTACTTGGAACATGACTTCAAACAAGGAAGTGTTTGAGGAATTATGTGATCAAGATGATGGATCAGTGTTACTGGGAAACAATAAAGCCTGCAATGTTGCAGGAATTGGATCCATTAGATTCAAGCTCCATGATGAGTTATTAAGGGTATTGACTGATGTCAGATATGTACTTGATCTTAAGAGGAATTTGATTTCTCTTGGTGAATTCAACAAGAAAGGATATGTTTCTAAAGGAGAGCAAAGTATCCTAAGGGTAATGAAGGGGTCGAAGGAAGTTTTGAAAGACTTGAAGAAATAAAGCTATACCCTTGAGGCTAAGGTTGTAAGTGGTTCAACAGATGTGACATCCATAAAACATGTTTCGAAGACTTAGCTATGACATAAGAAACTTGGCCATGTCAGTGAAAGAGACTTGGTTGAATTGTGGAAACAAAATTTGTTGTGTGGTAACAAGATCAAAAAACTGGAGTTTTGTGAACCTAGTGTATTTGGTAAATCTTGTAGGTGAAGATTAAAAAAGGTAAACAAAGAACACATGGATACCTTGATTACATTTGTAACACCCCCTTTCTATACCCCCAAATAAAACAATTAAATCATTTAGGCACTTAAAATTTTTTTTCATCAGAGTATAAATTAACACATGGTATAAAAGAGGCACGTCACATTATCCAGGAAATTCAAAACACATACAACACCTGCTCATAAGGATATGCAACAAAGGGTAAATCACAACAAAGGAACTTAGTCCTTAAAACCCACATATCAATATTTAGAATAAAAGCGGAAACATCTAAACATTGAATCACTTCATTTATATAAACATTATATACATCAACAGTTTAATTCAAGTCATAAGTCATGTTTACAAAACATTCACCAGCAGATACATATACAGATGTATCACAAAAGAATCAAAACAATTCCTAACTATCTGGTGCTACATATCAGAGCCAACCGACCAAAAAGAATGAAGCCACGCTTCACAAAAGACCTCCAGCAAACCTACTCTGCAATGCCTCATAGAGCATCATAAAACAGCAGAAGGGTGAGAAACATTATCATAACAAACAATGCATATAATTATATATCTATATACACCAACATAGAATACACATAACATATTTCTCACCGCAACTCATCACAATTCATCACATACCTCACAATGTATATCTACACAACTAAGCATATTCACCAATCATGCTTCACAACTCACAACATTTCCACATAAACATTTACACTTATGTTTACTTCAACAATTCACATAAACATACATGATTATGTTCATTACACCAATACATTATATGAAGATGATAATGCAACTCATAGAGACCGACTCCCGACTCTATGTAGATGCAAATGTGGTACCGACTCATTCAGCAGGTTCAATTGAAGAATCAAATGGAACCATCGCTCGTTACCGAAGTAACTCCCCGTCGGGCCTACGATGTTCACCCATTGCTCACATCCCACATGAGCACACAATGTTTCAGGATTACTCACACCCCACACGGGCACACAATCTGATTGCTCACACCCCACAAGGGTACATAATCGTTCTGCAGATTCTCCATAGAATCAAATATAAACCATCGCTCACACCCCACAAGGGCACACGTTCATTTCTGCAGATCCTCCTAGGGATCAAAAATAAACCATCGCTCACACCCCACAAGGGCACATGAGGTTTCTGCAGATCCTACGTGGGATCAGACACACAAGAATGAAATCACGATGCTTCACATGCAAAAATGACCCAACATACTCTTGAAATGCATACATATTCACAAATGTATAATTATGCACTTTCACGTCATACCAACACATACAATTTACGCATATTCACGTTAATCATGCCAAACAGCCACATTCTACACTCCACGATTCACAATCTAGGATTCACACCTTACGGCTACCCACAACACATCACATCACAACAGCATACAAACTATCCATTCAGATAAGGATTAAACATAATTAAACCAAATAATCGACAATTGGATGGAAAGCACAAGAAATAAAAGGAAATGTTGTCACATTTGCCGACCTTCGCCTGGAGAAGAATTTGGCGAATGCTCGCCACCATACTCGCCTGGCAAAGACAGACAGTAGCTACTGGAAGTGTTCGCTACTACTCGCTACCACACTCGCCTGGAGAAGCCTCTCGCCGCCTCCTTCGCCTGGCGAACTCACTGGAGAAGACAAAGTTAGGCTACTGACTTGGTTCGCTACCTACTCGCTGGGATTCTCCTGGAGAACCTTCGCTCCCATTCGCCTAGCGAATGCTAGCGAATCTGCGAACTCAGAAATCCCTAACTGTCAAAATTGCCCAATCCTTCCAAAATCAACCGATTCTCACCAAACCAGTTTCAACCGCCTTAGTCTAACATTCCTCGACTAAACTTTACCACTTATTCTCATTTTTAACCGTTAAAACTTGGTTTCTACCGATTAAATCAAATTCGACCTAAAAATGGAAAATGAGCAAAACTCTCCCCAATCCAAAATCAAACCAACTGAACATACATAATCATACACATCGAAAGAATAATAAAGTTTCACACCCTTACCCGATTAAATCGAAGTTTAGAAGTTGATTCTTGATGGTTCTAGGTTTTTCTCCTCTTCCTCCTCTTTTCTCTTCTTTCCTTTCTATTTATTTCTATCTCTTTTCTTTTCTCTCTATTTCCACTTATACTCTTTCTATTATATTACTCTCAAATAACAACTAATTAAGGATTATCTAAAACACCCTCTAATTAATTCTCAAAACTCTCCGAATAATAAAATATCATAATATGTACAATTAACATATTAATATTCAAATTTCACAAATGAAATAATAATCAATCAAATAAATCGAAAGACTCAACAAAATGGGAAATTCAGAATCGGGGCGTTACAACTCTCCCCCACTTTAGAAATTTTCATCCTCGAAAATATTACCTGATCCAAACAATTCCGGATGCGACCCTCGCGTCTTACTCTCCAATTCCCAAGTCATGTTGCCTTCCGCAGCACCTCCCCATGCTACTTTCACAAGCGCAATATCCTTGCCTCTTAGCTCCTTAATTTCACGATCCAAAATCCTAATCGGTAAAACTTTAACCGTAAGGTTATCTCTTACTTCAACCTCATCCATAGGAATCACATGTGACAGATCCGGAACATACTTCTAAAGTTGCGAAACAGGGAACACATCATGCAAATTCGAAAGATTTGGAGGCAACGCCACACGATACGCCACAGCACCCACTCGTGCAATAATCTGATACGGACCAATAAAACGAGAAGTCAACTTTTTCGACTTCAAGGCACGACCCACACCCGTAACCGGTGTAACTCTCAAGAACACATGGTCGCCTTCTTGAAACTCAAGATCTTTCCTTCTCTTGTCATGATAACTCTTCTGCCTACTCTGAGAAGCTCTCATCTTTTCCCGAATAAACTTCACCTTCTCCGTCGTTTGTTGTACCATCTCCGGCCCAACAACCGACTTATCACCAGTTTCATGCCAACACAAAGGTGTTCGACATCTCCGACCATACAAAGCCTCAAATGGCACCATGCCAATACTTGAGTGAAAACTGTTATTGTAGGTGAACTCAATCAATGCTAAATAACTATCCCAAGCACCACCTTGCTCTAGTACACAAGCACGCAACAAATCCTCTAACGACTGAATCGTCCTCTCGGTTTGACCATCTGTTTGCGAATGATAAGCCGAACTCAATCTTAGCTTAGAACCCAAAGCCTTTTGCAAACTCTCCCAAAACCTTGAAGTAAATCTAGGATCTATATCCGATACAATACTCTTAGGAACTCCATGCAACTTCACAACCACACGAACATAAATCTCGGCTAACTTCTCCAAAGGATAACTAATATCAATCGGAATAAAATGAGCAGATTTAGTAAGCCTATCAACAATCACCCAAATAGCATTATGACCTCTTTGTGTATTTGGCAATCCCGTAATAAAATCCATCGATATACTATCCCATTTCCACTCTAGAATATCCAAAGGTTGCATCAATCCACTAGGCTTCTGATGTTCTACCTTAGACTTCTGACAAGTCAAACATGCATACACAAACTGAGCTACATCTCTCTTCAATCCGGACCACCAAAAGATTTTCTTCAAATCTTGATACATCTTATTTGCTCCCGGATGAATACTTAAGTTACTCTGGTGTCCTTCCTCCAATATCATCCTTTTCAACTCCACATCATCGGGAATACAAATACGACCATGAAATTTCAAAACTCCAAAATCATCAACCTTGAAATCCTCATTCTCATTTGTCATCAAATCAACGAACTTCAGATCCAACTTCTGCTTTTCACATACGGTTGCAAGAAAATCATTCGTAATACGAAGCATACCAAGTCTCACACTTCTCGGCGTCATTTCACAAACCAAACTCAAATCTCTAAAGTTCTCCAACAGTTCCCATTCTTTCATCATCAATGTAGACATGTGCAACGACTTCCGACTTAAGGCATCGGCCACCACATTTGCCTTACCCGGATGGTAATTCAAACCAAAATCATAGTCTTTCAAAAGCTCTAACCACCTCCTTTGCCTCATATTCAATTCCTTTTGATCAAATAAATACTTCAAACTCTTGCGATCACTAAAAACTTCAAATCTTGCACCATAAAGATAATGCCTCCAAATTTTCAAAACAAACACTGCGGCCGCTAATTCCAAATCATGCGTAGGGTAATTCTTTTCATGCACTCTCAACTGTCTCGAAGCATAAGCCACAACTTTTCCATCTTGCATCAACACACCACCCAAACCTGTCAAGGAAGCATCACTATAGGCCACAAAAGGTTCCGTAGGATTCAGCAAAATCAAGACTGGCGCTGTTGTCAATCTTCTTTTTAACTCAATGAAACTCTTTTCACAATCAGCATCCCAAATAAAAGCCTTTCCCTTACAAGTCAATTGCGTTAACGGAAGTGCCAACTTCGAAAATCCTTCAATAAACCTCCGATAATAACCTGCCAAACCCAAAAAGCTTCGAATCTCCGTAACCGATCTAGGAGTCTCCCATTGCATTACCGCGTCAATCTTGGATGGATCCACACTAATACCATTACCGGAAATAATATGCCCGAGAAAACTCACTTCCGACAACCAAAATTCACACTTTGACAACTTAGCATACAATTGCTTCTCTTTCAAAATCTGTAACACAATCCTCAAATTCTCTTCATGCTCCTCTTGAGACTTAGAGTAAATCAAAATGTCGTCGATGAACACAACCATAAAATGATCCAACTGCTCATGAAAAATACGATTCATGTATTCCATAAACACACCCGGCGCATTAGAAACTCTGAATGGCATCGCAGAATATTCGTAATGACCATACCGTGTCCTAAAAGCCGTCTTTGGAATATCCTCCTCCTTAACCCGAATCTGGTGATGACCCGATCTCAGATCAATCTTACTAAAAATACGCGCTCCAACTAATTGGTCCATCAAATCATCGATTCTTGGAAGCGGATACTTGTTCTTAATTGTCACCTTATTCAACTGCCGATAATCAATACATAACCGCATACTCCCATCCTTCTTCTTTACCAACAATACCGGCGCACCCCAAGGAGAAACACTTGGTCTTACAAACTTCTTGTCCAACAAATCATTCAACTGATCCTTCAGTTCTACCAATTCTGATGCTGACATACGATACGGTGCCATCGAAATCGGTCTAGTACCGGGAACTAGATCAATAGAAAACTCAACTTCTCTTTCCGGCGGTACATCCGTAATCTCCTCCAGAAACACTTCTGGAAAATCACACACCACTGGAAACACATCAAGCTCAACTTTTCTCTCCACAGACAACGATGCAAACAAGCCGAACAACTGAGCTTCGTCCGCTAAAAGTTTCTTCAACTCTTTAGTGGATAGAAAACTCTCACCTTCACCATCTTCCAAAGAAGAAAACCTTACTAACTTGTGATAGCAATCTAAATAAACTCTATTAAATTGCAACCATTTCATACCCAGGATCACATCCAAACCTTCCAATGGCAAATACACTAAATCCATAATGAAGTCTTTACCATACATGGTCAAAGAACAACTTACACACACCAAAGAAGTAGTTACCAACCCCGAAGAGGGAGTCTCAATAACCATGTCTCCACTCAAAGAAACCATGAACAAACTCAAACGCTTAGCACACTCAAGAGAAATGAACGAATGAGTCGCTCCAGTATCAATAATAGCAACTAAAGGCATATTATTAATAAAGCATGTTGTTGCGGTGGAAATAGGATCACAAACTATTAATGAGTTTGAATCGCAATTCAATTCACAACCGCTCTTTGATTTATCCGAAGGAAAAGGTCAAAAGAGGGAAAACCTATTTTGCATTGTAAACACAATGCGGGGAAAGATCTAGGGTTCGGGGGTTGGTTAAATTTAGGGAAGGTATTAGCACCCTAAACTTCTGTAGTACTCTACAGGATCCTTTTGTTCAAATGTTTACTATTTGCTTTATTTATTTGCTTAAGGTATATGCACAAAGGATTAAAAGTGAGAAAAGAGACCTAAAGGGGTTAATTCTAAGTTTACTCGGCAAGACATCGCATCTTGTGCCTACGTATCCTTACGGGAGTGGAATCAGAGTAATCGTAGTTCCCCTCAATAGGGAGGTTAGAGACTTCTTGACTGTGGTCAAGGTCTCAAGGGGAATAAACGCATCTTAAGGACACGCTTACGTGGAGTGTAGAAACTCCAAATCTCTACGTTGAATTGTTAAGTTGTAATTAGGGTTAAATTAGGTTAGGGATTCCACGGCGGGAAACCCTAAAATGAGCGCGGCGGCTCTTTGACCTAAAACTAGGATAAATTTGTAATCTTGCCTGCGGCGAGGCATTTGTGAAATTTAGGGTTTGTGAGGTTGTAAGGGTTTGAAGTTGAGGACTATTGGCGCGGCGACCAAAAGCTAGACCTAATTCCTTCGGAGGTGCGTGCAATGTGACAAAATAATAGTAATGACAGTGTGAGAAATCATACATCAGCGGAAATTTAAATGCGGAAACGTAAATGCGATTGTTAAGATTCGCAAGGTTACAGAGGAAGAACAGTTACAACAATATGATACAATTCAATTTTAAGAACGCGAACATAAAGAAACAACATGGTAAGCTGCACAGTGAACGAACTAGGTTAGTAAACACAATTATGAAAACAGAAACATGAAGCTATGGGACATTTTTTGTGGTTTCTTATTTTATGAGAAGTTTAATATGAATCTAAGCTTAATTTTTTTACTTGATAATGAATAAATAAAAAAGGAAGATCTTAATCTTTAAAAAATATTTTCTCTTGGTTTTAAAAAATATATTGACTCTAATTATTAAAAAATGTTTTAATTTTAATATTTTAAAGTGTTTTAATTTTAATATTTTAAAAAATGTTTTTGATTTTTAATATTTAAAAAAAATGTTTTTGATTTTAATATTTAAAAAAAATGTTTTTGATTTTAATATTTAAAAAACAACTTAAATATTTTTTTTAAAATTTGATAATTTAATTAAAAAAGAAAAAGAAAAAAAATAAAAGGGTTGGGCCGGTCATTACCTCCGGACCCAACCCGGTTGAGGTGATTGCCATCACAAGATCATTTTAGGGTTTCAGAACCCTTTTGGTTTTTCGCAGCGCCGTTTACACTTCATTCTTCTTCTCTCTCGCCGCGATTCTCTCTGATCTTCCTTATTCCTGAAACAAGACATGAAATCTGTGATGAAAAACATCCTATGGCTTACATTTAAAGTGGAACCGGCCGATGATGAAGATGTTCTGAGGCTGAGACGGTTGATTGCTCGTCGTTTGGTTAAACGGCGCCGGCGGTCCTTCGCGTGAACGAGTTGAAGTCTCGTGATGGTTTTGGTGGGAAACTTCTCCTTCTTCTGACGTCGCGGTCGTTAGGGTTTCTCGTTCAGTGATTTTTTCTTGGCCCTCTTCTCCTTCTTTTCTACGAGGTGATGTTGTCCTTTTATAATCTCTCCTTTTGGGCTTTTGTTGGGTTTTTTACGTTACTGAGATATGATTCTGATTGAAATTGATTTGATTTGATTTCTGTTATCTTTTCTGGTGGGATTCGAAACTGAGATTGGATTTGATATCGATTCTGGTGTTATTTTGCAGATGTGGATTTGTTCTATTGTGATTCTGATTTGATTTCTGTTATCTTTTCTGGTAGGATTTGGATCAATTGACCTCAACCGAATTTTGTTTCGATCCTCTTTTCAGATATAGATATCCAGTCTTTGGGTTTCGATTAATTTGTTTTGGAGCCATCAAAACTTGCTCTAGATTTGGGCATTTGCTGTGAGCTGACATGAACTGATTTCATTCTCTTCGACTTCCTGAGTTGAAGCTGATAGTGAATTGGCCGTGATGGATGACAACTGAGCCTTACTTTTTGTGACTTTCATTTACGGTTGGGATCAATATGACTGGCAAAGTTTCAGTGAGCAGGTCTTTAGTTTTTGACATGATTTTGAACTGAATTGAGCTGGCTTTGTTATTTGTAAATTGAACCTGCTCTTCCCTGTTTGACTTGCTTCAAATTTTCCCAATCAGTTCCACGCTGTTTATGATTTTCCTTGCCTATTTTTGCTTTTTCGAACATGAAGCTTGATTTTTCTGTGATGTTTATGAATTCGGATAGTGCAGTTCAGTTTTAGTATCCAGCTTTGTCTTCTGATATGGATTTCGATCTGATGCTGCTACTGATATCCAGTTGTGGACTTTTGTGATTCGCCTGTTGATATGGATTGATCTGTTCTGATAAATCTGGTTTTACTGATATAATCCATTTTGACTTGTGATGAGTTTCGCGTTATTTGGGAAGTACACTGATTTTCTCTCTTCTGCTTTCAGGTGCAAATAAGTTCGGAGGCTGCCGGTCTCGTGCCATTGGCGAGAAAGGACATAATGGTGATGACGACTTAATAGTCTGAGCCACATTGGGTTGTCGGATGTAGTTGCCTTGCGAATTACATTGAATTGTTCGAAACAGTTGCCTTATTTCGATTTTCGATGCTCGGTAGGGAGTTTGATAATGGCCATGGCCATAGTCCTCCTGGCTGCTCGAGTCTCGTGCCCGATGATGAGTTGAGCTGAGGGCCGGAGTTAAATTTCACTCTCCTTTAGATTATCAGTCCTGTAGTTCATTTATTAATAAAATGCCTTGATTTTCTATTTCCCCAAAACATCGTGCCAATGCCTGATTTACCAGTTTTACGCACGCAGAGACAAAGACTTGCTGCCGGCTGATGATTGCATCCTTCATCATAAATGCAAGTCAGGAAGACATGCTCAAAGCCGTGTCGATAGCAGTTGGAGCTGCATCTTTGTGAGTTGCCACTTGGTCACATCTCTCAAGTTTACTCGCCTGGTGTATCATACAATTGCAGGACGTTGCCGAATTTGAAAAAGGTGTAACAGTTTTGCTTCGCTAATTTGACCTGTTATGCCTGTTATGCTGTTATTGTTGTTGACTAATCTTGGCTGTTTGTGATTTATGCCCAATGTAGGTTGTACGCTGTAGTTGTGGCTTATGCAGTTGGCGGGGGTCTGCATTCATACATTCAATTTACGCACTGATCATTGGGAAAGTCTGCTCCAACAGCTGCAGATTTCCAGCATTGGATAGCATTCCATTGATGGGAGTTTTCATGTTTCTTTCCATACTGGTGTTGGGCTGATTGGGGAATAGACCCGTTTGTCTGATGCGCTTTGGATGCTGGCTGTTGCCAATTCGTGCGTAAGGCATTGTGCCCGCTCACTAACTTTCTTAGTGCAGAACATGGTTATCAGTTGGGTGTGCAATGCACATATGTCTTGCTGTATAGGATCCTTGCCTTCTTTAATGCAGGCCTGATAAGCTACCTGCTGTCATGAAAATGTTAACTGTTGTTGCTGATACTGCGCCATTACTTGCTTGCAAATACTGGCTTGCAGATATGTAGCTTATGTGCTGATACTGCTTGCGAATAATGATGCTGTTTGCTAACTGTTATTGTGTTAGTGATGATGTTATGCTTGTAGGTGATGGAGAAATGGTTCAGATTTTAGTTCAGTTTGGTTATCAATTTGGAGAATTTACTTGATGAGATGATGCCTAGTATTGAATCCAAAGTCGCGTGAATCCTCTTTCGGCCCAAAACTTCTTTTATCTCTTTCTCTCTCGGTCACCTATTAAGATAAGAGCGAAACTACCTGATTTGATGCCAATGGCATGGACCGGTAACGGGAGTAGGATGCGGCTTCGGTTGTGCCCTCCCGGCACTCGATGATGACAATTGTTCTGAGAGTGTCAAACAACCTCTAACACTTTTCCATTCTGTGTTGTATTGTTTTGACGTGCAGGTTAGTCGAGGACTCGTGGAGAAGCTCAAGGACAGCATGAAGGCATTTAGGAACTTTTAGGATTTAGGATTTATTGTAAATGAAACTCTTGTAAACCAAATTCGAATTCACTTTATCAATTTGTAAACTATAAATATTTATGAAATGAAATTCAACAAATATTCATATTTACTTTCTCACTTGTAAATTCAGAGTATCCATGAATAATAATTCAGAATTATTTAAGTTCCTTCTTGAGTTGTAACTTATAAGTACTTATGAACACAAAGTTCAAAAATATTTAAAACTTATTTCTCCTTTGCCTTTTATAAATGATACCCCGCCATATGATTATATCCAAACAAATTCAAATTAAAATCTCGTTGATCACATCTCTTCTCAAAATAGCCTTAACAGTATCCACTTCTTTTTCAACCCAACTTCATTTTACTAAGAGGAAACAAAACTGTTTCAGAAATGTTTCAATATCAAACAAGACGCGACCCCGAGTCCAATCATATTTCTGACAAAACAAACCGGCACCTTGACCCAATTGGCAAATAAATGCCTCAGAACGTAATAACAGCCCGTTTTCAAAGAATTGGTAGAATTTGTGTAAAATGACCAAAATACCCCTGAGACCCAACCTGCAAAACAAAAACCTTCATAACTTGTTAGTGGTTAGCAAATGTACATATGATATGATATGCGAAATGACTGACTAAATATAAGGGTAAAATTTGGGGTATTACAGTTGCCCCTATTTAAATAGCTACACCGGACGATTTGAGTGACAGAGACTCGAGGAATCGTGGTGGAGGGATTTAAATATAGATAACCGAAAATTTTGCCCTTATATGCGACGATATGCAATGCTATGGACAAAACTGGAATGACTTAATGCAGATGATGCCATGAATATGATATACTGCGTATGCTGGAATAATGAATGCGAAAATGCTGACAAACATGACGATACCGGGACAGACGCCACGAGAAGAAACACACTGGGGAAAATGGCGCGCTGAGATACAGCACAACACTGGGGGACTCTAAAAAATGATAGTCAACTGGTGCGAATGACCAATTGTCACATTTAGAAAAAGAACGAGATCCTCGAATGGAGATGGTACCTATGAGACGGCCTCCACTGGGGGATCTAAAAATAAAACTGGAGTCCGTACGATGGTAAGATTGATTACAGAATGCTGGAGCATTGAGCAAAGAATAACATCCAAGCTTCTGTGAACTATCTCTTGTGACAGGATCAAACGAACTTCTCGGAAATCCGTAAAAGACCGACTGCATGCCCAAGATAAATGGACTTTAATGGGAAACGCCCTGATAAGCTTCTCGAGGGAGAACTGTCACTTATCGTTGGAAGGGATTTATGCGCAAAAATGGATAAGCACTCAAATAGAGAGGCTGCTGCTTATCTGATAAATAAATCTTCTCGCATTTTAAGGTCGGCGCCTGGAATACGATTTTGATTCTTCTCTTACCGAGGGATAAGTAAACTTCTTCATGTTTCAAGATCGTGCTCTCCTGAACATAAAAAGGATAAACTGAACTTCCTCATACTTCAGAATCGTGCTCTCCTGAATATGATTTGGGCTCTTTCTTGTAAATGAAATTTTTCATAATTCAGAATTGTGCTCTCCTGAATATGAAAAGAGCTAATTGAACTTCCTCATAACTCAGAATCGTGCTCTCCTGAATATGATTCGGATAAAGGGTAAATGAAAATCTCCATATTTCAGAATCGTGCTCTCCTGAATATGAAAAGGGCTGACTGAACTTTCTCATACTTCAGAATCGTGCTCTCCTGAATATGAAACTGGATGACTGAATACGCTCATACTTCAGAATCGTGCTCTCCTGAATATGAAACTGGATGACTGAAATTTTCTCATTTTTCAGAATCGTGCTCTCCTGAAAAACGGCCAACTGAACTTCCTCATAACTCAGAATCGTGCTCTCCTGAATATGATTCCGCTCCTTCTTTTACTAAAGGATAAATGAACTTCTTCATGCTCAGAATCGTGCTCTCCTGAATACGATTTGGTTCAAACCTCAAGACGGCAGGTAAATGGAAGCCCAACTGCTCCATGGAGATGGCCATTTGCTGCGAGTCATAATGAGGATAGGATCGACTTCTTAGGTGAGAAATGTCGTATGTTGATGCTGTAAAATGTAAAGTGTAAAGGGTTGTAACATGTAGGATTGCAAAGTGTTGTACTGATATATTTTCCGGCGTGAACTGGCGTGTATCTGTAAATGATTGTAGTTGATTTTCTTGAAAGATGGTGCAAAATAAATGCACGTCCGGGTACATTGATAAACTTCTCAAGCGAGATAGTCGCGTATCTGTCCATGGTATGGTGAAAAATTTTTAGATGGTGCAAAATAAATGCACATCCGGTTGGGCTTGACTACCGACATGACTGAGATTCAATCTAAGATCGAGCTAGAAAGAAGACTGGTAATCAAGACTCCATCGAGGGAATGATCTCGAAGAGTAAATATCTTATCCTGGTGAGGAAAGATAGCTGAAGTAACCGTCATCCACGAGGATCGAACTCTGTGGGGAAACTTGGAAACACATATGTATTTTATGTTTAGGGCTGACAATCTATTTGGAGAGAATGGACGAACCCAGTTACTCGGCGGTAACGACCAATGATAGAGACGCAATGAACCTGTGAATGCTAACGCATATGTGAATGTATGTTAATGTCTATGTATGTAGTTAAATATGCAAGATGTTATGAAATGAGTATGTAATGAGTACGTGAAATGAATATATGACATAGGCATGTGATGCTTATGCCCCTGCGTATGCTGACGAAACAGACTAGAGACGGGACGAGAGATGAAATAAACATCTCGACGGAAATACCATGCGTTCTCTGCAACCAATACGTCAATCATGGGCAAGAAAGATCAATGGTAGAACCAAGTCTAGTTTTAAAGTTCTGAATTCTCTGGGGAGAAGATAATCTGCTCGGGCGTACAGTATCACGTCCTCACATGGGGAGAAGAAAACCTGAGGGACACTTTTAAGTTACCCCAAGAAGAAGTTGTCAGCTTATAGTCTCTCTGGGGACTACCACTGGGCAATGGTTTGAAAGTGTTTCTGCAATAATGACATTTTCGGGGAATGAAGAGATCCTTTCGGAATTTCCATTAGTCAAAGTAATTTACTACATTTCAAATTTGGTTTTTTTTTTTTTTGAGGAACAGTTTTGAAAAATCTACAATGCACCTTTCATTTTCAAATTTTTAAGAATAGACGCATTTTGCATAACAATAGAAAATAAGGAGCAATGCACCAAGGAATGTAAGTAACGAGATGGTATCTTTTATTAAAGGGTGGCTGCTTGCTGAAGGCATAGCTCCACAGATGATTACATTTTGAAATTGGCAACATGGGAAAAGGTTACATTGAATCCAATGATACCTACTGACACTAATAACTAAGACTAATCCAGAATCCTGCTTTGGGCAAGGATGAAGGAACTGAAACATGGCTCTCATGCGGAAAGTGTGTTTGAGATAATCAGTGTCTTCTGATGCAATGAAATGCCTTTGTCCCTAACTTTTGCCTGGACCGCCCTTTCGGGTTTTCAATCCACCGGGACGCTCTTTTTTGCCTAAGCCGCCCTTTCGGGTTTTCAACTTAGCGAGCTTTTTATTATTATTATTGTTTTCATCCCTTACTTTTGCCTAAGTCGCCTTTTGCAGGTTTTCGACTCAGCGGGTTTTTAGGCATAATATTTTCGGACTGCATCAGAATTCACGGGATGTGCTAGTTCTTCACCGTCCATTGTCGTAAGTATTAGAGACCCTCCGGAGAAGACAGTCTTTACAACGAATGGGCCTTCATAATTGGGCATCCACTTTCCACGCATATCTTTATGTACTGGTAAGATCTTTTTGAGTACGAGCTCTCCTTGACGGAACTCACGGATACGGATCTTCTTATCAAACGCTCTTTTCATCCGTTTCTGATATAATTGCCCATGGCACATGGCTGTCAAACGCTTCTCGTCAATGAGATTCAACTGATCCAATCTGTCTTGAACCCACTCAGCTTCCTCAAGTTCAGCCTCCATTAACACTCTTAGCGAAGGTATCTCTACTTCGATGGGGAGCACGACGTCCATTCCATATACCAGTGAGAAAGGTGTTGCCCCTGTCGAAGTTCTCACCGAGGTTCTGTATCCATGCAAAGCAAACGGTAACATCTCATGCCAATCTTTGTAAGTCACAACCATCTTTTGCAGGATCTTCTTGATATTCTTATTTGCAGCTTCAACGGCTCCATTCATCTTAGGACGGTACGGAGAAGAATTGTGGTGAGTGATCTTGAAGTTATCACACAACTCTTTCATAGTCTTATTATTCAGATTGGTGCCATTGTCAGTTATTATCCGGCTTGGGACTCCATAACGGCAGATAATCTCTTTTCTGATGAATCGGGTAACCACTTGCTTGGTTACGTTAGTGTAGGAGGCAGCCTCTACCCATTTGGTGAAATAATCAATGGCAACAAGGATAAAACGATGTCCATTAGAAGCTTTCGGCTCAATTGCCCCAATCATGTCAATGCCCCACATAGAGAACGGCCATGGTGAAGACAAAACATTCAACGGTGACGGAGGTACATGCATTTTATCAGCATAAATTTGGCACTTATGGCATTTCCTAGCGTATTGGATGCAGTCGGCTTCCATGGTTAACCAGTAATACCCAGCCCTTAACATCTTCTTGGACATAGCATAACCACTGGCATGAGTTCCGAAGGTCCCCTCATGAATTTCCTGCAGTAACATGTCCGCTTCCCGTTTATCAACGCATCTGAGCAGGACCATGTCGTGATTTCTCTTGTACAACACACCATTACTGATAAAGAACTTGGACGCCAATCTTCTCAATGTCTTTTTGTCCAGACCAGTAGCACCATCGGGATACTCCTGCTTGACGAGATAGTTCTTGATATCGTGAAACCAAGGCTTTTCATCCACCTCAACTTCTTCGACCAACTGACAATAAGCGGGCTCAACCTTGCGCTCAATATGGATAAGAGGTGCTTCATTAACGAACTTAACTTTCCACATGGATGCTAACATGGCTAAAGCATCGGCTACGTGATTCTCGGATCTAGGAACATGCTCGAACTCTATCTCGTCGAAATACTTGATCAGCTCAATAATGTAGTCCTTATAAGGGATCAGCTTCTCATTCTTCGTTTCCCATTTGCCTTGCACCTGGTAGATAACCAAGGCTGAGTCACCACTTACTTTAAGAAGTTTGATTCGGAGGTGAATTGCTGCTTCGAGGCCGAGGATGCATGCTTCATATTCTGCGACGTTGTTAGTGCATTCAAAGTCCAATCTTGCTGTAAATGGGGTAAATCCACCCTTTGGGTTCATCAAAACGGCGCCTATACCATGCCCATTGAAATTTGAGGAACCATCAAACATCATCTTCCACCAAAGACCTGGTTCAGGACCTTCGCTCGGATCTGGCTCTTCGCAATCTCTTTTAATCAACAAAATATCCTCATCAGGAAAATCGAGCTTAAGAGGTTCATAATCCTCAACTGGCTGGTCTGCAAGATAATCGGATAAAATGCTACCCTTAATCGCTTTCTGGGGTACATACTGGATGTCATATTCGGATAACAACATGTGCCAACGGGCTAGCCTCCCGGTTTGGGCAGGTTTTTCAAAAATGTACTTGATCGGATCCATTTTAGAAATCAATAACGTGGTATGACAGACCATATATTGCCGAAGGCGCTTAGCGGCCCATGCCAATGCACAACAAGTTTTCTCTAATGGTGAGTATCTGTTTTCGCAATCGGTAAACTTCTTGCTCAGGTAATAAATTGCATGTTCCTTTTTCCCAGTCTCATCATGTTGCCCAAGCACACAACCCATAGACTTCTCGAGAACAGTAAGGTACATAAACAACGGTCTTCCAGGTACGGGCGGGATCAGAATAGGGGGATCTTGCAAATAACCCTTAATCTTCTCAAACGCTTTTTGACAATCAGGGTTCCACTCAACTGTCTGCCCCTTGCAAAGCAACTTGAATATCGGCTCACAAGTAGCGGTCATATTAAAGATAAACCTGGAAATGTAATTCAGACGTCCCAGAAAACCCCTAACTTGCGTCTCGGTTTGCGGAGCCGGCATATCTTGAATGGCTCGGACTTTGTCAGGATCTACCTCAATCCCTCGCTGGCTAACAATGAAACCAAGCAATTTTCCGGATCTGACACCGAAGGTACATTTTGCAGGATTCAATTTCAACTGATATTTCCTGAGTCGTTCAAACAGCTTCACCAAATGGTCTAAATGCTCCTCTTCACTCTGAGATTTGGCTATCATATCGTCCACATACACCTCAATCTCTTTGTGCATCATATCATGAAAAAGAGTGGTCATAGCACGTTGGTAAGTTGCCCCTGCATTCTTTAAACCGAAGGGCATGACTTTGTAGCAGAAGGTTCCCCAAGGAGTAATGAAAGTAGTCTTCTCTCGATCGTCGGGATCCATCTTGATCTGATTATAGCCAGAGAAACCATCCATAAATGAGAACAACGCAAAACTGGCTGTATTGTCTACCAGTGTGTCAATATGTGGCAGTGGGAAGTCGTCCTTTGGACTTGCTTTGTTCAGATCCCTGTAGTCTACACACATCCTAACTTTACCGTCCTTCTTAGGTACCGGCACAATGTTGGCAACCCAATCTGGATATTTTGCGACTGCCAAGAAACCTGCATCCAACTGCTTTTTAACCTCATCTCGAATCTTCAAAGCCATGTTGGGTCTCGTCCTTCGGAGTTTCTGCTTGATAGGCGGACAATCTGGCTTAAGTGGCAACTTGTGAACAACAATATCCGTGTCTAGGCCCGGCATATCTTGATACGACCACGCAAACACATCAACATACTCTTTTAGCAACTCAACCAACCTCGGCTTAATCTCCGTCCCAAGCGTTGCACCAATCTTGACCTCTTTCTTGCTCTTATCCGTACCGAGATTAATTAGGTCCACCTGCTCTTTATGCGGTTGAAGCTCTGTGTACTCGTACTCAATCAATCTTGTCAGTTCCGCGGGTACTTCAAAATCCTCTTCACCCTCGTCCTCAGCTTGATTGATGGGTGCATCCCAGTCAGGAGTGTCAGTAAAGTCATTGGATCCAATAAGGCTTACGATATCTCTGCATGATGGAAGGCTTTCTTAATTAAAATGCTCGAAGACATGTAAGAATGAAATGCTGTTTTTTTTTATTATTTTTTTTTTGAAGAAAGGTTGCCAATTTCATTTTTAAAGGTGAAAACGAAAAACGCAAATGAACCAAAGTGGAATTGAACAAAATGCTTTTATTAATATCTTTTTAGAAATGAAAGGTGGCCCGACAAAACGACCCTATAGCCTTGGGCAGAGCTACAGATTTTTGTTTGAAAATGTAAATGAAACTTAAAAAAATCAATTACTTTGACAAGGGAAAAATAACAGGGATCTCTACGGCCTCCCAGTTGTTCAAAACTGCATCACCCTTAAACACCAGGTTGCTCAGCTCTTCATTTCCTTCACAGTCGCTGATGGCATTGACTTGGAAACCTCCGCTGACAAATACTTCTTGGATAACCTTCGGACGCCTTTCGACAGTCGTGGCAGCTCCATTCTGAGTTGGTTTGTAACCCAACCCAGAGCGATCAGTCTTGGTCTTGACATCAATTACCTCTCCCCAACCTTCAGGAATGCCCCTGTCAATTGTTGATTTGGTACTCTTCAGAGATGCAAAAGATGGATTACCCTGACCCACTGTCTCTTCGACCTCCAGCAGAACAGCATTGGCGATCTCAAGTGCTTGAAAGGAGATGTCTAGAGCATTCTCATCGGCCTCGATGTAACGGAAAGAAGACAGGTTACTGACCATCAGATCTTCCTCACCGTGTATAATAACCAACTTTCCATCGATCACGAATTTCATCCTTTGATGTAACGTTGAGGTTACTGCCCCAGCGGCATGAATCCACGGCCTTCCGAGTAAACAACTGTAGTTGGGATTAATGTCCATGACTTGAAACGTGATATTAAAAACTTGCGGACCAATCAGGATAGGAAGCTCAACCTCCCCCATTACTGACCGACGAGAGCCATCGAAAGCCTTGACAACCAAAGGAGTAGGTTTCAACACAGTCTCTTTACAAGCCAACTTATCAAGAACCCTCTTGGGTAAAACATTCAGAGAAGAGCCGGTGTCCACTAGCACTCTCGCTAAATTGTCCTCTTGACATTTTACCGATATATGTAAAGCACGATTATGGTTCGGACCCTCCTTAGGTAACTCTTCATTGCTGAAACTGAGAGTGTTACAGGCGGTCAAATTGGCAATCACACTATCAAACCGACTGGTGCTAATATCTTGATCCACATGTGCTTGAGTCAAAACCTTCTGCAAGGCCATCCTATGAGCGGGTGAATTCATTAACAGAGATAGAATTGAGATCTTGGAAGGAGTCTGATGAAGTTGATCGATAACTTTATAGTCACTTTTCTTGATGATCCTCAAAAACTCAGCATCTTCATCATTCGTAACGGCTCCCTTACCTTTGTCTTTGACGGCCACTGGGATATTAGTGGTCTCCTTAGGTGGAACCTCATTAGAACGGGGAGTATACACACGTCCACTGCGAGTCATCCTGCTTGCCTCTGCGATATTGGTCACAGTGTCCTTAACCTCTTCATTTGGAATAACCTTCCCAGACTCCTTGTCAATCATAGTCACGTCATATTTCCAAGGCACAGCTTTAGGATCACTGAAAGGAAACGGACTCGGTCTTCGAATAACTATAGGCTTAGGCTGATTCACTTCAGGGATATACGACCTTGGTATATAGAACACGAGGTTGGCAGAGCCTGCCCCTAATAAATTAAACACTGGTACCTTACCCTTTGATTCAGGCTGATGGAAAACAGGCTCAACCACAGCAACTACATCCTTCTTGGCTTGGCTCGTCACTTGTAAAACACCCTCATTAATTAACCTCTGAACGTCATTCTGAACCAACATGCAACCCTTAATACTGGCTTCACAACTTACGCATGCAACGTGGGAAGTATTTACCAAACCGGCTTCAAACAGTTTCGAATGGAACATCTTGAGAGGAGTCTTAATCTGTTCAACGTCAAGGGCATAACCATTCCCCGAATCAACACTAACGGCATTGACACTCTCATGGTTAGGAAAAGGGTTCTTCTTAACATTTGGTTGAGGATCTTCGAATGACAAAATCTTCTTTTCCAATAAATCCCTGACAATGTTTTTGAGAGCATAACAATTCTCCAGATCATGGCCAGGCGCACCCTCATGAAATAAACAATGAGCGGCGGCGTTGTAATTGGCGGGTAGAGGATTAGGAGGCGGACCCAAAGCCCGAGTGGTGATGAGACCTTGCTTGACCAAAGAGGGATACAACTCGGTAAAAGTCATCGGGATCGGCGGACAAGGTTTATACGTTCTTCTGTTCGGCACATTCTGGCGAGGAGCCGGACTCTTTGGCTGTTGAGGAGCAGGAGTATTGGGTGCCTGTAGATAGTTGACAGGAGGTGGATAAACAGGAGGTTGTTGCATAGGTTGATACATGGGAACCTGTTGATTGAAAGAAGGTGTAATGGCTGCCACATAGGGTTGTTGAGCATATTGGACTGGGTACCCTTGAGGTTGAGCATAACCTTGCGGATGCCGATAAAAGCGTTCCCTTGGTCTACCAGAGGATATAGCATTAGTCTCACCCTCCTTCTTTTTCTGGGAGCTATACGGAGGTTTCTTCGGCTGATCCTTAGAAGCGCCATGATTATTTGTCATTTTACCACTCTTCATACCCAATTCAATCTTGACACCCACAGCAACGATGTCGGAGAAATTTGAAGTCACACTACCCACCATTCTCTCGTAAAATTCTGGACGGACTGTGTCGACAAACCAATCAGCTAACTCTTTCTCGGTCAAAGGAGGTTCTACCTGCGAAGCAGTCTCTCTCCACCTTTGAGCATACTCTTTGAATGACTCAGAATTCTTTTGCGACATATTCAACAACTGTCTTCTGTCAGGAGCCAGATCCATATTGTACTTGTAGTGTTTGATGAAAGCGTCAGATAAATCTTGAAAGCTCCTAACGCGGGATTGGTCCAAAGTTAAGTACCACTTGGAAGAAGCGCCCTTCAAACTGTCTTGGAAGCAATGAATCATCAGTTTATCATTCTCAACATGGGCAGCCATTTTGCGATAATACATGATCAGATGACTCTTAGGACAGGTGGCACCTTCATAGCGATCGAAGTTCGGAGTTTTGAACTTCGGGGGAATAACTAAACCCGAGACCAAACAAACATCCCTTGCAGCAGTCCCAAAAATTTGATCACCCTCTACCTTTTTCAATCTCTGGACGATAGTGTTTACTTCCTCACGAAGCTTATCATGTTTCTCATAACCCTCAACATTCTCATCAAGATTATCAAAAACTGTCTCATTGGAGTACGGTTGCGCACGAGTGTGTACAACAGGTGGTGCAAAGATAGGAGCCCCCCTAGAAACTTCAGAAAACAAAGGCACGGCTTGCTGAACAGGTTGATTAATCGGGACAGTGGCTTGAGGAGGCACAAAACCGGGAGCAAGACCATAAGGTGGGTCCCTTGTTACGGTCACACTTGGTGGAGGGTCCACAGTAACGCCGGTAATCTCAGAAACAACAGTGGGCTGGGTATCCATCTTAGCATTCATGACATGTAACAATTCCATCATACGCCCCATACCCCCTCGAAGATCTTCAAGTTCATTGCTAAGGCGATCAATCTCTTTTGCCTGATCCTCCATTCTTTTCCGAGTTTGAGCTCTGGTGTTGTATTGGTGCCGAGAACTCAGGGTGACAAAACTGGAAGGTGAGAGAACCGAGTGTGAGAAATCGGGAGACACATGCAATGCAAAAATATGATGCTAAAATGTGAATGTAAATGAAGATTTCATGGAATTCAAAACATTTACGAATGTCGTGGGGTACAAAAGAAGTCTTTCTCTTGTTTTTTCATTTTATTTTTTTTTATTTATGGTATCCCGCGATATCCATAAATGATATTTGAACTCCATGAAATACAATGCAATGAGATGCTTTATGGATGCAATGCATAAAAACACACAAAGTCCTAGGTTAAAGGCTTGCATGAGGTTCAAAGGCAAATACCCTCCCTTGAAGTTAGATGGTTCATCCTGTCCTATAAAAGTAACCAGGTTCTAAGGGATCTCAATATCATTGATCCTTCACCAGGGTGGTTGTTCAGAAGGCAACTGACTTGCCAACCAAAACCCTCCAAGTTTAAGATCTCAATGAGCGTAGTATCGAGTGTCAACCAACTTCAGTCTGCACCAAAGCCGGTTACCTCACTACTTTCTAAAGGCCCAGGTGAGTTAACTAGGGTTTTAAAAGTCAGTTAGTGCATTGACAACATATGGCAGCCTCAATATTATCCTCAACTTGACTTAAGGAATATAAGCACCAACCAAGAAGTCGCACTAACTATGGCCACCAGATCAACCGTATCGATATACGTCGTACAGTTTCTTTGGTCTATTGCCATTTACCTAAGGTACACTAGATCTGGGTTAGGACCTATCTCACAGCACAAGGAACAGTCCCACAATCAAAGCACAAATATATACATGCAAAATGAATAATAACGCAGATAGTAATAAATATGAACAAGTTTGGGATAACCCTCAAAAGTTTAGGAGTCCCCAGTGAAGTCGCCATTTTCTGTTGCGGTGGAAATAGGATCACAAACTATTAATGAGTTTGAATCGCAATTCAATTCACAACCGCTCTTTGATTTATCCGAAGGAAAAGGTCAAAAGAGGGAAAACCTATTTTGCATTGTAAACACAATGCGGGGAAAGATCTAGGGTTCGGGGGTTGGTTAAATTTAGGGAAGGTATTAGCACCCTAAACTTCTGTAGTACTCTACAGGAACCTTTTGTTCAAATGTTTACTATTTGCTTTATTTATTTGCTTAAGGTATATGCACAAAGGATTAAAAGTGAGAAAAGAGACCTAAAGGGGTTAATTCTAAGTTTACTCGGCAAGACATCGCATCTTGTGCCTACGTATCCTTACGGGAGTGGAATCAGAGTAATCGTAGTTCCCCTCAATAGGGAGGTTAGAGACTTCTTGACTGTGGTCAAGGTCTCAAGGGGAATAAACGCATCTTAAGGACACGCTTACGTGGAGTGTAGAAACTCCAAATCTCTACGTTGAATTGTTAAGTTGTAATTAGGGTTAAATTAGGTTAGGGATTCCACGGCGGGAAACCCTAAAATGAGCGCGGCGGCTCTTTGACCTAAAACTAGGATAAATTTGTAATCTTGCCTGCGGCGAGGCATTTGTGAAATTTAGGGTTTGTGAGGTTGTAAGGGTTTGAAGTTGAGGACTATTGGCGCGGCGACCAAAAGCTAGACCTAATTCCTTCGGAGGTGCGTGCAATGTGACAAAATAATAGTAATGACAGTGTGAGAAATCATACATCAGCGGAAATTTAAATGCGGAAACGTAAATGCGATTGTTAAGATTCGCAAGGTTACAGAGGAAGAACAGTTACAACAATATGATACAATTCAATTTTAAGAACGCGAACATAAAGAAACAACATGGTAAGCTGCACAGTGAACGAACTAGGTTAGTAAACACAATTATGAAAACAGAAACATGAAGCTATGGGACATTTTTTGTGGTTTCTTATTTTATGAGAAGTTTAATATGAATCTAAGCTTAATTTTTTTACTTGATAATGAATAAATAAAAAAGGAAGATCTTAATCTTTAAAAAATATTTTCTCTTGGTTTTAAAAAATATATTGACTCTAATTATTAAAAAATGTTTTAATTTTAATATTTTAAAGTGTTTTAATTTTAATATTTTAAAAAATGTTTTTGATTTTTAATATTTAAAAAAAATGTTTTTGATTTTAATATTTAAAAAAAATGTTTTTGATTTTAATATTTAAAAAACAACTTAAATATTTTTTTTAAAATTTGATAATTTAATTAAAAAAGAAAAAGAAAAAAAATAAAAGGGTTGGGCCGGTCATTACCTCCGGACCCAACCCGGTTGAGGTGATTGCCATCACAAGATCATTTTAGGGTTTCAGAACCCTTTTGGTTTTTCGCAGCGCCGTTTACACTTCATTCTTCTTCTCTCTCGCCGCGATTCTCTCTGATCTTCCTTATTCCTGAAACAAGACATGAAATCTGTGATGAAAAACATCCTATGGCTTACATTTAAAGTGGAACCGGCCGATGATGAAGATGTTCTGAGGCTGAGACGGTTGATTGCTCGTCGTTTGGTTAAACGGCGCCGGCGGTCCTTCGCGTGAACGAGTTGAAGTCTCGTGATGGTTTTGGTGGGAAACTTCTCCTTCTTCTGACGTCGCGGTCGTTAGGGTTTCTCGTTCAGTGATTTTTTCTTGGCCCTCTTCTCCTTCTTTTCTACGAGGTGATGTTGTCCTTTTATAATCTCTCCTTTTGGGCTTTTGTTGGGTTTTTTACGTTACTGAGATATGATTCTGATTGAAATTGATTTGATTTGATTTCTGTTATCTTTTCTGGTGGGATTCGAAACTGAGATTGGATTTGATATCGATTCTGGTGTTATTTTGCAGATGTGGATTTGTTCTATTGTGATTCTGATTTGATTTCTGTTATCTTTTCTGGTAGGATTTGGATCAATTGACCTCAACCGAATTTTGTTTCGATCCTCTTTTCAGATACAGATATCCAGTCTTTGGGTTTCGATTAATTTGTTTTGGAGCCATCAAAACTTGCTCTAGATTTGGGCATTTGCTGTGAGCTGACATGAACTGATTTCATTCTCTTCGACTTCCTGAGTTGAAGCTGATAGTGAATTGGCCGTGATGGATGACAACTGAGCCTTACTTTTTGTGACTTTCATTTACGGTTGGGATCAATATGACTGGCAAAGTTTCAGTGAGCAGGTCTTTAGTTTTTGACATGATTTTGAACTGAATTGAGCTGGCTTTGTTATTTGTAAATTGAACCTGCTCTTCCCTGTTTGACTTGCTTCAAATTTTCCCAATCAGTTCCACGCTGTTTATGATTTTCCTTGCCTATTTTTGCTTTTTCGAACATGAAGCTTGATTTTTCTGTGATGTTTATGAATTCGGATAGTGCAGTTCAGTTTTAGTATCCAGCTTTGTCTTCTGATATGGATTTCGATCTGATGCTGCTACTGATATCCAGTTGTGGACTTTTGTGATTCGCCTGTTGATATGGATTGATCTGTTCTGATAAATCTGGTTTTACTGATATAATCCATTTTGACTTGTGATGAGTTTCGCGTTATTTGGGAAGTACACTGATTTTCTCTCTTCTGCTTTCAGGTGCAAATAAGTTCGGAGGCTGCCGGTCTCGTGCCATTGGCGAGAAAGGACATAATGGTGATGACGACTTAATAGTCTGAGCCACATTGGGTTGTCGGATGTAGTTGCCTTGCGAATTACATTGAATTGTTCGAAACAGTTGCCTTATTTCGATTTTCGATGCTCGGTAGGGAGTTTGATAATGGCCATGGCCATAGTCCTCCTGGCTGCTCGAGTCTCGTGCCCGATGATGAGTTGAGCTGAGGGCCGGAGTTAAATTTCACTCTCCTTTAGATTATCAGTCCTGTAGTTCATTTATTAATAAAATGCCTTGATTTTCTATTTCCCCAAAACATTGTGCCAATGCCTGATTTACCAGTTTTACGCACGCAGAGACAAAGACTTGCTGCCGGCTGATGATTGCATCCTTCATCATAAATGCAAGTCAGGAAGACATGCTCAAAGCCGTGTCGATAGCAGTTGGAGCTGCATCTTTGTGAGTTGCCACTTGGTCACATCTCTCAAGTTTACTCGCCTGGTGTATCATACAATTGCAGGACGTTGCCGAATTTGAAAAAGGTGTAACAGTTTTGCTTCGCTAATTTGACCTGTTATGCCTGTTATGCTGTTATTGTTGTTGACTAATCTTGGATGTTTGTGATTTATGCCCAATGTAGGTTGTACGCTGTAGTTGTGGCTTATGCAGTTGGCGGGGGTCTGCATTCATACATTCAATTTACGCACTGATCATTGGGAAAGTCTGCTCCAACAGCTGCAGATTTCCAGCATTGGATAGCATTCCATTGATGGGAGTTTTCATGTTTCTTTCCATACTGGTGTTGGGCTGATTGGGGAATAGACCCGTTTGTCTGATGCGCTTTGGATGCTGGCTGTTGCCAATTCGTGCGTAAGGCATTGTGCCCGCTCACTAACTTTCTTAGTGCAGAACATGGTTATCAGTTGGGTGTGCAATGCACATATGTCTTGCTGTATAGGATCCTTGCCTTCTTTAATGCAGGCCTGATAAGCTACCTGCTGTCATGAAAATGTTAACTGTTGTTGCTGATACTGCGCCATTACTTGCTTGCAAATACTGGCTTGCAGATATGTAGCTTATGTGCTGATACTGCTTGCGAATAATGATGCTGTTTGCTAACTGTTATTGTGTTAGTGATGATGTTATGCTTGTAGGTGATGGAGAAATGGTTCAGATTTTAGTTCAGTTTGGTTATCAATTTGGAGAATTTACTTGATGAGATGATGCCTAGTATTGAATCCAAAGTCGCGTGAATCCTCTTTCGGCCCAAAACTTCTTTTATCTCTTTCTCTCTCGGTCACCTATTAAGATAAGAGCGAAACTACCTGATTTGATGCCAATGGCATGGACCGGTAACGGGAGTAGGATGCGGCTTCGGTTGTGCCCTCCCGACACTCGATGATGACAATTGTTCTGAGAGTGTCAAACAACCTCTAACACTTTTCCATTCTGTGTTGTATTGTTTTGACGTGCAGGTTAGTCGAGGACTCGTGGAGAAGCTCAAGGACAGCATGAAGGCATTTAGGAACTTTTAGGATTTAGGATTTATTGTAAATGAAACTCTTGTAAACCAAATTCGAATTCACTTTATCAATTTGTAAACTATAAATATTTATGAAATGAAATTCAACAAATATTCATATTTACTTTCTCACTTGTAAATTCAGAGTATCCATGAATAATAATTCAGAATTATTTAAGTTCCTTCTTGAGTTGTAACTTATAAGTACTTATGAACACAAAGTTCAAAAATATTTAAAACTTATTTCTCCTTTGCCTTTTATAAATGATACCCCGCCATATGATTATATCCAAACAAATTCAAATTAAAATCTCGTTGATCACATCTCTTCTCAAAATAGCCTTAACAGTATCCACTTCTTTTTCAACCCAACTTCATTTTACTAAGAGGAAACAAAACTGTTTCAGAAATGTTTCAATATCAAACAAGACGCGACCCCGAGTCCAATCATATTTCTGACAAAACAAACCGGCACCTTGACCCAATTGGCAAATAAATGCCTCAGAACGTAATAACAGCCCGTTTTCAAAGAATTGGTAGAATTTGTGTAAAATGACCAAAATACCCCTGAGACCCAACCTGCAAAACAAAAACCTTCATAACTTGTTAGTGGTTAGCAAATGTACATATGAGATGATATGCGAAATGACTGACTAAATATAAGGGTAAAATTTGGGGTATTACACATGTACCTTTAATCAAGCGATCCGTATTAGTAGTGTCTGAACCTGCTAATGCAAATACTTTTCCATCCGACTGAGCTTGCTTTGGTTTGGTACACTTGGTACTAATATGACCAACTTCCCCACAATTAAAACACTTTACCACATTCCTTCTACAACCAGAAGTGGCATGTCAAAGACTTCCACAATTAGCACACTTCTCCACAGACTTCCCACATTCAAAAGATTTGTGGCCCATCACGCCACACTTGTAACATTTGAACGCACCAGAACCTCCTCCTCCGGGTCTCATGTCAAAGTTCCCCTTATACTTGCCCTTATCAACAGGCGTCATATAAGGTCCACTCCTTACTTGTTGCTTGCCCTTCTTCTCACTCAAACTCTTATAATGAGTAGATCGAGTCGTGCTGTCCTCTTCAAAAATCTTACAACATTCGGTCAAGTTCGAAAATCTTCGTATTCTTTGGTATCCCACCGCTTGTTTTATCTCAGGACGCAAGCCATTCTCATACTTAATGCACTTAGAGAACTCCGTCGTAACCGCCGCATAATGAGGATGAAAATGAACTAATTCCATAAACTTAGTCGTGTAGTCCACCACAAACATATTGCCTTGCTTCAGCTCAAGAAATTCCATTTCCTTTTTCTCCTTTACACTCTCAGGATAATACTTTCTCAAGAACTCGGTGCGAAATAAATCCCAAGTTATTTCTTCGTCATCTACCTCAAGAACTTGTCTCATACCAACCCACTAGTCGTCGGTCTCTTCTCTCAACATGTGAGTTCCAAGTCTCACCTTGTTTCCTTCAGCACATCCCATAATTCTAAAGATTCTCTCAATCTCCTTCAACCAGATCTGAGCACCGTCCGGATCAAACCTCCCCTTGAATATCGGCGGCTGATTCTTTCTAAACTCATCATTAGTGTTCGCATTCGGTGCACCTTGCACCGCCCTAGCCATAGCCTCCAACGCCGCAGCCATAACATTGTTATTACGACCAGCCATATTCTGATGATTCCCAAAAAAAACAACAAGGTCAAACAACCGTTCAACCAACACAACAACAAGACAGACACAACTGACTCAACACTGGCTCTGATACCACTTAATGTAACACCCCATTTCTATACCCCCAAATAAAACAATTAAATCATTTACGCACTTAATAAAAATTTTCATCAGAGTATAAATTAACACATAGTATAAAAAAGGCACGTCACATTATCCAGGAAATTCAAAACACATACAACGCCTGCTCATAAGGATATGCAACAAAGGGTAAATCACAACAAAGGTACTTAGTCCTTAAAACCCACATATCAATATTTAGAATAAAAACGGAAACATCTAAATATTGAATCACTTCATTCATATAAACATTATATACATCAACAGTTTAATTCAAGTCATAAGTCATGGTTACAAAACATTCACCAGCAGATACATAGACAGATGTATCACAAAAGAATCAAAATAATTCCTAACTACCCGTTGCTACATATCAGAGCCAACCGACCAAAAAGAATGAAGCCACGCTTCACAAAAGACCTCCAGCAAACCTACTATGCAATGCCTCATAGAGCATCATAAAACAGCAGAAGGGTGAGAAACATTATCATAACAAACAATGCATATAATTATATATCTATATACACCAACATAGAATACACATAACATATTTCTCACCGCAACTCATCATAATTCATCACATACCTCACAATGTATATCTACACAACTAAGCATATTCACCAATCATGCTTCACAACTCACAAAATTTCCACATAAACATTTACACTTATGTTTACTTCAACAATTCACATAAACATACACGATTATGTTCATTACACCAATACATCATATGAAGATGATAATGCAACTCATAGAGACCGACTCACGACACTATGCAGATGCAAATGCGGTACCGACTCATCAGTAGGTTCAATTGAAGAACCAAATGGAACCATCGCTCGTTACCGAAGTAACTCCCCGTCGGGCCTACGATGTTCACCCATCGCTCACACCCCACATAGGCATACGATGTTTCAGGATTGCTCACACCCCATACGGGCACACAATCCGATTGCTCACACCTCACAAGGGCACACAATCGTTCTGCAGATTCTCCATGGAATCAAATATAAACCACCGTTCACACTCCACAAGGGCCCACGATCATTTCTGAAGACCCTCATAGGGATAAAAAATAAAGCATCGCTCACACCCCACAAGGGCACACGAGGTTTCTGCAGATCCTACGTGGGATCAGACACACAAGAATGCAATCATGATGCTTCACATGCAAAAATGACCCAACATACTCTTGAAATGCATACATATTCACAAATGTATAATTATGCACTTTCACCTCATACCAACACATACAATTTACGCACATTCACGTTAATCATGCCAAACCGTCACATTCTACACTCCATGATTCACAATCTAGGATTTACGCCTTACAGCTACCCACAACACATCACATCACAACAGCATACAAACTATCCATTCAGATAAGGATTAAACATAATTAAACCAAACAATCGACAATTGTATGGAAAGCACAGGAAATAAAAGGAAATGTTGTCACATTCTCCGACCTTCGCCTGGCGAAGCATTTGGCGAATGCTCGCCACCGCACTCGCCTGGCGAAGACAGACAGTAGCTACTGGAAGTGTTCGCTACTACTCGCTACCACACTCGCCTGGCAAAGCCTCCCACCGCCTCTTTCACCTGGCGAACTCACTGGCGAAGACAGAGTTGGGCTACTGACTTGTTTCGCTACCCACTCGCTGGGATTCGCCTGGTGAACCTTCGCTCCCATTCGCCTAGCAAATGCTAGCGAATCTGCGAACTCAGAAATCCCTAACTGTCAAAATCGCCCAATCCTTCCAAAATCAACCGATTCTCACCAAACCAGTTTCAACCGCCTTAGTCTAATATTCCTCGACTAAACTTTACCACTTATTCTCATTTTTAACCGTTAAAACTTGGTTTCTACCGATTAAATCAAATTCGACCTAAAAATGGAAAATGAGCAAAACTCTCCCCAATCCAAAATCAAACCAACTGAACATACATAATCATACACATCGAAAGAATAATAAAGTTTCACACCCTTACCCGATTAAATTGAAGCTTAGAAGTTGATTCTTCATGGTTCTAGGTTTTTCTCCTATTCCTCCTCTTTTCTCTTTTTTCCTTTCTATTTCTTTCTATCTCTTTTCTTTTCTCTCTATTTCCACTTATACTCTTTCTATTCTATTGCTCTCAAATAACAACTAATTAAGGATTATCTAAAATACCCTCTAATTAATACCCAAAACTCTTCGAATAATAAAATATCATAATATGTACACTTAACATATTAATATTCAAATTTCACAAATGAAATAATAATCAATCAAATAAATCGAAAGACTCAACAAAATGGGAAATTCAGAATCGGGGCGTTACAAGATTCATGTTGGTCTTTGGGGGCCTACGAGGATTCATTCACACTCAGGTGCAAAGTATTTCCTATCATAGATGATGATTATTTTAGAAAGTTATGGGTATTTATCCAGAAGACTAAGGATGAAACTTTTGAAATTTTCAAAAGTAGGAAGACTCTGGTTGAAAACCAAACTGGCAAGAAAATCAAGAGGTTGAGGACCGATAATGATCTTGAATTTTGTAATGAGGCTTTCGACATCTATTGTGTTACGTCTGGTACTGTAAGGCACAAAACTACTGCAAGTACTCTCCAACAAAATGTTTTGACTGAAAGTTTTAACCGAACCATTTTGGAAAGGGTTAGATGCATGCTGGTTAGTGCAGGATTGAAGAAGGTGTTTTGGGCAGAAGCTACTACGACTACAAAAACCTGATAAATAGGTGTCCTTTGACATCCTTGGGAATGAAGACATTTGAAGAATTTTGGTCGGGACATCCACCTAATCTTGACAGATTTGGAGTATTTGGTCATGTAGCATATGCTCACAATAAGTAAGATAAGGTCGAACCTAGAGCTCTGCGATGTATGTTCCTTGGATACCCTGAAGGATTCAAAGCTCATAGGTTATAGTTCCTAGAGCCAAGTCACATGAGGTGTATCACAAGTCAAAGCAATACAAAACTTACTTTATTAATATTTTGTCATTTTATAGTTCTTAAAATTGCAAAATTTGTATTCGAATGGGGAAGATTTGTCAGTGGTTGTGATGTGTATATAGAAAAATATCTATAAATCCTTATTGTTGTAGTTGAAATCACATATGTAGTTTGCAATGCAGAATATTGGAGTTTTATTTAAATATTTGGTTTACGAGTTTATTAAGTAATTTCACGAGGATATTTGTCTACAAAAAAAATTTCGGTTTCAAATGGATCAGAATTGCCATTACAATTATCTTGATGAATAAATTAATGTGTTGTTTGGTTTGTTATAGTACATTTGAAGCTGAGTTATCAAATGTTATTCCTGTGATCAAAACTTCTATCGGTGGGACTTGTATTGTTGGCCGTCTTTGTATTGGTAAAGAGTTTTTCCTTGGCTACTTGAATAATATATGAATTAGTTACAAATTTTATTTCTATAGTAAAACAATAAAAAGATGGTTATATTAATTTCTTATGTTTATTGTTTTATGAATTACTAGATTTTAAACTATTGTCTAATTTTAGTTACTATTCGTGCAGGAAACAAGAATGGGCTTATATTGCCTCATACCACCACAAATCAAGGTGATTTCTATTATTATGTTATTATTTATAGTATTGTTTAGTGCTATTTTACGTCGTGCAGTATACCTCAACTTTTGTATTAAATAACATCATCAAAAAATAAACTAATCTTGATTTTGTGGCATTGTAATTGGTGAAACATCTTTTGGTGACATTGTGGTTGAGGAAAAATTTTAAAAACTAGATACTGCGAGGTTCTATTAGTTAAAGATCGCTCATTCATCATACTAATATATTCAGTCTTCGAATTTGGTATATCATATTCATGGCCTCGTATATTCTTGGTTTTAGCCGTTTATTTTTGTAAGCTTATGTGATTCTTTTCATCATTTGACTCAGCCCTTTCTACAATATGAAATGTAGTGTTTAGTGAAGATTTGCGAGCTATATTGATGATGCTTAAAATCTGTAGTTCTCATTTATATATTAAAAATTATTCACTCGTTCAAAGGAACTCATAGCATTTATGTGTTACGGTAGAGTCTAGGAAAGGTTGAATCCATTGCGAATCTATTGTACAATGAACCCATTGCGAATCTATTGTACAATGAACCCATTGCGAACTCATTAATTGTTTAGTTTAGTTTCTTGAAAGAGAATGTAGATGGCGTGACATTCAGAGAAGTTGACAGCGAGTGGAAAAAACATCTTAAACAAACTTAACGAGGTTGGTTTCCATTACTTTAATCTTATTATTTTTTTCAAATTTATAACTTCTACAACTATGTTTGTTTGTGGTGTTCATGCTTTACAATCCAATAACATCAATTTTCAAGCCATTTGAAAAAAATGAGTTTTGCTTTATATTATGTTCTTGTGGAAATCATGAGCGTGACTAACTATGACATGAATCATTTAATGGAAAGTTGGGTTTTGGTATTGAATGTGGTGTAGTGATTGTTGTTACATAGTAGCTTTATAATTTGAATTAATTAATATTAATATAACTCTTTACAATTTGAAATTGGATAAGTAATCCAATTCATACTACATTAAAAGTGATCGAATTCGTTTGTCCTTTTTATTTTTAGAACAAATTATTTTTTATCTCAAAATTGTTCTAAATCGACCAATGAGCACTCATAGTATTTTATTACAACTTATATTTGTTGATTGAATGATAAATGCATAGGATACCAATATCCTAAGGAATTTCCTAATATTCTTTTTATGTCGTTAGCTTAGCATAGAGTAGTTAAACCTTACCATTTCATGTTTCTTAATACTCTTTTTAAACCTTAGTTTTCCTAATACTCTTTTATTTCCTAGTTTAGGGTCCTATAGAGTAGTTGAACCTTAGCATTGCATGTTTCTTTCTACTTGTTTCATGTAACGTACGATCAAATTAATTGTAGGAAGCTGAAGTATTCAAGAAACTAGTTGTGTCTGAAACTGCAAATGGTCTAACGGTCTTTTCTGGATATATATGTGTTATGCAGATCAGCTATGGATGTACCATTCAACTTGGGATGAAAATCTTATAAAAACGTCAAGCTAAGTATTACTTTGCAACTGAATAATTGTCTTAGAGCTGATAAAAGGTCTAATCAATTGAAGAAAATACTTTGTGTGCCATTATCTGCCTTATAAGGTCCTGACCACCATTGTAACTCGCGAATTCTGCATTTTTGGCTCTATTACATGGATGCTTGAGTGGTTGTTCATTAGAAAATAAGTGATATAAGAAATCTAGATAGATGAATCTCATGATTATATGCAAACCTGAAAGTTGAGGGAGTTGTGATCCATGAGAATTAATTGATATCCGTGCTACAAATGTGTCCATGACAATTTGTATTTATTAGATTAGATAAAGCATAGTAGACAACATATTATGGCACCTGCCATCGTTAATTGCATTATAGGAATAGAGTTAGAATTTATTTATTATTATTTTTTTTTATAATAATGCTAAAAATTTAAGGGTATAATTTTATTTTTTTTAAACAATCGCAATTTACGGCGATTCAAACTGCCACAATTTACCGCCGCAATCAACAATGAAAACAAAAGTCAAAATGAAATTCCACGACGGTTGGTAACCGTCGTAATATTCAGGTTACATCAGTTCCTTAACCGATGTGAAAAAGAATGACAGTTGGTGTGACGATTTTGACAACTGTCGCAATACAGCCTCGCGACGCACGTTTTTGGGACAAAGATTCAACCGTCGTAACATGCAAATTGTAGCGGTTCTAACCGTTATAACTTATCAAAATGAACCGTCGCAATTTACCAATTTTCTTGTGGTAACTGAATGGCTGAAAGCCATGGATGATGAAATGAAATCTCATCATGATAATAACACTTGGGAGCTTATCAAGAAACCTGATGGGGCCAAGTTAGTCGTTCGTAAGTGGATTTTCAAGGTTAAGGAAGGAATCGAAGGAGTGATTCCGAAGCGATTTAAGGTAAACTTAGTTGCTAGGGGGCTCACTCAGAAAGAAGGTGTCGACTTCAGTAATGTGTTCTCACCTATTGTAATCCCGAAATACTTAAGGGTATGTAGAAAAGGGAAAGGAAGATTATGTGTGCAAGCTGAATAAGTGTTTATATAGCCTGAAACAATCTCCTCGAGAATGGAATAGGAGATTCAAAACGTTCATGGCGCACATTCACTAGGAGTCAATTTGACCACTATGTTTACTTCAGATTTCGAGTTGGAAATTCACTTGTTATTTTGTTTCTTTATGTGAAATTTGAACTCGATAAGGAGTTCGACATGAAGGACTTGGGAGTTGCCTATAAAATTCTTAGGATTGACATCCAGGGAGATAGAAAGCAGTCGAAATTATGCTTATCTCAAGAGACATACCTGAAGAAGATTCTCGAAAAGTTTGGTATGTCGAATTCAAAACACGTTCTAACACCGACTAATCCTAAGTACAAGCTAAGTATGACTTAAATTCTAAATACTGAAGTCGAAAGAGCCTATATAAATAGCATTCTATGATAGTATAATAGGTTCTTTGATGTATGTTATGGTCTATACAAGACCAAGTATAGCGTATGGAGTGAGCCTTATAAGTAGGTATATGACCAATTCTGGGAAGGCATACTCACAAGCATTAAAGTTGATTCTAAGGTACATAAATAGATCTCTGAGCAGAGTCCTGATTTATGGTGGAGCCTGTGATGATGATAGCAAAGTCAAAATCAAAGGATTTGTCAACTCTAATTATGCAGGTTGTATGGATTCAATAAAATCTATTTTTGAATTCACTATGTTTGGCATGACAATTAGTTGGAAAGCAACACTTCATAAGGTTGTTGCCTTATCAACCACTGAAGCTGAGTATATTGGCCTCCCTGAAGCTTTGAAAGAATCATTGTGGCTTAAAGGTTTCTCTAAGAAGCTAAAACATCAAGGTCGAGTTATCACTGTTAAATGTGATAGACAAAATGCAATACACATGTCGAAGAATTCATCCTATCATGAGTGGACCAGGCACATCGATTTCTTCAAAGAGATTATCGAGCATGGAGAAGTCCAAGTGCTGAAGGTTTCGATTAATGACAATGATGTTGATATGATCACCAAGACATTATCAAACAACAAGTTTTTCTGCTGTATGCAGTTGATAAAGCTGCATGAGGACAACTAGTTGGTTTCGAGGTTCATAGTTTGTTCCAAGGTAGAGATTTGTAGCTTATGGGTTATAAGCTAGTGTTGTAGCAAACTCTGTCGAAGTCGAAGAGCTATGTCGAAATCGAAGATGTGAATGCTTTAGTTGAAGTTTATTCTTGCATGTAGAATTATGTTAGCTAGTTGTTTAAGTTAGCATGTTGAGTCGAGCTATCTTTTGGGACAATTATTTAAGTTAGCTTATAGCTTAAGTTATCTTAGTAGTCTATAAATAAATTGTTTCTCTCAGATTGTTTAGAGAGAGTTTTTGCTATTGATATTCACTTGTAATCTGTGAATTCTAATAGAGATAGGGAATAGTAAATAGTTATAACCAATCATGATTCTTCTTTTTTCTTCTTCTCTCTCTTTTGTAAAACCTAATAGTTTTTGTGCTTGTTCAAGAAACTCGATCTTCCTCATATTTTGATTTGTTTTTTGCGACATCATTTAACAAAATTTTTTTATGAAGAAGACGATTATTCAAATTGAAATAAGACGTGCGTCTTACGATCTTTTACTCAAGGATAAATGGATGCGCATCCATTTATTCCCTTTTTAATTTGGCAGAGAAAAGTATACATATCCACTAATATTTTTTTGTGACTTAATTATTATTAAGAATCATATAAAAATAATATATTACGTGCAAGGTAGTAAAGATAAACAACTAAATATTAAAAAAAAAATTCTTATGAAAAAAAGCAAAGCGTCGACCACGAAATGAGGAGGGTTGACCAGCTGACCCCACATGTATCCTCAACCACCACGAAACAACCCCATCTCAGTAACAAGCGTTGACCATGCTCACTCCTCCTCGGGATCATGGGCTGCCCTTAAGTCATCACTCCTATGCTCGGGAGCAACGACTTGGGGGGCTCCTGTTCTGAACTGGACCAATGGTTAAGTATGGCCCAATCCAATTCTGCACCCAGAACGATCCAATAGTCTAAGCCTTGCCAATTAAGGGCAATGGAAAACATTTTCTACTCTTCCCCCCAACCGAGGAGGGATGACCAGCTGACCCCAGGATCAATTATCCTTCGTTATATCTCTGCCCGTCACACACGGTTCAACCATCCAGGAACGGCCACGACGCTCTTGCCTGTGACCACGCTAATCCTCAAAGCAACGGCTAGTTTCGAGGATATCTTCCCGTCTCAACAGCTAGTTTCTAGCAGTTACCTATTTTTAGGGAACGGTTATCTCGGCCCAAAAATAGGGATCAATGGCCAAGCGTTAGGGGCATTATAAAAACCCTCTCCTTTGAGAGGGTCGGCGTCAGGTATTCAATAATCATCCTAAGAAACACTTATTTTATACTTGCCTTCTCATCTCCTAATTCTTACTTTAGCATCGGAGTGCCTTACAGGTACACCCCCTCCTCCTTGATTCCAACATTGTAGACAAAGTCTCTGGTCCACTTCAGGTTCTGATCAACTGGTAAGATCAATTCTCTTGAAATTTAAATACATATCCAAACTAATTGAAAACTACCCTACTTCGGATCAAGATTAAAGGTTTAATACAAAAAGAAACCTAACTTCCAAGCTCAAAAGGGGTGATTAGGGATTAAAATTACTTAGCTCTTTAGTGTTTGGGAAGTGAAAATATGCCTTACATCATTAAAAAAGTTTTATTAAAAAGCCCACTTTAACAATTTTTGGTATTTTATTTACACCATCCTCCATCTAATCTTTGATGAATAAAAAGTAAATTGAGGAACATTTATATTATTTTTGTTCAAAAAATGAATGAATTAATAAAAAGAGTAAACACGAAGGACTAGTTCAAAAAGATGCATGATAATTTCATTACTTACCATTCAAAAGAACAATAACTTTAAAATCAAATGAGTACTTAACAAACAAGAAAATTACAGTATCCAAATGATCATCAGCTTTGAGGATAAATGCTCATACTTGATTAATGTTTTTTATTTTGGTCACTCAAAGGTTAAGGTTAACGTGTTCGTCCAAGCTGAGACAGTGCTTCAAGTTTCAACATGATCATCTAAGTCTTTTTCTTCAGACTCCTTATTGAACACGAGCTTTTCGGATAGGTCTTCCCCCTCACTAGGATTTAGACTATCTTTTTTCATTTGAAGATCCCAATACTCCCTCATCAATTCTCTCCCTGATTTATTCTAGAGCAAAACATGACCACTCCGGGTCAATCTACTGACTCTTGAGATGTTGGTAACGTTGGTATCCAAGATTTCAGCAGGATCATCTTCCACGCCTTCCTTGCTATCAGTTTCATGGATTTTGATGATGTAATTCAATGGCACTTCCTTGGTGATCTCATAAGGAAATGGTGACGGTATTTGGATGAAAATCTGTGATATCCCATTAGCAACATGTCTGACTATTTCCTTATGATAAATGATCTCAAGGGGTTTGGAGAATCCCTTGCTTTCATCATTTCATGGCTCCATACTCAAAAAATCTACATTTGGGCCATCTTTCTTGAAGGTCAATGACTTTGCATCAATCAACTTTGCTTTCGTCATTATATGGCTCCATATTCAAAAAATCTACATTTGGGCCATCTTCCTCGAAGGTCAATGACTTTGCATCAATCAGCTTTGCTTTCGTCATTAAATGGCTCCATATTCAAAAAATCTACATTTGGGCCATCTTCCTTGAAGGTCAATGACTTTGCATCAATTAGCTTTGGCACTTTGATCTTAAAAGCTCTATAGTCTTCAATCAAGTGCCCCACTTTTGCAACATGATACTCTCATTTAGTGTTTATGTTATACCATTTTTGAAATCGCGACTCCAAAGGTTTAAGCAGTTTGAAGACCATCATTTATTTCTAGATTAAATGATGCAGCAGCTGATTATATATTACATGGATTGGGTCAAAACATGGACACCTTCTTTCTTGGTCATTCCATGGTCTGTACCGATTCTGATTTTGTTCCTAGTTCCATTGACTCTACTGACAGATAGACAATGGTCATTGGTAAAGGGGCCTTGGAGGCAAAGGTGGTGGATATTGTGTTAGTGATGATGTTGCCACATATGAATATGGATAGTATCACACAGAAGATGATGGTTGCTGGAAAGTTTGGGGACATAGCGATATTGACAGTGAACGTTAAGAGCTTCCAGTAAAGTGCACTTGTAATGGACGATATCCGGGAGGAAGACTATACATTTAGAAATTGGAGGTCGTCATATTTGTATGTCGTGGATCTGGGGTGAAACCGAGAGAATATAGAGGGGTAGTCAATTTTGCTGCAACGGTTGTTGGAGGGTTGTCTTCTCTCCTTACTAAAGTTTGCAAGATTTCCAATACTTGATCCATCTCAATTTTCAACTGGTTTACATCCTCTACCAATGTTTATTGGCCTTCTTTAAGTTCATTTATAATTATCCTGGAGTTATTTTGAGTTCCAAGTAAATTTCAGGGGATCAACTTTGTTTAGTTAATTTTCTCATGATGAAAATGATATGAGTTTGTGAATGAAAACGTGGATGCATGCGAATGTGGATGCATGGTTTTTTTTTAATTTATTGTTTTAGGAATGCAATATGCTAAGTATGAATGCAATATGCTAAATTTTAAAAAAAAATTAGTTTTTAGTTTGATATTATGTGAATGTGATATGCTAAAATATTTTTCGTGAAAATGAATGAAATGCCATGTCATGTATAGATTTAGGAGAGTATGGGTGACCGGGTTACCAACAGCCTATATGGAGGTTTCTTATGATGGACAGAGTTCTAAGTGCTTTCTAAATAGTGGAACTCACGAGGTGTGGCTCTAGTGTTTTGGTAAGGTACCTAGAGTCGCAGACCCTAACGAGCTATCCAATATATGACAACGTTATCAAAATGATATCATATAGGTAGGGTATTCATGCTAACCAAGCGAGATTTGCATCTCGAGGGCCAACACTACGTAACCTCCACACTTGACAAAGGTTCTAGACAAGGTTTCTAGAGTCACAAACCCTATTTGGAATTTCACCACAATCATAAAATAGTCTTTTTATGACAATATCCCAAAAGGATTTACTCTAGGTTGAGTCTTCATGCTAACCCGGAGATATGTGCATCTCTAGGGCTAACACTAGGTTTCTTTAAACTCGAGTATAGAGCCTCACTTGAAATTGTGTTTACATGAAAGCAAATGTCAATCCCAAACCCATAAAGTAATCAAAATACACAAATATATACAAAAAATATGATCAACAAAAAATAAAATAAAATAAAGAGCATAATAAAATATAAAGACAATAGAAGAAAGCATAAATAAAGGCCGACAATATTCACATAACTAACTAAACTAGGTTTGACCCTTTCATTGTCCCTAGTGAAGTCGCCAGCTTTCACGACACGAAAAATACCCGAGCGTAAAAAATGATCGAAAGAATGACGTCGCCACTGAAGTTTATTTATTAAAAGGGAAAACGTTGATAAAACCCATAAAGAACACAAATATGGTCATCGTAAGCAAATTCAGGTTCGGGAGTCGATTATGCATGGGGAAGGTATTAGCACCCCATGACATCCATTGTAAACAACAGTTACCTTTTATTAATTATTGGGAATACAAGTGTTAGCCTAACGTGTTTGATTTCTCCTAATTACTATGACATATTTATAAGAAAGGGAAAAAATTATTAGAGTGCTTGATAAAATGTGAATATTGCTCCTACGTATCCCTAGGTGCGACGGAGAATTAAAAGCTACATAGTTTTTGGTAGGAAAAACTTATGCATTGGTTGATTTTGAAGGTGAGAAAAACAGAAGAAAGAGGGTCGAATTGTGTTGGACTTTTCTTTCTTTTAAATATCTAGTTAGATTCTAAACACAAAGTATATAATTTGAACTGATAAGAGGTGAGATATTAGCAGCGGATAAACAATGAAAGAAAGAAGGAGACATACAAAGTTATCACGATACCTCTCACAAACCGAGATTAGTCTAGTCCCCTTGTACCTACAAAATATTTTCACTATAATCAAACAAGATTACAATTTGCTCAAGCACACAAACAAGAGACTTTCAATGCTAAAACACAAAGTTAGAGACTTATATGCTCAAGCACACAATAAAGAGACTTCCAATGCTTAAGCATACAAGCAAGAGACTTATATGCTCAAGCACACAAGTAATAGACTTCAAATGCTCAAATACTAAGTAAGAGATTTCTATACTCAAACACACAAGCAAGAGACTTATAACAATCTACCTAAGAGATAAAAGATTGTTTTGAGTAATACACTTGATATTCACTCATAGGTGTATACAAAATACAATACAAGTAAAATCTTTAAGGCTTAGGGATTTCTAAGATATACAAGGATAAGAATTCACAAGTTAAACTTGAGCTTTTTTTACAGAGTAATTGCTCTTTAAATGTCAAAATAGTTCTGTATTAATTCTTCAAGTCTTCAGATCCTTATATAGAGAAGGAAAAGATTCGTTGGAGATCTTGCACAAGAGAGTCTTTTTAAAGCTTGATTAGATACGTTGAGATGTTTCTTCAAATGGATAATAACGTTAAAAGCTTGTTTGAAATTCTTTTTCTACAAGAGGAATTATCAGTTACATCTCATCTGATTGTACGAGAAACAAAGCTTAAGTATTTAAGTGAAAAAGTATGCTCAGAGTTTGATAGTGACTTATCACAGTCACCTTCTTCAAAGTCTGGTCTTTAGAGGTTGACTTCTTCAAACTCTGGTCTTCAGACGTTGACTTCTTCAGACTCTGGTCTTCAGACGTTGACTTCTTCAGAATCTGATCTTCAACTTTTGATCCTTCAGATTTAGATGTTAAGCTTCTCTTTAGATGTTTAATATCAGAACCAATACTTAGATTATTCCTAAAACTTTAGTATATGGTCCTGCACACTTGAACAAATATTAGTATATCCAATTGTTCTTTAAATATTTTGTTATCATCATAACCTAAGGGATATGGGACAAACTAATTTGGTTCCAAAAGATTTTAAATAAAAAGTTTGATCGCGCAGAGGTGTGAAAAGTTCGTTGATTGAAAATAAAAGGCATTTACTCGGGATATGGTGGAAAATTAAAGTGTGTTGGTTGTCGTTGTTTTTAGGAGGAAGACAAGAAGCTGAACTAAAACAAATTGTACGACTTGCATTCGCTTACTCGAGGATAAAAGGATGCGCTTCTAGTCATTCCCTTTTAAACTAATTTTGGTTGGTTTATAAAATTTGAGAATTATAACGACCAAGTTGTGCAACTCGCGTCTCACAAACTCAATGATTAAATAGATGTACATATATCTACCTTTTTATATTCTTTGCACTTTAATTTTTAATTTATTAAAAAAGAACAAACGAAGCTTAACACAACTAAGCGGTAATTGAGACGAGTTATCAATTTTTATGAGGAAGATGAGTATTGGACTTCAAACAAGACGTGCGTCTTGCGATCATTGACTCGAGGATAAATGAATGTGCATTCATTTATTCTCTTTTTAATCTTGAAGAGAAAAGTTTACATATCCACTAAATTATTTTCACGACTTAATTGTTAATAAGAATCACATAAAATCATACATTACATACAAGATAGTAAAGATCAACAACTAAATATAAAAAAAACTAACAAGAACCATTTTTTTTAATTTCTAAGGAAAAATACAGAAAGGGGAAGAATCTGTCCATGTGACGGTCGTCACCGTGGGTGACAGACAGACCATCATTGTAACAACCAATATGACGGCTGCCATGGGTGTGTGATGGGTACCATCCTGACATGAAGACGAGTGACGATCGTCATGTTGAGTGACAGTAAGACTGTCAAAGAGAAAACTCAGGTGGCTGTCGTCACGCTGGGCGACAGGCAAGCATACTATCCAGGCGAGAGTGATGAGGCAGATGACGATCTTGATCCAGTTCATCAGCAGTTACAGAACTGCATTTTTTCACTTATAGAAGTCAACTCTCTTCCTCTCTCACTCACTCGACACAACAACAACATACATAAATATTTTCGAAACAACTAATACAAAAACTACAACATCATACATAAAAACAACTCCTAAAACTACAACAACGTCATACATGCATATTTTTAAATAACACCTAAAACTAGAACAACATCATAGATGGGTATTTCTGAATAATGATAAACTTACAACAATAACTACAACAAAACAAAATAAACACTTTTCATAAATAATAACAACTTACAAACTCCAAAAAATGAATGATAAGAAGTTAAAGACGGTGATGTTGTTGTTGGTCAAGAAGACAAGGATGAAGGTTTTGTGTATTATAAATGTGATGGTTTGAGTGTATGAAAAATGATGGTTGTTGTGAGGTTGAAGATGATGAATAATGGTGGTTTTATGTTCTCTTTCCTCTCTATTTTCTTTTGATTCTTTGGAACCTCTAACCCTCTCCAAAAGCCTCATTCTCAAGAATGATAAAGTTCTATGTTATATCCACGAAATTAGGTTTTTTCTTTGCTAGTTTCAAAGTTAGAAGAAAGAGATTTCTCATTTTTTTCGAAAAATGCAGTTGTAGATTTTGTTGTGTAGAAATATTTGTAGCTTGAATCACAAAAATGATAAGTAGCTTCAAAGAGACAAAGAGAAAGGAGAAGAGGAGTCTTACTCCAAAGAGGAAAAATGTGAGATTTTGACCATTATTTGTTGAATTACACTTTTCTTTTGTATCAAATTGATCATTAAAACTAACATAATGCTAGTAAATAAAAATGATATTTGTTATACATAATGCTAGTACTACAAACATGTTGTTCCTGACTCACTCTTAGGCTCTCCAATTAATGGTATCTAAATCCTAAATCAGTTTGGTGGAGAACATGAATTTTATATATGAAAAATGTTATTCTTACACCAAATTCATACACCTATACTGTATTTCACTGTTCACCAATACGGTTAACAGTGAAATATTATAATAATATATTTTTTAAAAAGTATATAAAAAATTTTGTTTGTTGTTAAAAAATATTTTTAATATTTAGACGTCTATTAACCAATTTCATATCCTCATTAACCAATTTTTTACTTTTCATTAACCAACTTTGGTTTACTATTAAAAATATTTTTAACTCTGAACGTCTATTAACCAACTTCATCACTTCATTACCCAATTTTTTGTATTTCATTAACCAACTTTATTTCACTATTTAAACTATTGTTCACATACACTGTTCACGTACACTGTTTATGCATTGTTCATGTACTGTTTATAAAAATATTTTTTTATTTAACAAAACACTGTTGGTGTATGTATGTGGTGTAGAAATAGCAATCCTGTTTGTATTTATATATATATATATATATATATATATATATATATATATATATATATATATATATATATATATATATATATATATATATATATATATATATATATATATATATATATATATATATATATATATATATATATATAATAAAAATATTAATTAATTATTAAATTATATTTAATTTAAAAATTATGATTTGGAGTAAATTAAAAAATTTACTCTTAAAATAATCAATTAAAATCTTTTGATTCCTTTTCCCTCTTCTCTTTTAAACCAAACACTTATCCCATTAAAAAAAGAAATTTCATAAAATCCACCTCTCCCCCACTCTCATTTGAATCAAATACATCTTTGAAGTTTAATTATATATGAGTTTAAGGATATAAAGGTGAGAATGTGTACTCGTTTGAAAATTAATATTAAAAAATAATATCAATCAATTTTTTTTAGAAGCATCAAATTATATTGCAATTTTTTTTGAAGTAGGAGAAATCAAATATTTATATTTATATTATCAATAAGCTTTTCATGTAAATTACAAAAACCTTAAACATAACTTCTAAAGGAAAACAAATTCTAATCAAAAGTGAACTCTGCAAACAACCTAGTATACAGTCAAAGGCCTGTTATTGCGTTTGAATTATTCCATAGAACATAGACTCATCATCGAAACTAACATCTTGTTGACAAGCTTCATAATCAGAAACCAAAGGTGAGTTAATCAAAGACCTCATATCCCCCCAACCAGTGCTTTCTATTGAATTCAAGTTCGTGTTACCACTAATCCTCGTTGATCCATTATCTTTTTCTTGCTGGTTCACATAGGTCAACCCTTCAGAGGTTATGTTATTCATGGTGGATAGATAATATAGTTGATCTTGTGGGAAGTAAATGTTACATGGATATTGAGAGTTAATGTATGTATTCACTGGCTGCAGTTGATTATTATCATAGAACTCAACATCCTTAAGGTTATAGTCTTGGATAGAAGAAACATTTTCTCTCTTGATCTTTTGATTTTGGCTGAAAACTTGGTGAGTTTGAGATTGTTGTTCATTCCTTTGCTTTGTCAAAAGTTTCTTCTTCAACCTTGTGTTCCAATGGTTCTTTATATCATTATCTGTTCGTCCCGGTAACTGCGCTGCTATAACTGACCACCTGCACATATAAGAACATATTATTTTGGTATTTATTCATGGTAACTGATTGTCCGTTTGTCTTCTATTTCTGTATATTCCGAATAACTACCTGCTTCCAATATTGACATAGAGGCTGCAAATAATGTTATCTTCTTCTTCGGAGAATCTCCCATGTCTAAGATTTGTACGAAGATAATTTAGCCATCTAAGACGACAACTTTTTCCACACCTTTTAAGGCCTATTACAAAAGAGAAATTAATTAGTGCTTCAGCAACATATATAAGAGTGTTAGTAATATATAATAACAATACCTATTTTCTTGGGAAGAGCTATCCAATTGCCAGCAGCACCATGTTGTTGGATATAAGCTTTGAGTTTAGAGTCTTCTTCTGGCGACCATGGACCTCTCTTAACATTGGCTTTGTCACAGCAAGGAGCTCTTCCCATGTTTCCTTAGACTGAGATTCAAGTAAAGGCAATGCTTATTAGAAATTGATGAGAATGATTATTTAAAGAGGAAGGAAAGGAGAGAATGATATATGAACATATAGAATAAGATAGACAATTGACTGGAATAATCAATTGAAAAAGGAATTCCATATTTTCCTTTATATTATTATCTTTTGTTTTTTACTTTTCCTCAGTCAAAAAAATAATATATTTTAAGTATTACATGCATTTCATATCAATAATAAAGTTAATAGTCAATCTCTAATTTTCTTCGGATTGGATTAGATGGGGTTATAAATTATTCTCTGTTTTAAAATGACTATTGTTTAAGGTTATTGTACGGAAATTAAAGAATGTAATAATATTGTTATAAGACATTACATTTTTATTAAATTAACTTTATAAATGAGTTAGAAGTAACGTACAAAGTAATAATTAAAGAACATAGTTGAAAAAATAGTTATTATTTATACATTGAAAAGTGATCATGAATTTCATTTTAAACCTCAGTCTTTGTGCTGGAAATTTTAGACAAATGATCTATTTTGAAGTTTTGCTCCCTATGTATGTACTTTACTTCGAAATACTCAAAGTGTGTTGACAAATCTCACACCTTGTGGATATATTTATGAGTTGAGGCCCCTTTTTCAGGTATTCTCCGACGACTTGATTGACAACTAGTTGGGAAACACTTTTCTTCTTTAGACTTGAAGCTCCCATTTCTTGGGCGAGAAACATGTTGATAACTAGTGCTTCGTACCGGGTCTGGTTGTTGTTGGCCCTGAATTCTAATTTTAATGATTTCTCTATCAGTATGTTACTTGGTCTTTATAGCCCTATCCTAACGCCACTTCATTTGATGTTTGAGGCACCATCGACTGATAATATTCATTCTGAGGGCACCTCTTCATCTACTAGCGAGCTAAATTCTGCCAAAAAATCTACCATACCTTGGGACATGAGGCTTCCCCTTGGTACATATTAGATGTCATACTACAGCAGTTCCACCGCCCAAGACATCATTCTTCTTGCAAGATAGTTGGTCTTTATGATTATTCTATGGCCTTGGAAATATGGTTGGAACTTCCTCGTCGTGACGACGACAGCCAAATCTAATTTCTCCATCTTATGATAATGAGCCTCGATGCCTTAAAAAATTTGCTTATGAATTATAGAGTCGTTCTAACTTGTTTGTCTCTTGGACAAGTACTAGACTCATTGTCTAATTTGTGATTGAAATGTAGAGGTGTAGTGGCGGCCCCGTTTATGGGCGAGTGAAGATAGACAACTATGTGAGGAAGGTTTTCATACTTGATAACACCTCCTCAGATTCCACAGTCCATTCGAGCTACTCCTTATTTTTAAGAGCGATGAAGAATAGAAAGGCATTGTCGCTTGCAGATGAGAGGAAATAATATAAAGCAGCAAGGTTGCCTATTAGTTGTTGGACTTTTCCAATATTGGTAGGACTTATCATGTCGATAATGGCTTGACATTTGCATGGGTTCACCTCAACCCCTTTTTTTATCAATATGAAACCAAGGAACTTGTCTGCCTGCACCCCGAAGGAGCAGTTGGAAGGGTTTAAGCGCATGGTATATTTCCTAACTGACCCTATGACATCCTATAGGTCTACTGCATGACTCTAACCCTCTGAAGTCTTTATTATCATATCATCGACATAAACTTCCATTTTTCCCCATATGTTGTGAGAACACTCCGTCCATGAGCCTTTGATATATGACGTCTGCATTCTTTAGGCCAAAGGGCATGACGTTATAGTAATAGTTGTTGTGGTTTGAAATGAACTTTGTCTTGGCGCATCCATATGATCCATCTTAATATGGTTATACCATGAGTATGCGTCCATGAAAATCAGGGTCTTATAACATGAGGACCTACTGATCAAGCGATTTGTATCTTGCATGGGATAATGGTCCTCGGGACAGGCTATATTGAGGATGATGAAATCCACGCACATGAACCTCTTCTTTGATGCTTTCCTCACCAAGACAACATTGGCTAGCTAAGTTGGTATTTTACTTCTATGATAAAATTGACGCTGCTTGCCCACTTATTCGTTGATGGTGGCTTTCTTCTCCTCGCTAACTTTTCATTTCCTCTAAAACACTGATTTCATTGAGGGGTTGGCGGTGAGGCGATGACACACCACTCTGGTATTTATGTTTGGCATGTCGATGGGGGCTCGGGCGAATAGGTCAACATTTCTCATGAATTGGTCAACTGGTTTATGCACTTTTTATTTGGAAAGTGTGATGTCTAACTTTGTTACTTGTTGACCCAAATGAGCTATTTGAACCTCCTTTAGATCTTCTGTGGGTGTGAGTCTTTTGTTCTCCATTCCCGGTCTAGGATCTCAACCCGTTATGTTCGTGTCATGTACCTCAAGTATTTCAAGACCAGGTAATTATTGGGTATAATCATCCCTAACGAAATGATGGAAAGTTAGCCAAGGATGACGTTATAGGGCGATAAGGCATCTACCACGAGGTAATTGACTTCGATTTTCTTAGAATCTATTCTTGCGGCAAGATTCATTTCTAGGATTATGTGATCCCTTACCCACACTTGTTTTCCTAACAAGCCTACAGGAAAGCCTTAGAATGCTTTAATTTTGTTGGGATCGAGTTAGAGCTTTAGGAAGGTGTTCCACAATTGGATGTCTTCTGAGCTTCTCGAGTCTATCAAGACTCACTTGACATCCCAGTTATAGTAAGGAACAGTGATGACCATGGGGTCATTCTCATGAGGATATAATTTAATGATGTCATTGTTAAAGAAAAAGTTTGTAGCCCCTGGTCCTGTCTATATGTCTTTGGAGAGACCTAAGGATATTATGTTTGCAATCAACACTTGTCTGGCGTATTTCCTCCGAGAGGAGCTGGAACTTCCTATGCTAGAGAAACCTCTAATAATGGTTCTAACCATGACACTTGGATCTTCTCTGACCATTTTTTAGAGAAAGTTGTGAAAGTGGTGATGATAATGGAAGATGTGGCTCATTTTAGTTTTACTGGGGCTCTACAGTAGACGTCACTGTGAGGTACATCACCAGATGTTCCTTGACGCATTTATATTCTTTGGTGAGTTGTCTAATGACTAGTTCGAAATCTCCCTTAATTTCGATGCTCTTGACGCTTAGTCTTTTGAGAATTCTCAATCCGGCAATCAAGGCTTCATATTTTGTCTCGTTATTGGAGCATCTCTCTTCGACCCTACACTTAAAATTGGTTGGATGACCCTGAGGGGAAATTATTAGGACACATATTCCGACTCTATTTTTGTGGCTCAACCCATCAAAGTATAGCTTCCAGGGGTCGTTGTTGACCATGCAAAGTGGTTGTTCGACAACTGCATGGTCGACCATCAAGTCTACCACTACCTGCCCTTTCATAGCCTTCAGAGGGACATAGGTGAGGGAGAATTCAGTTAGTTCCAGGGCCCACTTTCCAATTCGACTGTACAAAATGGGCTTAGACAACATATGTTTGATAACATCAAAATGTGATGAAACGTAAACTTCGACCGGTTTAATATATTGTTTTGATTTCGTACATGAAAAATACAAACATAGGCATAACTTTTCAATCATGGAATACCTAGTTTTAGCATCAACTAAAATTCGACTAAGGTAATAAATGGGCCTTTCGACACCACTATCGTCCTTCTGAGCTAACATGCTTCCTATAGTCGTGTCGGACGCTGCAATGTACAACTTCATGTTTTTATTTGGACTTGGTGGCAACAAAACAGGAGGTCTTATGAGATATTCTTTAATGGTGTCAAAAGCCTCTTGTTTCTCCCCTCCCCAGTAGAACTCGCTTTCTTTCTTGGCTTTCAATAATGGAGAGAATTCCTTCGTCTTGCCACTTAGATTTGATATGAATCTTCTTAAGAAGTTAACCTTCCCCAGCAATGACTAGAGTTGCTTTTTTGTCGAAAGAGGCTTGAGATCTAGAATTGCCTTTATTTTGTTCTGATTTATCTCGATGCCCTTCTTATGGACCACAAAACCCAGGAAATCTCATACATGTATGCAAAAAGAACATTTTAGTGGATTCATTTTTAATCCATATATCCTCATCCTCTCAAATGAGCGTCGAAGGTGTTCCAGATGGCCGACCTCTGACGATGATTTTATGACTACGTCGTCAACATATACCTGCATGAACTTTTCAATGAAATCATGGAAAATAGCATTCATAGCCCTTTGATAGGTTGCTCCAGCGTTCTTTAAACCGAATGAAATTACCACCCATTCATAAGTTCCCAACGCCCCTGGGCATCGGAACGCCATTTTAGGAACATCTTCCTCAGATATGAAGATTTGCTTATATCCAGAATATCCATCGAGCATGCTTAGATACTCAAAACCAGCGACTGAGTCGGCCAACATTTCCACCACAGGCATTGAATACTCATCTTTAGGGGTGGCATTATTCAAATCTCTGAAATCGATGCAGACTCTCAAAGTGCCATTTTTCTTGACAACCGGAACTATGTTCGCCAACCACTCGACATATCTCGTTGTGCGCATGAATCGACTCTGTAGCAACCTTTCAATCTCCCTCTTGATTTTTAGCGTAACTTCTGGGGCAAATCTACGTGGTTGTTGCTTCGCTGGTCTCCTCCCTGATTGGATGGGAAATCGATGTTCTACAACCTTACGACTTAGTCTTGGCATCTCGGCGTAATGCCAGGCGAAGCAATCCTTGTACTCTTTTAATACCTCAACCAGCTTGGCTCTCATCTTCGAGCTAATTTTGGTACTTACGTATGTAGGTATTTTTGTGGTTCCATCCCTTAAATCAATCTCTTCGAGTGGGTCTTGCGCTTGTATCTTCTATAGTTCGTAGGTTGGGTTTTTCTCAAATCCCAAAGGCTCATCGTCGTAGATGCAATCGAGCCTTCGGATTTCTGAAGTTATTGTTTGGCCTTGTCGGCTAATCGTACATATATTACTGGCGGTCTCACTGTACTTTTCCTTTTCGAGCACCGCCTTTCGCTTGTTTTCAGCCAGATAGGACAAAATTCGAGTTAGACTTTCCGACTTAGCAGCCATCTTTATCTATAGGGGGTCACCCTGTGAGTGGAAAACTTTGTGATGACTCCGCTGGGGTGTCGGGTGAATCCCATACAAAACCATAATTTGGGTCCAAGTTCAGGATACGATTGGTGTTGACAGAGGTATAAGATCCCGACTCGTCGTCACATGGTGCTGCGTGCGCCAGGTGCTGGTCGAAAAATATCTTCGTCCCCTTAGTTTCATTGATCCTATAATAACTCTGGCCGGCCTCGACATTCTCAATGACGTCTTCTTTCCTCCAAATACTCAGCCTTTGGTGTAGAGTTGAAGGAACCGCCCCGACTCCATGGATCCACTCCCGTCCCAATAAAAGGTTAAAATTTTCCTTTGAGTTTATGACCATGAAGAGTGTCAACCTGGTGGTGGTTCCCACTGTCAGGTCCACTTGGACTACTCCTAGAATATTAATGGTCTTCCCCTCGTAGTTGGATAAAACCATGTTGTGTTGCTTAAGATTAAATTCAGTCTTCCCGATCCTCCTAAATGATGTATGGGGCATTAAATTGACCGCTGCCCCACCATCCATGAATACATTATTCATCGCCATGCCATCGACCTTTTCCTTTATGAACAATGGTTTCAAATGATACATCATCCTTGGGCTGGGTCTTTCAAACATGGTTGTTTGCTCTTCTACCACACCATTATTTATCACATAATAACACAGTGACTTATCTTCTTCAGCTTTTTCTGGTAAAAAATCATCCTCTGACTCTGAGACCTCAGATACCCTGTCATATTTCGCCGGCAGTATTGACATGATTCCACAGTTTACCACAAAGTCCTCACCGTAGGTGTCGTCATTTGTCTCATCGTACATGTCTTCATCCAAATCATCTTTCAGAGATGGGGTATTCCTCGTCTGATTAAGGTGTATACTCTGGTTCATCCTCATCTGACTAGGGTTGTACTCTGGCTCCTTCTTGCTTTCCGCTCCAGAAGTATACTTCGAATTCTGAGTCGGCACCACCGCCTTTTCGCTAGATCCTCCCATGGTGACTGGTGTGATTTGGTTTGCCACTATTTTCTCTTTTTCGACCCACCTGGTCTTCAGGGGTTGCCTTTTCAATCAGGGATTCCCGACAGGTCGTAGATGCAAAGTCGATGCTTCCCTGACATCCTTTTTGTTCCACTGATGACACCTTCACTGGGTCTTTGTCATCGGTTTTTTGCCCTTGTAGTTGGGGTACACCACATATCCCTTAGGCTCATAATTCTTATCGGAGGCTTTTGCCTCTCTTTCCAGATCCAACACTCTCCACTTTGGCCTCTTTCTCCCTTTTTGGGTCATGAGAGCCATCCACTTAACCTGTGGGGTATCCAACGGGGGCACAAAAGTATTGGGCCTTGCTTGTTGGAACAACTTCATGTACTCCTCGTTTCATCGAGGAGCCCCATAATTGTCAAACACGAACCTTGGGACCGATGACCTATTGACTTGTGGCATGACCTATTTTCCCGACTCGAATCGTTCTGCTGCTTTCTGGTCGAACACAGCATGGCATCTGGGACATAGGGAGGATTTAAAGCCACTAACCCTGCATTTTTCTTGAAACTTAGCTAAACTTTCTCCAGCTTGAAGGTAGATTCCCTCAAAGTCCTTTTCCGCTTTCTTGTCGGAGCCCTCAGTAGCCTCGATCATCATGCATCCGAGCGTCGAGGTTGTCTCCTGCTTTTCAAGGCCCTCAGTAGCCTCGATCATCAAACACTCTGCCACTTCAGCGTACAATGCTTCTTCCATCTTCATATGATCCGTGTCTACTTCATCTTCGGTCTTTCACCAAATTGAAGTTGTTTTTTTACAAAGCTTTCTGCACTAAATCCCTGAAAATAACACATTGAGCTGTTTTATGACCAAGAAAATTATGAAACTTACAAAATCTCCTATTTTTCTTTTGTTCTAGAGGGGGATATTTTGTCCCAACCGGGACGACAATTTGACCATCTTTAACCAACAAATCAAATATCTCGTCGCATTTGGATACATCGAAAGAGTATGTTTTCACAACATATTTGTCTGTCCTTTTCGTATCGACCGGGTTTTTTCCGTTCGACGACTTTAGGACTTTGCACGCATATGGGGGGCCCTGGTTTTAGTTCGGCTATGTTGACAGCATTCTTCTCGACGGGCTCTTCGTCATCAGACGAATATCTGTCGGTGGCCACAAACACAACTTTTTCTTTTTTACGGTATCGATTAGCCTAAGACTTATCACTCCTTAAACGTTCGACTTGTTGGACGGGGTCGGCCAGCTGTGCCATATCCCTAAGATATTGTATGTCTAGCTTTTTTCTAATAGAATAATCTAAACCGCCTGTGACCATTTCGACCAACTCGTGTTTAGGGACTTGTGTAAAGTATCGTGCCTTCAATAGTCTGAACCTGTTTAGATACTGGTCTATGGACTCCGCTGCCTTTCGTTTGACGTTGGCTAGCTCTTTCAAACTAATCTTTGATTTCCCCATGTAAAACTGCTCGTGAAACAATCTCTCTAATTGCGTCCATGTATGGACAGACTGTGGGGGCAGCGAGATGAACCACGTGAACGCGTTCTTGATTAGGGAACTAGGGAAATATTTCATTTTTAGGTCTTCGTTATTCTCTATGTCCCCAGCTTCGTTTTGGTACCTAGCGACGTGTTCGACGGTGGATTCTTCCGTCTCTCCCGCAAATTTGGTGAATTTCGGCACCTTCCATCCCCTCGGCAACTCCGTTTGCAAAACGAAATCTGGTAGTGGGGACGTGTAGGTGGGTCGTCAAAGACTTGGGTTCGAACCGTTGTGAACCATAATGCGTTCCATGATGGCCTTCAAATTAGCTTCACCCCCTAGAGTATCGTTCCTAACTTGTCTGACCATATAGTCTTGGTCTTGGTTCCTGTGAACCATCATAATAGAGGGCCTTTGAGCCATCCTAGGTATGTGTTCGTACTCAGGTGCCTGTAGGTCGTTTGTCTCTTCGGCAGGATCATTCTGTCGGACAGGCGTATCGGGATGATTGGGAGATGTTTGTCTTCTTGGGGCCCTGGGAGCCCTTAAGAAGTCTCCCATTCACGTCATCTGAGTTTCCAGTTGTTGGTAAATCTGAGTCAAATCTTGTATTAATGGTTTTAGGATGGTGCTCATTTGCTGGGTCAGTAGATATACCATCTCGTGATTGCTTTCGTCCATCTGCAGTCGCATAATCGCGACAGAATTGGTGGTGAAAGTTGGTATTGCTGGGGAAAACAAATTGAATCCTGGTGGCTTCACCCCTAGATGGGTCAAAGGCCCTAGGCTCCAATATGGTGAGAATGTTGAGGAAGAACTTTCTCCCATGCCTGGCCCACTATAGGGTAGCGTTGACATGAATTTTTTCGTCATTCCCAAGTGTTGGGGTGTCGGCATGGTGAAATTGGGCAAGTATTTCCCTCTGACTCCTGTCGTTGTTGGCCTTACCTCAAGTCGACGCGGAGTCGTGAATGATCCGCCATGAGCGGTCAAAGTTACTCTCGTGGACTCAGTGTTCACAACCGTCACCGGTGATATGACCGAATTTTCCTGCAAAGACGGTTCTTCGTTTTGTCGTGTTGTTACCATTTTACCACTGCGCAAATGCATATACCCAGACCTTCGGGTCCCACCAGGTGTGCCAATTTGTTTGCACATGTTTTTCGCGCGGACAACATCTGGCCTCTCGGCGCGGGTTTACTTGTGGGACCGGTCAAATTAGTCCCGAGACACTGCGTTCTGGGTGTGTGAATTTGTGGTATACTTGATAGTTTTTTGGACTTGCGTATGATGAAGTTTAAGTAAGTAAATACAACGATGCTTCTACTCAATTAAGACGTTGTTTTCATAACATAAAAAGACTTGGTAAATTTAACTCAAACTAGTAAATACAAGTGGATGTGTTCGTACATTTTGTAAGGAATGGAGAACTCTTTTCTCTCAATGTGCGGTACTCAGAGTGTTTTTCTTACAATGTTGTCCAAAAAACGCCCCTCTTCTTGGAGCCAAGTGTTGTACCCCAAAATTTGACCAACCTCTTTTCTTAATCTTTGGCTTATGTTTCATTGCATCTTAGCATCTTGCATTTGCATAGCATAGTTCTTACAGAGGATCAAGTGTTTGTTTGTATACCATCCAAGAGGAGAGTCTTTATTGGTTTCAAGCTCAAGCAAAGGCACTGGTACAAACCATCAGAAGATTGTCAAGGGGTCCATAAGGTTTTATCGTTGGTATGAACGTGAGGTAGAAGCTTGTTGAGTGTCTCAGAGGTTATAGTGAAGTGGAATGGTTACTCAGTTCATCTAAACAACGCTCAGGCCAAAAGGGTTGGAATTAGCGTTTCAATTTTAATCAGGATAAAACTTATTTCTTGGAGCAGAACTTGTTTCCATGACCTTCCATATGTCCTAAGGTGTTTGAGGATGGGTGATTAACCATCAATTTTAATCAGAAGAGCTCAAGTTGATCAGTTGATTGAAAATCGGGAGATTTGGAGAAAAGTCAACTGTGTAGTGAAAAAGTCAACTCCTGACTTTTTGAGGTCAAGATCATGATCCTTAATTTCAATATAACCAATGGGTGGAATTTGATCAAGAAAAGTCAAGGGAATCATGAAAAATCAAAGGTTGTTGAAAGTTGCCATTTTGGGAATTAGGGTTTTAGAAACTTTCCATTTTTGGAAAGTTTTATGTTTGGAACAGCCATCTTCAAAGCCATTTTTCTTCATGATAAAGGTTTCAAATGAACCTTTGGCCAACATCAAAATTGTTCCTTGTATTTTAAGCTTTCTTTTGAGTACCAATTCATAATCATATGATATTTGAAGCTCAAGTTATGATCAAACAAAGTTGGAGATTTCAATGACTTCAAAAGTTGTTAAGTTTGGGCAGATTTTTGCACCACTTTGCAAGCCAATTTTCATCATTTTCTTGATGTCAAATGAAACTTTGTCCCAAATGAAAGCTGTAGAGTGTGTTCCAAGCTTTCCAAAGAATACAAGAAGTCCTCCATTGGATTTGAGAAGCTCAAGTTATGGATATGCAAAGTTGAGAAAAAATAAGCCAATTTCATAACTTAGAATTTTTTTCTAAGTTATTCATGAGCAGTTTGCTTGCCACGATTTTCAACCACAAATTTCATGATTTTCCAATCCTCAAATCAATATGGCTCCAACATGAAATTTATTCTACTTCATGCCCTCTTTCATTTGAGTCCAAAATCAAAGTAATTATATTTGTGAGCACAAAGTTATCATTGATCAAGTTGGTACATTGAACATTTTTCCCAAAGAATGAAAGGTGGGTTTTGTGGATTTGCTTTTGTTCATAAGCTTTAACACTCTCCCATATGCATGGGAGGCTGTGTTTGTTACTTTCAAGTTTTGCCAAAACCAACCTAATACCCTTTTTTGCCATTTTGTTCATTTTCAAATAATTTCTCAAATGAGCTATGAGCCAAAATCAACATAGCCCAATGTCTTCTCCATGTTGTTGCAAGCTGACCAGGAAAGCAACTGATGCAGCAGCTGCAGCACAATTTCTGCATCCACCATTGATTCAAAAGAGGACCATAGGGATGAAATCTACCCATTCATTTTATTGCCCTCTAGACTTGATTTTCATTCAGTATTTAAGCTAAGCATCAGTTCACACAAATCCTAGCCACCATTTGAGTCAAAAATCTGAAGTTTGTCTTGCATCCTTCAAGAAATTCCTTGAGTCTCCCCCAGTATTGAACCTTTTCACAAACTTCATTCCATTCCATCATTACCTAAACACCTTTCAGATACTGTTTTTTTGCAAAAGAAACAATTTTTGCTGCTCAAGACCACTTACTGTTGCAAGAAAAAGGGTGACTTTAAGTTTTGGCCAAGAAACAACTTGTGGAGGAGCTATTCTGAGGCTTGCATCAAAAGAGGGATAGCTTGCTTTGGGAAGTCTTCAAGAGGTAAGTTATTTCTAAACTTTCTTTTTCATATGCATAGTTATCATGAAAGCATGTTTGAATGTGTGTTTGGCTGACCTTTATTTGAAGCTTTGATTTGGTTCTAGTCAAGCCAACTGTTATCATTGTATAATGTTGCTATTTTGAGTTGCAAGCTGTTTGTATGAAGAATGCATTTTGGGATTGAACTGTTGGTTTGTTGCTCAACATTCTCATGTTTAGGGTTGCCTCTATCTTGTGTTTGGTTTTGGATGTGTTTTTTTTTTGCTGTCTCGCTTTCATGAAGTTGTGAGACATTTTGATGCATTTTGATCGTTGTTGTTTGGCATTGATGTGTTGAAGTTACATTGGCTGTTAAGATTTGGGTTTCATGCTAAAACTTGGTTGAACTTACTGTCATGAATTTGTAAACTATCATGTGATTAAGACTGTTTGGTTTAAATTGTTGGAAGCTCTGCTGAAATCTATTCTTCATGTTAGATTTTTTTTGGAGCTGTCACTAGAATCTTGCATTAGGGTTGTTGGTTCAGTTGTTTGGTATGGTTTAAAAAAAGGAGTTGCATATGTGCTATAAAATACATATTGTCATCAGTAACTGTTGGATTGTCATTAGGGTGTGTGTAGGTTTTGTTTCCATTTGTGAAACTGCTAGCATATGTTGATGTATTGTTTTCGTTGAAATGATTCATATACTGCTGATTGAAGCACGTATTGATCCATGATGATCAACTTTGTCTTGTTCATGTTTGTTGGTTGTCAAGATTATTCCTTATGCCACATTTTGGTTTGATTTTGTTTGACAAGTTTGGTAGATGTTTTTAGTGTTTAATGTTTGGCATTGTGATAGCCAAGTTGTCACTGTCATTTATGTTGGAACCTTACTCTTGAGTAAGCTTGTCCAACCTTCGTGTATGCTTGTATTATTTGTCTATCTTGAAAGAAATTTGTTTACATTACAATGAAAGTGAGTTGCTGCTTCTGTTTTCAACTCCTTGGATCACAGTTTTTATGTTGGGAAATTTCTAACTATGTTGTACTAAACTTGCTGTTGGAGCTGTGTATGTTTGATTTGGTCTTATCTAAGATACTGGCTTGAGGTATTATGATTGGGAACATGAATACCTTGTTGTTGCCAGAACTGGTTCCTTTTGTTTGATGTGTTAGATGTTTGTCTTTGGAGTCATGTTTTAAGATGGCTATTTGTTGTTTGGCATGGTTATGCCCAATGTTAAAATGATTCACTTAGACATGCTTAGGAATTTGAGGATCAATATTGCTTTGTTCAGCACTTTTCAATTGTGAGTTTTAAACCTTGAATCTATCCACCCTATGTGTGTGTGCATTGGTGACTGTCTTGAAGTCATTAGGTTTGCATCATGTTGTCTGTTTGATTAGTGTGTGAGGTTGATGTTTGGTACTGGTAGTACTGTCATGAGATAGGGGAATGGACTGTTGTCATCAAGTCATGGACCTGTGGTAATTAGGATTGGCTTATTTTTTGGAAGCAAGCCTTAGACAAACTAGGAGAGATTAGTTGTTAGTACTTGGTAGGTGATCAATTTGGTGTTGTCATGAGGGTTTTGGGGCTGTTCAGAGCATTCAACGTTTTGTTTGAGTTTAGACTTTGACTCACGTCAGGACTGCCAAGCTTTGGTTTGATTTGTCCTAAGTAAGATAGTTGAGGCTAGAGGTTTAAGGTCAATGGATTTTCTATTAATATACCTTGGTGAGAGTAGAACTGTTATGGGCCCGGACTGCAAATAGATTGGCTGAGAAGGTTGAAGCTGGTGCTGGGGCTGTTAAAGGTCTATCATTGGTGGTGAAGTCAAAAAGAAGATTTGTCTTGACTACACAACTTATGCAGCAACTGCTAAGCCTGCCTCCTGCATTGGTTCCTGTAGGAGATATGAAGTTGCATCGTGAAGCACAAACCTACTGACTAAAAAGAGACATCAGCTGACAATGTTGATCATTACATTTTAAAAGTTATGGATTTCTTTGATAGAACAAAGAAAACTGGAAGATGATACATTAAAGATTGGACAACAGAGCCTCAATTTTGGACTTGAAAGCAGTATGTCAAGAACTTGTTTTTTGCTCAGTACCAGTTTGGTGTCAATGGTTGTTTTAAGGACTGAGTTTGTCAACTCATACCTGGCTATTGCTAGTTTGGTTTCTTGTGATAGGTATTAGACACTTGGAAGATGTTGTTCTGTTTGACTGCACCATGAGTTTGAGTTTGGATTGTGTTGAACTCCTGCTGCTAGGCTAGTTTGGGTTTAGTTTTTTGTGTTTTTCTCTGCTGTTATGATGTAGTGATGAGAGGGCTATTGGTGGACCTTTAGTACTGATGATATGCCTGCTGTCTAGGTTTATGAGAGAGCTTAACTAGTTTAGATCTCATCAGATACTTGGCTAATGTTGCAACTTTTGATGAACATCACTATGTTGCCTACTTTGAGGATATTGGATTTTACATAGGGGCTGTCATCTTAGATTAGCAAGTTTTTTTTTGTTATGCCAAGGAGGATGTGTTTGTTGTTGCCTTTTGTTGAGGTGATGCACTTAGCAGTTGCCTCATCTTGTAGGTTTTGTTTAGTTTGAGTGAATTGGACATTGTAACGTTCAGATTCGCAGTTGTGTTGTCGATTTGTTTGAGGCTTGAGTTTGTTCAACTCATCATGGTCATTATTAGAGCTATGTCTTCATAAAAGCATGTTGTTTAGAATTCAGTTGAGCACTGTTGAAACACCACAAACTTGGTTGCTGCCCAGATCAGTTGAGCACTTGATTGGCATGTTGGTTGCTTTAGAAAGCATGTTGCCTTGACCTGCTGTTTGTTTTTTCTGTTTTGAAATTTTGTTAACTTCCAATATCATCAAGTCCCATTTTCCAAACATTTCAAGGTGTGTGTGTGGAGTTCAAGTTCAGTGAACATTGCTTTGCATTTCGGTTGCTTGTTTTAACTTGGTCTAGATACAAAGTATTTTTATCAATTCACCCTTTACAACTTCAACAGCCTGCAACATAAGGGGTCATATCTTGATTCAGTGGGGAATTGAAATATCTCTGTGGACATAATCAATCAACAAGTTTTTAAGAACATGTGTATATCCTTCTCTGAACTGGTTTACACCAGTTTTGATCTTGATTGTCCAAAATGCATTTTCAACTTCTTTTATGCATGAGCCATCGTGTTTTTAATTGTGAACATCATTTCAAAATTTGGTTGATACCATTGCATTCCTCTCTAAATTTCAAGTGGAATAGACTTTAATTTTGTAGAAATTGGTTGAGATTTGAGGAAATTTGCATGGAGTCGTTTTGAGTTTTTGACTTGTTTTGCTCATGCCAATTGCCCAGCCATGTGTTTGTTTTGATACATGTATTAATGGGGTGGCATTAATACACGGATGTATCGCCACCCTAGTGGTTAAACGTCTTGCCTTAAGTATCTCGCCTTGCCTCGTGACCTCTGTTCAATCCCCAGCGGGATGTTAGATGCCCAATTGTGCTTATTTGAGCTATCAATTGTGGGCATCTTTCACTCATTTTTGGTCTAATTTCGGTTCAAAACTGCCTTGCTTTTGTTGATATACGATATGTTGTGAAATGCTCTTGTTCCTTTAAATTTGTGTGTTATTGTGCATTATTTGAGCATGAATGAGAAAAATTTGAAGACACAAGAAAGTTACAAAGGAACCAAGAAAGGTCAAGAGCAAAAGCATGTTCGCTAGGCGAGCATCTGGCGAGTGTTGCAGCGAGTTGTTCGCTAGGCGAGCATCTGGCGAGTGTTGCAGCGAGTTGTTCGCTAGGCGAGCATCTAGCGAGCTGCTAACGAACACTCTCAGACTTGGGCAGAACCAAAATGACATTATTCACTGGCAGCGAGGCAGGTGGCGAAGAACTCGCTAGGCGAGCAAGTAGCGAAGCATTCCAGAATCTTTTCATCAGCCCTCGCTAGCATGTTCGCTAAGCGAAGCTGTAGCGAACGTTCGTTGTTAGCTCGCTAGGCGAATGAAGTCGCGAGCGTGACAGGACAACAACTTTTTCTATATATAGCCTTTGTACTTTTTGAATAAGATATCATATTTTTTTTACTTTGTTTTGCTGCATAAAAGATTTTGTGACCTAGAAACACTCTCTTTCTTATTTTCTTCATCTCTAAACATTAATCCACAAAAAGAAAGTGGATTCTCATCCAAGTTGGATTCTTTGACTCGGATGTTCATCAACCTTCTTCTGAATCTTCTTTTGCAAGCTACCATGAAAATGAGTAGCTAAGTTCTTCATTTTGTCAAGGTTAGATGTAGGTGATCATTAAGCTTTGTAAGTATATGGATGATCTTCAATTGTAAACTCTTGGATGATGAATATATGGTGAAACCCTTGCTTTATCTTTAACTCTTTGTGTTGGTTTATGATCGAAAGATATTTTCCAACTATTGACCTAGGTTTTCATCCTTCTATTTTTCTTAAGCTAGAGATAGTTTCGAATGTTGTTGTTCATGAAAAATGTTAAACCTAAATGTTGTCATTTTGATAGATTGTGTGTGAAATCAACAATAGATCAAAATGGGAAAAATCACAATGTGAGTTAGAAATAATCACATTGGGAGGATGTTGTGAATGTGTTTATCATCTAAAGAAGTTTATGTATATTGTTGATCGGACATATACAAGCAAAGTGATTACCGAACCCTAACTTTAACAATCTTTATTAAATCGTAAAATCAATCTTTTACCGCGATTCAGTACTTTTTATGCAAAGATACCGTTACTAAAAACTAAAACCCTTTTGTTACTAAAAAGTTAAGAACTCGATAATTGTCGAACTGCGGCAATATCTCATATTCCCTGTAGAGACGATAACAAAAACCTAACACTTAACCACTTTCTTAACAAAATGGCACCGTTGTCAGGGAATAATGAATTGATATTGAGAGCATCGCAATAGTTGTTGAATTGTTAACTCTTGAACTTTTCGAATTGTGCTTGTTAATTTGTTTGGCTAGTGTGCAACTTTCGTTTTATGCAAGGACAGATTCCTGAGGACCAACTTCTTTTTGATCCCGAGATCGAGAGAACCGCAAGGAGACTGAATAGCAGAACAAGACGGAGGAGGCAACTTACTCGACAACGACAAGAACAAGGAGAAAGTTCTTCTACAACACCACCACCTCATTTCATACCTACCATGGATCCACCACCACCACCGCCCGTTTCTACCCCTTGTATCAACAGTCCATGAAACACTGCTCAGTTTGCCAACCACACGGGAAGGCAAACAGAGATGAAGACGGGAACTCTCAACTTGTTATACGGAAGTCCATTCACCGGAATGGACCATGAAGACCCCTTTTCTTTTCTCACAAAATTTTATGAGATAGCATTGGCAGCAGGAGTTGATAAAGCTCAAGAGCTACCGTTGTTCAAACGAATTTTTCCACATGCTTTACTCGGCAAAGCGAAAGATTGGTACTTGGACCAAACACCGGCGGTCATGACGGATTAGAACGTGTTGGAAGAGAAATTCATTGAAAGATTTTTCTCTCACAACCGGTTCATGGAATCCAAAACAGCAATTTTCTTGTTTTCCCAAGGAGCCAACGAATCATTGAACGAGGCATGGGAAAGATTTAAATCCATGCTTTGAAAGTGCAAAGGTCATGGCTTTGATGAATTGACGCAAATCCATATTTTCAAGAATGGCCTTCAACCAAATTGTAAGACCTTGTTGGATGCCACTTCGGGTGGTTCTTTGTTATCTAAAAGCGTCGATGAAGCTACGGATATCATCAATTGTATGGCTCTAAATGACCTTCAAAGTCAGAGTAGAGGAAACACTTTGAAGAAACCGGGAGTGCTTGAACTTGGGACAAATTATGCTATCCTTTCACAAAACAAACTCATTTCACAACAAGTGGAACTCTTAACTCAACAAATCAAAGAGATGAAAGAGTCATCAAAAGCTAAAAAAATAGCTTGTTGTGAGCTTTGCAAAGGTGAGCATGATACCGGATTTTGTCCACCTCCCGGGTTCGAAGAGGTAAACTATATGGCGAATCAACGAGATTACCAACCAAGGCAACAACAACAACCACTGTATCAACAACATTCTCAAAATCAACCGCAACAACACTATCAACCAAATCAAGGGTACCAACCAAGGAGCAACTATTACCATAACCAAGGTTATGGGGGTGGTAATTCTAGCCGTCAAAATCCTTATCAACCTCAATAACCGTCGGTCGTAACTTCAAAATTGGAAGATACATTGACGCAATTCATGCAAATGTCAATGGCTAATCAAAAGAGCAACGACGCGGCAATCAAAAATCTTGAAACTCAAGTTGGACAACTTGCTAAGCAACTAGAGGAACAACAATCCAGACCTTCTTTTTCGGCAAACGCGCAAACAAATCCAAAGGAGCATTGTAAAGCAATCACGACTAGAAGTGGAAGGGAGTTGGTTAGTGAGAGTGAAAAAAGACAGGATGAGAGAAAAAATGACGAGAAAAAAATTGATGATAGAATTGATTGTGAAGTTGAGGAGGAAAGTGAGGAAGAAGTTGAAAATAATGAAAAAAAGGTTGAAGTTGAAAATAAAGAAAGTGAAGAAGTAGAAAATGATAAGAGTGAAAAAGCGAAGGTGGAGGAAGTGAAGAAGAAAAAAGAGAGGAATTCTAGAGCGTCTAGAGGAAAGGAGGTAGTGAGCACTACTCCAGTCCAAAACTTACCATATATGCATGCTCCATCTCGGTGGGAAAATGAACGACATTACGCCCGGTTCATGGATATTTTTAAACAACTACAAATAAACATTCCGTTTGCCGAAGCTTTGGAAAAAATGCCAAAGTATGCCAAGTTCATGAAAGACATACTAACTAAAAAGTGGAGGTATACGGAACCGGAAACAATTGTTCTTGATGCTAGTTGTAGTGCCATCATCCAAAGGACTCTTCCAAGAAAAGAGGTTCATCCGGGAAGAGTTACTTTGCCGGTTACTATCGGTGATGAATATGTCGGAAAAGGGCTAATTGATTTGGGGTCAAGTATTAATTTAATAACTTTGTCTATTGTGAAAAGGCTTGGCAACATTGAAATGAAAGCCATACGGATGATGTTGCAATTGGCCGATAAGTCGACTACCCATCCTCATGGTTTAGCTCAAGATGTATTGGTTAAAGTCGACAAATTCTTCTTTCTGGTTGATTTCATTGTGATTGACATGGAAGAGGATGATGATCCTCCGCTAATCTTAGGCCGACCTTTCATGAAAACCGCTCGAATGATGATTGATGTTGATGACGGTTTGATGAAAGTGTGAGTACAAAATTAAGAAGTCACTTTTGATCTTTTTGAAGCTATGAAGCATTCAAAAGATAATCGTGATAGTTTCCGAATTGATGTGGTTGAAGAAGCAACATTGGAAGTATCTAAGCATATTCATGTGACCTCACCTGTGGAATTAACCCTTGATGACTCTTTTGACATTTTCACCATTGAAGAAGAGCAAGCTCTTAAGGAATGTTTACGAGAACTTGATAATTTTAAAGAGTTGCAACCATGGGAAGTCGAAGAGGAAGTGTTGAAAAAGGAAGTCCATGAAGAAAAACCACCCATTGAATTGAAAATGTTACCTTCTAACTTGAAGTATGCATTCCTTGATGAAACCGAAGAGAGGCTGGTTATCATAAGCAACCTTTTGTCTGAAAACGAAGAATCTCGTTTAATTGATGTGTTGAAAAAGAATAAAGAAGCGATGGCATGGACTCTTTCCGATCTCAAAGGAATTAGTCCTTCTTATTGTATGCATAAGATTTTAATGGAAGAGGATTTTAAGCCGATAGCTCAACCTCAACACCGCTTGAATCCTACGATGAAGGAGGTTGTTCGGAAAGAAGTTGTTAAGCTTTTGGATGTGAGAATGATCTACCTAATTTCGGATAGCCCTTGGGTGATTCCCGTGCATATGGTTCCGAAAAAGGGTGGAATGACCGTCATTCGAAATGAAAAAGATGAATTGATTCCGAGGAAGGTGGCAACGGGGTGGAGAATGTGTATTGATTATAGGCGGTTGAATACCGCAACTCAAAAAGACCATTTTCCACTTCCGTTCATGGACCAAATATTGGAAAGACTTTCGGGCCAAGAATATTATTGTTTCCTTGATGGTTATTCCGGGTACAACCAAATTGCGGTTGACCCAGCCGATCATAAAAAGACGGATTTCACATGTCCGTTTGGAATTTTTGCATATAGAAAAATGCCCTTTGGGTTATGCAACGCACCGGCGACTTTCCAAAGATGTGTGCAAGCCATTTTTGCCGACTTGATCGAGAAAACTATGGAAGTGTTCATGGACGACTTCTCCGTGTTTGGAAGTTCTTTTGGTTTATGCTTGGAAATTTTGGAAACAGTGCTTGAACGGTGTGTGAAAACAAATCTCGTGCTTAATTGGGATAAATGCCACTTCATGGTAACCGAGGGGATAGTGCTCGGACACAAAGTTTCTTCAAAAGGGCTTGAAGTGGATCGAGCAAAAGTTGACGTGATTGCAAAGTTGCCTCCTCCGGTTAATCTGAAGGGAATCTGAAGCTTCCTTGGGCATGCTGGTTTTTATCGGCGATTTATCAAAGACTTCTCAAAGGTAGCCAGGCCTTTGAGTAATTTTCTCGCCAAAGACCAGGTATTTCTCTTAAGTGAAGATTGTTTACATGCTTTTAAAATTTTGAAGGAAAAACTTGTTACCGCTCCAATTATAGTCGCTCCGAATTGGAATTTGAATTTTGAACTAATGTGTGATGCGAGCGACTATGCTATTGGAGCGGTATTGGGACAAAGGAAAGAAAAAAAAATTCATGCTATACACTACGCAAGTAAGGTTTTAAATGAGGCGCAAATTAATTATGCTACCACCGAAAAAGAGCTACTTGCGATAGTGTATGCGCTAGAAAAATTTCGGTCCTATCTTATTGGTTCTAAAGTGATTGTGTATACCGACCATGCGGCGATTAAATATCTGCTTACCAAACCGAATTCGAAGCAAAGGCTCATCCGTTGGATCCTCTTGTTACAAGAATTTGATATTGAAATTAAGGACAAGAAAGGATTGGAAAATTTGGTGGCGGATCATTTATCTCGCCTTGTGAATGTGGAGGTTACATCTTTTGAAAAGGAAATCCGAGAAGAATTTCCTGATGAAAAACTGTTTAAAGTTCAAGTTAGGCCGTGGTTTGCGGACTTTGCAAACCACAAGGCGAGTGGTTTTGTGCCTCCCGACCTAACTCCGAACCAAAAAAGGAAGTTCATCTCGGATTGTAAGTATTATGTGTGAGATGACCCATACTTGTTTAAGTTGGGTGGTGATAACATTCTGAGAATGTGTGTTACCGGTGATGAAGCGCAAAGTATTATATGGCATTGTCACAACTCGCCTTATGGCGGACATTTCAATGGGGCAAGAACGGAAAATAAAGTCCTTCAATCAGGATTTTATTGGCCTTCTATTTTTAAAGACGCAAAGTTGTGACAGTTGCCAACGAAGTGGTGGGATAGGTAAGAGAGACGATATGCCTCTCCAAAACATCCAAGAGGTTGAATTATTTGATTGTTGAGGAATCGATTTTGTCGGACCATTCACACCCTCTTTTGGAAATGAATACTTGTTGGTTGCAGTTGACTACGTGTCAAAGTGGGTTGAGGCGATTGCCTCACCTCGGGCGGATTCTAAAACGGTCATAAATTTTTTAAAGAAAAACATCTTTTCCCGTTTCGGAACCCCCGTGTGTTGATCAGTGACGGAGGGTCACACTTTTGTAATGCACCATTGGAAAAAGTTTTGCAACATTACGGTGTAACACATAGAGTGGCAACTCCGTACCATCCACAGGCCAATGGTCAAGCTGAGGTCTCTAATCGGGAGATTAAGAGAATACTTGAAAAAACCGTGTCTAACTCGAGAAAGGATTGGTCGCAAAAATTGGATGAAGCTTTATGGGCATACCGCACTGCTTATAAAGCTCCAATTGGGCTAACTCCGTTTCAACTGGTTTTTGGTAAAACTTGTTATTTGTCGGTCGAAATGGAGCACAAAGCCTTATGGGCTTTAAAAATTTTGAACTTTGATAATGAGTTGGCCGGTGAAAAAAGAAAGGTGCAACTGCTTGAGTTGGAAGAGATGCGCAATGCCACATATCACTCAAGTTGGTTGTACAAAGAAAAAATAAAGGAATATCATGACAAAAAGCTCCGAAAAAAAGAATTTGTGCCCGGGAAGTTGGTATTGTTGTTTAATTCCAGGTTGAGACTTTTTCCCGAAAAATTGAAGTCAAAATGGTCCGGGCCATTTCGTGTAAAAGAGGTGAAAAATTTTGGGGCTGTTGTGATTGAAGACTTGGAAAAGAAGGATAATTGGACAGTAAATGGCCAACGTTTAAAGGTGTATCTTGGTGGACTAATTGATCGAGACAGTTGCGCCTTTCTTCTGGATGTTCTGGTGTGAGCATCTTGGACCGTCGAGCTTATCCGACGTTAAACAAGCGCTTGTTGAGAGGCACCTCAACGTTGTAAGTATTTGTTGTTTATTGGTTGTGTTTTGTGGAAGTCTACATGAGGAAGCATGCTGAATTTGACCTTTGGCTGCTGTCCTATTTTTTCAACATTCTGTCATGCTCGCTAGCACGTTCGTTAGGCGAGCATGCAGCGAGCCTTCGCTACCTGTTCTCTAGGAGAATGGGCGCGTATCTGGCACTTTTAGTTATTAGTAGGCCATTCTTGTAGGCCCAAAATTAGTTTTTTCTTTTGAAACTTAGTTTTTCCCACTCATTCTCACTTTCACACTTCCATTGCAAAACACAAGTACCAGAACTCTCCTCTCTATTTTTCTCTTGCAAGCCCTAATTCGTGTCACCAATCTCTCTGCTGCAGTAAGGTTTGCTAAATCTCCTCTCTTTTTGTTCTTCATTGTTGTTTAAGTAAAAGCATTAGGGTTTAGGTTAGATTTTGCTAGTTAGATATTTGTGAAACTTTAGGTTTGCATGTTTACCAAGAACGATTCCATTCATGTGTAATCATGTAGTTGTTGAATCATAGTCAACGAATTTGGGATTTTGGATGTTGGGGTCCAACACAGTGGCTGTTTTTAGCATTTTCGCAGCGCTCGCTAGCTCGTTCACTAGGTGAGTCAGTAGCGAGCATTCGATATGGACTCGCTAGGTGAGCAAGCCAGCGTGACAGAACTTTGTTTTTATTTTTGATTACTGATGATCTTGTGTTGCTGTTTGTTGGTGTCTTCTGTGTTTGTTTTGCAGATGGCCTCAGGTAGTCATAGCAAGAAAAGAAAGGTTGTCAGTACCTCCCGTACGGTCCCGATTCAATTCGATACAGAAAAGTTCATAGGGGCAAAGCAAGTTGTCCGCTTTGGGACGCTGCAGAAAAGGAAGATCCTCCCTGAGAAGAGGTTCATCATAGACCCTAAAGGCGAGTACAACACTTTTCCTGGGCTGATCAACAGTAAGTGGTGGGCCAGATTGGTTTCCCCTCTCGAAAACTACAACATAGAGATGGTGCGCAAGTTTTACGCGAACGCGCTGCCAAATGATGACGAACCCTTCACATGGTCTACAAGAGTGATGGGCCGTCAGGTGACCTTCGACAGGGATTCCATCAACAGAGTGCTAGGTGAACGCTCCAACTGGGAGCCAATGAATTGGATAGATATACCCGAGACATGAGGTTGCAGAGAGACACAGATACCATATCCGCTGCCCTGCTGATAGAGGGGAAATCGGTTGAGCTAAACTAAGTTGGACACCCTTTGAGATATCATAGGGAGGACATGATTCCTTTAGCTCAACTGATTTTACTTCTAGTCCTAACAAACATCATGCCAAAATACCACACATCTACCGTGTCGATCCTAGTGGCACACCTTGTCCATAGCATTCTCAACAACGTCCAAATTGATGTGGCCAGGATTATTGCCAACGAGATGAAGTCCATTGTTGAGAGTGGTCTTAAGTCTTGGTCGCGGGTTAACTGCCCCCTTGCTTTCCCCTGCATCATTATGGCCTTATGCATTCAGTCGTGGATGAAGATTCCTTCCCGCAGTTTGGTGAAGATCCCGGCCCCCATTGATGATAAGTATGTGGACAAGTATTGTAGGTCTAGGAACTACAGGGATGGTGCAGCTGCTGGTGCCAGAACTACTGATGGTTCCGGTGTTTCTTCTTAAGGGTTCGACCCTTTTCAGCAAGCAGTGTGCAACTATAATTGGGATTGAATGGCGACATCGCAGCGGGCTATGATGGATATCCATGATTCTATGCAGGTCTTGCAGCTTCATATTCGAGACCCCTCCATTGAGCATCCTATGATGACGCGTGAGCAGTTCTTGCAGCACGCGAACTGGCATGTGGACAGGCCTGTTTTTGGAGAGGGGGCGGGTACTGGTGGTCCTGTTGTTGATGATGATGCTGACGATGATGATGAGACTGATGATGTTGAGGGAGAGGAGGATTATGATGATGACGGTTCTGAGGAGGAGGTGTCTGAGTCCGAAGAGGACTGAGTTGTTATCTTTTCAGTTTTAGTATTGTATTTTGTTTTATTTTCGAATATTTCTGTTTGATTACATTATTGTGGTTGTACTTTTGGGGTGTTCAATCCCCCGCCCACATTATTTTTAGTTTATTAGTTAATGCTTTGTTTAAATTATTGTGTTTATTTTAAATTATTCTGTTTAATGATTTTTGTGGTTGTTGGGTGTCAAAACCTTCTAGATTGTTTGCTTTCTGAAAGAAGTATCCAATGAAGGTGCATCCGAGCTTGGATGGCAATGATAAAAATAATCAAGCGAATACGGCTAAGGTACATGGTTACCTTCGGTTAGAACTTTATAATGCATGAAGAACTTTATTCTTGTTGTAATTGAATATTGTTCTTTTTGCAACATGATTGAATGAATGATTCACTTAGTACTTAAGACCACAAATTGTGAGGAAACCTCCATTGTTCAAATAAATGCTGGATTCTAATGAACTGTGTTGATTCGTTTTATTCATGCTTTGTCTTTTATTATTGTAAACTTGTGGAAGCAATTAGAAATGATCAAAGCACTTGTTTCTTTCGAGCACAACCAGTTCCATACACAAACTACCTGTGAGCAGAGAGTATTTGTTAACCCCCTTGAGCTTAAACTGTTGAATCTTAGCTTGAAACAAAGCGAGATTTCAAAAATCTTTTTCTTGAAAACCTAGAAAAAAAAATTATTATTGTTCTTTTGCCGTCAAAAGTAAAGAGCATTCACTTAAGAAGGAAGTTGAAGATAAGTTGGGGATAATGAAATTGTAAGTTGGTAGTTTGTCACAACTCTTGAAAAACCAAGCAAGCATTGAAAAGAAATTTAAAAAAAAAAAAAAAAAAAAAAAAAAAAAAAAAAAGAGAAACACTTGTTTTGTAATTACGGTGTGAAGAAAATAATCAAAAAAGAAAGAATGAAAATGAATGCTTGCTTGGAAGAAAAATATTGAAAATTTTTGAGTTGTGAAGGTTTCAAATGAGAAATAAGTAAGATGAAGTTGAGATGTGTGAATAATTGTACAGTGAATGTCTCTTTTGCATCGGCAACTTCGTTTTCAATGGCTTTAGATATGTCCCTTGTTTGTTAACCTAACCAAGCTATAACCGGAAAAGATCTTAGTGATCTTTGTGCTTCCGCATTTTCATTTGTAATTGTTAGACATTGTATGAATTGAATTGAGTTTGGCATTGTTTGTTGGAGAGTGAGATTGCACCCGCGGTTGTAAACGCGTGATCTCTTCAATCTTTATTCGAAGAGGAGTGATAGGGTGATTCATTCAGGATATCATTATTGTTGATTGATACATGTTTTGCATTGCTTTAAGATTTTAGTTTTTGTGTATTGTGTTGTTCTAACCATTGGAGACTTGTATCTAGTTGAGTTGTTTGTGTTTGAGCCATTTGATCCAATTTCGGAAAAACCTTTTTCTTTAAGTAAATCCTCTTGTTCTTTGAGAGGCATACTTTGCTTGAGGGCAAGCAAGATTCTAGTTGGGGAGAGTTGTTAGAGGCCCAATTGTGCTTATTTGAGCTATCAATTTTGGGCATCTTTCACTCATTTTTGGTCTAATTTCGGTTCAAAACCGTCTTGCTTTTGTTGATATGCGATATGTTGTGAAATGCTCTTGTTCCTTTTAATTTGTGTGTTATTGTGCAGTATTTGAGCATGAATGAGAAAAATTTGAAGACACAAGAAAGTTGACAAAGGAATCAAGAAAGATCAAGAGCAAAAACATGTTCGCAAGGAGAGCATCTGGCGAGTGTTGCAGCGACTTATTCGCTAGGCGAGCATCTAGCGAGCTGCTAGCGAAACTCCCAGACTTTGGCAGAACCAAAATGGCATTATTCGCTGGCAGCGAGGCAAGTGGCGAAGAACTCGCTAGGCGAGCACCTAGCGAGCAAGTAGCGAAGCATTCCAGAATCTTTTCATTAGCCCTCGCTAGCATGTTCGCTAAGTGAAGCTGTAGCGAACGTTCGCTGTTAGCTCGCTAGGCGAATGAAGTCGCGAGCGTGACAGGACAACAACTTTTTCTATATATAGCCTTTGTACTTTTTGAACAAGATATCATATTTTTTTTACTTTGTTTTGCTGCATAAAAGATTTTGTGACCTAGAAACACTCTCTCTCTTATTTTCTTCATCTCTAAACATTAATCCACAAAAAGAAAGTGGATTCTCATCCAAGTTGGATTCTTTGACTCGGATGTTCATCAACCTTGTTCCGAATCTTCTTTTGCAAGCTACCATGAAAATGAGTAGCTAAGTTCTTCATTTTGTCAAGGTTAGATGTAGGTGATCATTAAGCTTTGTAAGTATATGGATGATCTTCATTTGTAAACTCTTGGATGATGAATATATGGTGAAACCCTTGCTTTATCTTTAACTCTTTGTGTTGGTTTATGATCGAAAGATATTTTCCAACTCTTGACCTAGGTTTTTGTTAGAACCAGATGTACATGTGTTAATTAGCTGTATATTTTATATTTAAATAGGTTTAAAGGATTTGATTAGGTGTGTATGTATTTATAGAAACTATTGACCCTTAATTATAGAATTGACTGAGGGCAATGATGAATATTTATTAGGGATTTCCTTTTCTAAGTACGTTGTATTCTATTTAAGAGCACATGTTGCTCTATCAATAATAAGAAAAAAAACAATTATCTTTGTCATGGCATCAGAGCTCAAAAATCCATAGGAGCCTGTTTAAAATTGTGGCCTGCATTGCCATTGTTTCCGCTGTGCGGCCTGCATTGTCGATTTTATTTTACGGTCTATATTGCCGTTTTCCCCAACAAAACTCAGAATTTTTGAACCAGTTAATACCCCTGCCCTAAACACTGGCTCCGTTGAGCTGCAAAATGTTCAACCTAGCCTTCGTCTCAATGGTAAAAACTACCTCAAATGGTCTCATTTTGTCCAAACCTTTTTAAAGGGGAAGGGCAAATTGAATCATCTTACTGGAAAGGATACTCCAGTAGCTACAGACAAGAAATTTGCTGCATGGGATGAAGAAGATGTTGTGGTAATGTCATGGCTATGGAATTCCATGGTGCCTGAGATTAGTGATGCGTGCATATTCATGAAGACTGCCAAAGAGGTGTGGGACAGCTGTAAAGAAAATTATTCCAAGGTTGGTGATGCTGCACAAATTTACGAAATTAAGATGAAGATTGCGACTACCAAGCAAGGAGATCGGTCCATTAGTGAGTATGCCCAAACTCTACAAAATCTATGGTTGGAGTTGGATCACTATGAGCATTTTGAGGCAAAATGCACAGCAGATGCTACTTTACTAAAAAATTATAAGGAGAAGGATAGAATCTATAAGTTCTTAACAGGTCTAAACAACGAGTTTGATCCAATAAGGATTCAAGTACTCGGAAAAGAGTTACCTTCACTAAATGAAACCATGGCTGCCTTTCGAACAGAAGAATCGCGAAGAGGAGTGATGATGGAGCCTCAATCACATGAAAGTTCAGCCTTAGTAACACAAAGTCGAGAGAAGAACATTGACCAATGGAAGAACGGTCAAACCGGAGGAGCTCCCAAAATGGAGATTGAAAGAGTGGATAACAAGGATTCTCTATGGTGTACTTTCTGCAAGAAGCCAAGGCACACCGAAGACAGATGCTAGAAACGTCATGGAAAACCGCCAAATCAGAATCGAAATTGGAACACCAAAGGCATTCAACGAGGAGGACCAGCACATGCCCACTTGGTCCAATCAAGTGCTATCGAGGAAAGTCATTCTAAACCTACTGCTGCTGCTGACTTCAATCCAGAAGAAATTACAAAGCTAAGGGAACTACTAGACTCTTTAGTCAAACCCACAAACACAGGTAGTTCTTCCATGGCATTATCAGGTAGTTCTCATCTCTATGCTCTTAGCGTTATACAATCTACAGAAAAAGGGACATGGATTGTTGATTCTGGGGCTACGAATCACATGACTCATTCCTCTACTGAGTTTATTTCTTACACACCATGTCCAAGTAATAAAAAGATTGTCACTGCAGATGGCACTTTTATTACTGTTGCAGGAAAGGGAGATATTCCACTAAGTCAAAATTTAATGTTGAGAGATGTCTTGCATGTGCCCAAATTATCTGCCAAACTATTATCTATTCACAAACTTACGACAGATTTACAATGCTTAGTAACATTCACTCCTACACTTTGCAAATTTCAGGATCAGGAAACGGGGAAGACGATTGGACTTGCTAGAGAGGACAATGGGCTTTACCTTCTTATGGAAACGCGTGAGACAAGTAGCATTAAGAGTCAACTTCCACTGTCTTTGTTGTCAGAATCTGTTCCTTCCCTCAATAAAGAAATCTGGTTGCGTCACTTCCAATTGGGTCATCCTTCATTTAGCACTCTCAAAAATATGTTTCCCACCTTGTTTCAAGGTATAAACTTAAAAACTTTTCATTGTGATAATTGTGAACTCGCTAAACACAAACGTGTTAGCTTTCCTAATAATAATAAAAGAATGTCTACTCCTTTTTCCTTAATCCATAGTGATGTTTGGGGGCCATCCAATGTCCCAAATATATCTGGGGCCCGTTGGTTTGTCATTTTTATTGATGATTGTACTAGAGTGTCATGGATGTATCTCTTAAAACAAAAAAGTGAAGTCACTCAAATATTTAAATTGTTTTTTCAAATGATAAAAACCCAATTTGAGACTACCATCAAACTGTTTCGTTCTGATAATGCCAAAGATTATTTTAATCAAACATTGTCTTCCTTTTTCACTGAACATGGTATTATTCATGAATCATCATGTGTCCACACCCCACAACAAAATGGGGTGGCTGAAAGAAAAATTGGGCATATTCTCAATGTTACCCGAGCATCTTTATTCCACACAAATGTTCCAAAACAATATTGGGGGGAGGCTGCTCTTACTGCCACCTACTTGATTAACCGCTTACCCTCTCAAATTCTTCAGAATAACAGCCCGATTCAGCTCCTTTCCAAATTCTACCCAAATTTCAAAACTTCAAACAACCTAATTCCTAGGATCTTTGGGTGTGTGTCATTTGTCCATGTTCATTCTCCACATCGAGGAAAACTTGATCCTTGAGCTATTAAATGCATATTTCTTGGTTACTCCCCTACCCAAAAAGGTTACAAGTGTTATCAACCTACAACAAAAAAGAATTTTGTGTCTATTTATGTCACTTTTGTCGAAACCGAATCCTTTTTTTCCAAACCTTATCTTCAGGGGGAGAAGGAATACATCGAAGATAATGATGATTTGTTCAAAGACCTTTCTTTTATGCCCAAGACTCCTAATGCTACTCGTCCACTACAAGTTTACATAAGAAGGGCAGCACCTATTATCCAACCTGTGCAAGTCCCAGAATCTGACCCAATTCCTGAAACTGTAATTGATGAGACAGTTTTAGAGGAGCAAATTGTGCCCCCTGAAACTGAAGTTGATGGGACTGATTTAGAGGAGTAGAATATATCCATGGATGCTAGAGATCTTCCAATTGCAATAAGGAAGGATGTTAGAGCATGTACAAAAAGACCAAGATATCCATTGTCTCACTTTATATCCTATGATAATTTGTCCAACAATCATAGAAGTTTTCTTGCTCATTTAAACACTACCTCTATCCCAAAAACGGTTACCGAAGCACTAGATATCAAAGAGTGGAGAGAAGCTATGAAATTCGAAATGGATGCACTAGAGAAAAATGGAACTTGGAATTTAGTAGAGCTTCCTAATGGAAAAAAAATTGTTGGTTGTAAATGGGTATTCACCCCTAAATACAAGTCCGATGGAACACTAGAAAGGTATAAAGCAAGACTAGTAGCTAAGGGGTACATACAAACATATGGGATTGACTATCATGAGACTTTCTCTCCCGTCGCAAAAATGAGCACTGTCAGAATTTTGTTATCTCTAGCAGCTAACTATGGATGGAATATGCAGCAATTCGATGTCAAGAATGCTTTCCTACATGGCAACCTTGAAGAGGAAATTTACATGGAGGTCCCACCTGGGTTTAACTTTGAGAAAGGAAAAGTTTGTAAGCTAAGGAAAGCCCTTTATGGACTGAAACAGTCCCCTAGGGCCTGGTTTGGTAGGTTTACCACTGTGATGAAAGATATGGGATATAAACAAAGTCAGGGAGATCACACTTTGTTTACTAAGCATTCAGCCTTAGGGGGAGTTACTGCACTAATTGTCTATGTGGATGATATAATTGTAACAGGAAATCATCAAGCAGAAATGGATAGCCTACAAGTGTGTTTGCTAAAAGAGTTTGAAGTAAAAGAGTTGGGCAGATTAAAATATTTTTTGGGCCTTGAGGTGGCACACTCTTGTCATGGTATTTTCATCTCTCAACAGAAGTATGTGCTGGATTTATTATCTGAAACTGGTAAATTAGGATGCAAACTAGTAGAAACTCCAATTGAACAAAATCACAGACTTAGTGAATTTGTTGAAGATGCAACTGTGGCCAGAGAATCCTATCAAAAGTTAGTTGGAAAGTTAATCTATTTATCTCACACTAGGTCAGACATAGCTTATGCAGTGGGAGTGGTGAGTCAATTCATGCATAATCCCAAAGAAAATCATCTTAGAGCTGTTTACCGAATTTTGCAATACTTGAAGGGCACTCCTGGAAAAGGAATTCTATTTACAAAGGGTCAAGGAATTACTTTGGAAGCCTATACAGATGCTGATTATGCTGGATCAGTAGATGACAGAAGATCCACATCCGGATATTGTACTTTTCTTGGAGGAAACTTAGTGAGTTGGAGGAGCAAAAAACAAAATGTTGTTGCGAGGTCAAGTGCAGAAGCAGAATTTCGGGCTATGGCTTTAGGTATTTGTGAACTCCTATGGCTGAAAATAATTCTACATGACCTAAAGATTGAATGGAATGGACCCATGAAACTATATTGTGACAACAAGTCAGCAATAAACATTGCACATAATCCAGTGCAACATGATAGAACGAAGCATGTCGAAGTAGACAGACATTTCATCAAGGAAAAATTGGATAATGGGACAATATGTATACCATTTGTATCAACTGGAAATCAGCTGGCAGATGTTTTTACAAAAGGATTAAGTGGTTCTGCATTTCAATCTATTATCGGCAAGTTGGGAATGGGTAACATCCACTCTCCAACTTGAGGGGGGGTGTTAGAACCAGCTGTACATGTGTTAATTAGCTGTATATTTTATATTTAAATAGGTTTAAAGGATTTGATTAGGTGTGTATGTATTTATAGAAACTATTGACCCTTAATTATAGAATTGACTGAGGGCAATGATGAATATTTATTAGGGATTTCCTTTTCTAAGTACGTTGTATTCTATTTAAGAGCACATGTTGCTCTATCAATAATAAGAAAAAAATAATTATCTTTGTCAGTTTTCATCCTTCTATTTTCTTAAGCTAGAGATAGTTTCGAATGTTGTTGTTCATGAAAAATGTTAAACCTAAATGTTGTCATTTTGATAGATTGTGTGAGAAATCAACAATGGATCAAACTGGGAAAATCACAATGTGAGTTAGAAATAATCACATTGGGAGGATGTTGTGAATGTGTTTATCATCTAAAGAAATTTATGCATATTGTTGATCGGACATATACAAGCAAAGTGATTATTGAACCCTAACTTTGACAATCTTTATTAAATCGTAAAATCAATCTTTTACCGCGATTCAGTACTTTTTATGCAAAGATACCATTACTAAAAAGCAAAACCCTTTTGTTATTAAAAAGTTAAGAACTCGATAACTGTCGAACTGCGGCAATATCTCATATTCCCTGTGGAGACAATAACAAAAACCCGACACTTAACCACTGTTCTAACACGGGGACATTTTTTGTTCTTTTCTCATGTTTTCCTTGTTTTTAGTATTTAATCTTCCTTTTCCTTTTGTTATCACGCGCGCGCAGTGGTAGAAATGGTTATGTTTTGAGCTTGCAGCCTTGAGGTCAAGGGTTCAACCCCATGTGAAAGAATTTCTCTTTTTAGCACTTATTTGTTTTGTTTTAATTCTTTCCTTTTTTATCTTATTTATTTTTAAAATAGTTCTTTTTTAACATTGTAAAAACCAAAAAAAAAAGGGTCTTATTTTACTTTCCATCCTTCCTTTTTTTATTTTATTTTTCCATTTACTTTCATTATTTTTATTTTGAATTTACAAATTATATTTTCTTTCTCATTTCATCTGCAATTGATTTATTTAGTGTTTACTTGGCCTTGTGCCTTGATCCCCCTAGGATTCCTAATCCCTCCGTTTAGGATGGGAGTAGGAGAGACATTAGGTGTTCAATCCTTTGCATGATAACATTAGAAAGTTTCCCCTTTACCTCAATCTTAGGATCACCATTGCATGACAACTTTAGGTTTGAGTTAGTCCCCCTTTAGTGTGTCCTTTCTCTTCTCATCTTCAAGCTTTCATAAAACACTTAATAAAGAATAGCAAGTGTTGTACGTTACGAGCCTTAAGCACTCGGGAAAGGGTTGTTGGAGGGTTTCCCTTCAATGGCTTGAATGTTTAGTGTAGCACCCTTTGGGTGATACGCGACGCATTCACTCCTAAGTCATAGTCTTTAGTGCAACACGAGTTACAAACCAAACTTCAAAACACTTCTTCTCTAAAAAAACACAAAAAAAACAAACATTCAAACTCCTTTTTGTCCTTTGGGACCTTTAACCTTGGAAAATCATTTTTATAAGGAGAGTTTTGTTAACTCTTGGTTCTATCGCAAACGGTAACGCCTAAGTCTCCAATGGTCGAGCTGCATACACCAACTGCTAGAACCGATTGTTAACCCTCCTCGGTTTAAAACACTTGAACCAATTTGTGGTCATGTTAACTCGAACTACGTTTTCTCTGATCTTTCATACCAGATGAAAGTACGTAGGCATAAGACGCGATGTCTTGGCGAGCAACCTTCCCCCCTTCGCCTATAGTTAGCCGAACTACATTGATTCTGACTTCTCACTTCAGATGAGATACGTAGGCACAAAGCGTCATTGCTTTGCCGAGTCACTTTCTTTTTCTTTTGTCCCTTGACCTTTAGCTAGATAGTTTCAATCACCCTTTTAGATAGACAAACAAGTGTGGATCCCGTCGAGTACGACGGACATGAGGGGTGCTAACACCGTCCCCTTGCGTAACCGACTCCCGAACTCAAGATTTGGTTGCGATGACCGATCTTATCCCTCTTTTCGTTAGATTTTCTCTAAGCGTTTCCTTTCCCTCTCTTGGGATAAATAACGCACGGTGGCGACTCTTCTGTCATTTCCGGCCTCGATTTTCGCAGTAGCGACACCAAGCTTTGCTTTATATAGGCAAGTAAAATAACTGTCAGGTTGCTTATGGTGCCGCCACATGTCGGGCCACTACTTTTGTAACCTCCCTATGTGCTCCTTTTTCAAATCCATTTCCCGCCAGGCAACAAACCCCTTTTGTCATCTGCCCTCTTCGTCGTCCTAGTCGACCATCCTATGTCCAAGTCAATCCATGCATCCTCTCATGCGCTGTCGGCTTAGGATGCCTTTCTGTTTCCTGTCGACTTCAACCCCTTCGCATGTCAACATTTTTAGTTAGCTTTTTTCAGTCAACACGTTGTACCATAAAACTTTTGAAATGCGTACGGTATTGTGTTATGTTGTTACATGATGAGAATATGATTAACATTGTTGTGAAATGCATAATTATATGGTGATTAATTATGTATTTGTTGGTGTACATTGTTATTGTTATTGTTATTAAAGGATAGTAATTCATAAGGGGAGATTACTATTGTGGGTCAATACATGTTGTTTATGGTTATAAGAAGGGAAAATATTAAATTGATAAATAGTAATGGTTAATTTAATAAAATAAATGGTCAAAAGTTTCAACTGTTTTGAATAGAACCAGAGATCCTATAATGATTGGGTGCGTTGTCAAAAGGTGCAACCACCAGATTAACACAATTTTTTATGAAAAAGTTTGTTGCTATTGATATACAATGGTTCGCAAATGGTCATGTTGGAATCAAATGAAATATTGTTTCTCCTCACTAATTGGTACAAGTTTTTCTATAAATAGAAATACTTGTTAGGCATAAAAAAGACACAAAAATTACTTATTTCAAGTGCCAAAAATTATATATAAGTTATTCTTTTCTTTTTATAGTGCACAAGAATAAATAATGGAACTTTATTCTGTAAAATATTGTTGATCGATATGCTTAACGTGAATGCGCGATTCATATTAAGGTTTCTAAAGTATCCTGAATGGGATTCGCCGGTTAACCCTTTTGCATCCAATTTACATAAATTGGTGGGGGTGAATCGAACCTAAAGCTTAGTGTAAACACACGCTTTGAAATTTATTTTGTGCAACTTTCATCGTACCGTCTTCATCATCTTCTTCTTGTTCATATTTTACAGCAGACCCCCAACACAAGATCTAACAATATTTAAGTTCGATTTTCGATTTAATTTATACTTTATATGTTATTAGTAGTAAAGTATACAACTTTAAAGAAGATGATAACAACTTTCAATGATGGTGAAAGGTACACAGTTAATTTATATAGTTTTTAAAATTATAAAATTTTGACTAATGATGTTTTGTGAGTAATATGTGGTTGGAACTTTGACGGAGTAATGAATATTCATGCTTTCTTATTCATAACCACGGTTCATCACATAATTCTATTAAATAAATATATATATTCATAGTTATATATGATGTTTTAAATTTCATGTATAATATTATGTGTTAAAAATAATGTTTATTTATGTTAAGTTAAACATGTTACATTAAATTTATAGATACATGATTTATAAGTTATTCAAGTATGTGAAAATGAAATTATTATGAACGTGTTTGGTTGATGTGATTAACTTGAATGTAATATACATGCTAAATATCATTATTTGGTGTCATAATTTATTTTAATTAATAACGCATTATTTGTGATTGAAATGATTTGGTGAAAAAAAATCATGAATTTGAATTTATGGTGCATGTATTGGTAGCATAAAATGTTTAAAATATCAAGAAGATGCTTAAATGGCATTTCATTGGTGCAAGATTTTATTAAATTTAAAAGGATTTATCTCATATTATATGTGCATCATAATATGAAAGTATTATTTCTTATTCATCTTGATATTAAAAGCAGATTTAGTATATTTTAGATTATTGTAATTTGAAAAATATTTATGGAGAAAAGTTATAGAAAATATTAATGATGTGAATTTATTGTTTACTTTGTTCTGTAATTTTTATTTAGATATACCATAGAATATTGTTAAATACGAAACATGAATTATCACATAAAATTTGTTATGCATATTAGTTATGCAAGAAAATTGTTTATTTTAAAAGAATAAAAATGAATTCTATGGTGTTATATTTATATGGAGTTTATGAATTACATGTTCGAAATCACTTCATAAAATAAAAGTTGGTCATGAAAAATTTGTTTGATCGTGGTTGTCAATTGCTATAAGTGTTTAATGAATTAAATATATTTCGAATATATTTAAGTGGAAGTAAACCTTCAATTAAAAAGGTTAATAAATGAAGAATGACATATAAAAAATTGTATATGGCAAAATGAATGACAAAAGTGTCATAGTAATAGTGTATCAAAACTATCAAGAATATAAATATATTTTATATATAATAATTATACCAAATATGAAAAAAGTGTCATAGTTTGATGATAGTTGGTGAATACTATCAAGAGTAAATAAAATAATTACAGTAGTTGAAAGATTGAATATTCAAAGTTTGTTAAAGTTTGAAAATATTGCAATTCTTTGACGAAAGGATTGACAAAGATATGATGTCTTTAGACATAACATTGAAGACATCATTAGGGATGTGGAACAAGCCCATATCTAGTTAATCACCAATAGTGGAAACTCGACTCACACTTAATTATTGTTAAGTCTTGAGCTCAATGATGAAAGTACACTATTAGAGTGATTGAAGTACTTAATGATAGATACATCTCAATGAGTAAAGTACTTGGACCGTAAGAATAAGTGTGGTAGGATGAGGTTTTCCTCTTAATAGACATATAACATATGTTTGCTGGAATGCATAATTATGGGTGCATTTCTGATATAGTCTACCTATATGAGAATGAAGTGGTGCCGCTTCATAGATTTTAAGGGTTTGACTCTTAAATTCTCATGAAAAGAATATGAGACACAAGACCTTATTAAATGTGTCATATTAATAATTCGATCAATGGTACCGAGATTTCATGTGTGAGTTATGCACACTTGTTCTAATGAATAATTGGTTCAAAGCTTGTCTACCAATCTATTCGGGGATGAGTGAAAACTTAACTTACTAAGTATTGGTTCAAATCGTAAGATACATTTATCTGAAACCATAAAATTTCCTGAATAATGGATTTAGATATATTTTGAAAATTGTGGGAGATTGTTGGAGAAATTTCTAAAAAATATTAAATTGATAAATAATAATGGTTAAATTAACAAAATAAATGGCCAAAGGTTGCAATTGTTTAGAATAGAACCAGAGACCCTATATTGATTGGGTGCGTTGTCAAAAGGTGCAACCACCAGATTAACACAACTTTTCATGAAAAAGTTTGTTGTTATTGATATACAATGGTTCGTGAATGGTCATGTTGAAATCAAATATTGTTTCTCCTCACCAATTGGTACAAGTTTTTCTATAAATAGAGATACTTGTTAGGCATAAAAAAGACACAAAAATTACTTATTTCAAGTGCCAAAAATTATATCGAAGTCATTCTTTTATTTTTCTAGTGCACAAGAATAAATAGTGGAACTTTATTCTGTAAAATATTGTTGATCGATATGCTTAGTGTGAATGTGCGATTCACGTTACGGTTTCCAAAGTATCCTGAAGGGGATTCGTCAGTTAACCCTTTTGCATCCAATTTGCATAAATTGGTGGGGGCGAATCAAACCTAAAGCTTAGTGTAAACACAGGCTTTGAAATTTATTTTGTAAACACATGGATGTAAGTTTTGACATGACCACAAGACAAAACTTTGGCCATTTAAAAAATATGGAATGAGTCAGATAATGGGGACACTAGTACCCACCTCGATCTCGCCTCCGAATCCACCTCTTTCATTATGTACAATATTATTTAGTTTTGATAATTTAAAATATTAAATATGTGATCAATGCTTTGATATTTTGATTTGCATTAATTATTTAAATTATTTGAAATGTATATGAAATTTTTTTAGATTGTTTTATTATTATTTATAATGTAATTTGATTTTTGAACAAATAAATATTTCTATTAAAAAAAATTGATTATACTAAAGAAATGGTGGCGGAGTGGAGATATCCAAACTCAACTCGAACCCGTTTGGGACGGAATTGGATTTTAAGTCTCCGTCCCGGTTGGGGTTTGGGGCGGGGAACGGAGATTTTTCAGGGAGTCAAGTTTGGATTTGGAGGAGGTAAAACTCGTCTCTAACCTGCCTCATTGTCATGCCTACTTATGAGCGAGTCTTTACTGCCGAGTACAAACTCATACCCTTAACTCTAATATGTAAAGAAGTCACCATCCATTGAAGGTCTCCGAAGAAAAGACTTTCACCAATCACTATGTCTTTAACTGTCTTTTGCAACTCTTTATCAAACCAAATAGAAGTTTTTTCCATTTGATTAAGTTAACACGTTCTAAGGTCAAAAAAGAATTTGACGATACCCATCCAAGAACAAAGTAGATGAAGTTCACTTTGAGGATCTCTTAATTGAAGTAGAAGTTATATTAGCACAACCGCCCTCGTCTCTAACCTGCCTCATTGTCATGCCTACTTATGAGCGAGTCTTTACTGCCGAGTACAAACTCATACCCTTAACTCTAATATGTAAAGAAGTCACCATCCATTGAAGGTCTCCGAAGAAAAGACTTTCACCAATCACTATGTCTTTAACTGTCTTTTGCAACTCTTTATCAAACCAAATAGAAGTTTTTTCCATTTGATTAAGTTAACACGTTCTAAGGTCAAAAAAGAATTTGACGATACCCATCCAAGAACAAAGTAGATGAAGTTCACTTTGAGGATCTCTTAATTGAAGTAGAAGTTATATTAGCACAACCGCCCTGGTTGCTCTCTTCATGGACAATCCACCCCTCGATAAGATATTTATCTCAACTAAAAGTCCCTCCAAACAACTTCATCCATAACTTCAATCTCCCAATGTCTAAAAACAACTCCCCACAAATTTTACTATCACTTGAAGGCCAAATGATTTTAATTTTATGAATATACAATTCAAGACCTAATCCTGGATTAGTCTCCCAAATGATGTCAAGAACTTTAACCATCTCGTGTGAGTTCCCTATGATGGTCTCTTCATCAAAATATCAAACATGAAGAAACTTACAATTATTTATCTTTATCTTATAGTATTATAAACTAGTTTAACCATTATTTTTACTAAATACTATAGACTCAATTAGAAAATTTGTCCCCGATAAATATCGGCTATAAACAAGTTTTAACGACTATGCCCTACTTTTTACTAACTAAACCGTAACTCATCCCATAACTATTTTCCCTCAAATCATGAAAACTTCAATGAGCTTTTTTTAATAAAAATACAATATTCAACTTCCAAGTCTGGAATCATCCGTATGGTACTCATCAATGCGGCGTAAACAAGATTTTTCACAAATAAAAAGCAGATTTAACCCTTAACTTACAATACACTAACAAAACTATTCAGTGATTATTGAATTTCATACTTGCGTTTCCTAATTATTATTTAGAGTTTAACACTATCAAATTAACATTTAGTGATCCAACCATTAACATAATACAAACGCATAGTAAGAACCAGCAAAATGTATACAAGAGCTTCAGATACTTATGACTCATCAATGCGGCGTAAACAAGATTTTTCACAAATAAAAAGCAGATTTAACCCTTAACTTACAATACACTAACAAAACTATTCAGTGATTATTGAATTTCATACTTGCGTTTCCTAATTATTATTTAGAGTTTAACACTATCAAATTAACATTTAGTGATCCAACCATTAACATAATACAAACGCATAGTAAGAACCAGCAAAATGTATACAAGAGCTTCAGATACTTATGACTCTAACCAAAAACAATCAAACACTATTCCGATCACCGTGCGTACGGAGCCGTAAAATTACTATCAATGTCTACACAATGAAACCCAGCATTGTGCCAAAAGCAAATTTGATTTGAAAGCGACCAAAAAATACCATTGAGAAAGAACTCATCAAATCAGAAAACCGATATGATGTTTCTAGCTATCTCCATTCTTTTTGGAGTTCGAAACATTCTGATTTCATGAAAACATTATATAAGCACTCTACCCTCATCCTAAATGCAATTTGCAACTGCATCCATTAGATGTATATACAAAACAGATATCACCAATTATCTATAGTATAGACAAATAACCAGCTCCAACAAACCAACAAATGATATCCTGCATTGCAAGAAGAAATAAAGCCGATCAATACGCCATATTTCTAAATGTAACATTAAGTAAAATTGAATGTGAGAAAAAGTATAGAGGAATTTACGGCTAGACATGATTTAGTATTGACACGCACCACACACTCCTAATATATATATTTAATGTCTTAACCAACTAATTTTTCAGTACCAATGCTCGCGTCCATAGTCCCTGTACACAGCCAAAGAAAACCTGCATTAAGAACTGAGAGGAGTTTAAGCAGAAAAAGAACAAAGACAACAAGTTTTGAGGTTACCTTAGTCTAGAAATGAAATACCAATAAGTAGAAGCAGAACTAGTTGTGAATACCTAACCGTATTCAGAAAGAAATATGTTCATTGTTTTCTTTGCATATTCCTTCTTTGTTTTCCAATGCACTAGAATTTGATTGATCATTAGTTTCTCTGTGAAGTTTATATTGACACTCTCCCATCGTGGGACTCTGCAAACTATCTCCAGGTTCTTGATTGGGAATGCCGATAGTATCAACTTTCTCAGAAATAACTTCTGAAACATGAATTACCTTGTCAATCGTTACTACACGAGTTTCTTCAGTGTTCCCTTGTTTATGATTTGAAGTCGTTGACGCCTGCTGAATCTCTGATATATCTGACTGGGTTGAAAGCACACTGAAAACAAAATCAATAAAAAACTTGAGTCCATATGGCACTTAAACTACTTATGAATCATATATTACTAAAGTAAAACTACCTATATGCTCAAAAATAAATGTGCACTGGGTCTTTGGGGACAAATGTAGCACCAATTGTTCTTTCTTTGGATTATATCAATAAACTTGGCCTTTTTAAAAACTTAAGAAAAATAAATTGACATATTGTTGGTGTAAAACATTTTACAGTCAACCAATCACAATTCAGCATTAAGAAAATATGATGAAAGTCAAATTTTTTTCATAATTGAACGGTGATGATTGACTGACAGTGTAAAAAACATTTACACAGTCCGTGTTTATGAAACAAATCCATAAAAAATATGCTAAAAATGTGTTTCAGGAGGGCGAATTTGTACCAGTAGGTAGTGCCCTGATCTAAAGGATTTTTGGCCATTTGTTCTGCTCTTGGTTTCTTATTCTGCACAACATCTACAAGTGGATCACCAACTTTAGTAATCAAGTTCCCCCTGCCTCTTTTCCCTCTGCCCATTTGGCGTTCATCTGAAAAAGCAGTTTTCCCATTAACATCTTTAGTTACAGATTCGAACTCACTTGATCTACTAGCATTTCCATCTCGAGATGGTACTTCAACAATTACTTTTGGTTCTCCAAAAGAAAATTCCATTTGCTGTCCATTGCTAAAATTACCAAGTGATTTGTCATTATCCAAGTGTGTTTGCCCATTACTAACATCAGTTTTGTCAGAAAGCAGGGGCAGATTTTCTTTTTTCATGAGTGGCGTATCAGGAGAATTTCGGAATATTAGTTCTGTGCATCGTTTTAGCCATGAGAATCGAGCCGCACTAGGAGTAGAAACACCTGATGAATTCTGCACAAATGGAGTACCTAACTCATTGCTGATGCTATCAACATCCAAGTCCTTGCTCAGACGGCCTTGTGTAGGAGTCTGATACTTCAAATTTTTCCTTGAAGACATTTTCTGTAGGTTATACTCCATATCAGATTTCAGCATTTCAACAATAGCAAGATCATCAGAGACAACTTTCGAGTCTTCTAACTTTTTCAGTTCTTCAGTCTGAGAATAAATTTTAATTCTATCAGCATGCAACAGTTCTCTCTGTTTTTGTAGTTTATCTCTTTGAACCTCGAGTTCTTTAATACAGTCAGTTAATTCAGCCCATTCTTTGTTTCTTAGTTCACGATCCAAACTTATCTCAGTACGCTCAGTTTGAAGCCTTTTCATCTCCAAGGAAACTTGTTCCAATTCTTTTGCTGCTTTCTCTTTAAGAGCATCAACACACCGGAGTTCCCTATCTTTCTCTTCCTCAAAAGCCTTTTCTCTTTCCTTCAAATAGCTTTCAACTTCTTCCCGCCTCTTCTCAATGAGGTTATTCAGCTCCCTTTTTTGCATCTCAATATCCCGCTGAAAATCTGCTCGCTCCTGCTGCATCTTGCCAAACCACTCAGCATGTTCATCTGCCATCTTCTTCATGAAATTTTCCCGTTCATTAGCAAGTGACCCCAAGTCATGGGTGTACTGATTACGCAAATTTTCTTTTTCTTCTCTTAGCTTGTCACGCTCATTTTTAATAAAAGTGGAAACCGCCTTCCTTTCATTTTCTATAAATTCTGCTTCTTTTCGCAACTCAACTTTTTTTTCATCAAGAAGCTCCCACTCAGCTTCAAACTTGGCCTTTTCAGCTTTCAACTTATCAGCCTCATCCAAAAGCTCCAAATTCTGAGATCTTACAAGATCAATCTCTTCCTTTAGTTTCACTTCAAAAACTGATAAGTCGCCTGTTTCACTTTGGATGACCTCCAATCTCTTCTTTGTGTCATCAACTCGTTTCTTTTCATTTTCCAAAGATGTCAAAGACTCCTGCAGATCTTGCTTAGCTTGTTTAATATCATCTTTCTCCTTTTGCAAAATAGTTTTGTTTAATTCAAACTCCTTCTCAGCAGATCTAAGGCTTTGATCTTTATCTTTAAGAGAAGTTGACAGTTCCACTAGGTCTTTCTCCTTTTCGGTCAGTGATCTGGACAGGACTTCCAACTCATGTTCCCTTTCAAGGATTTGGTCCTCCCGTTGTTTAAGATCAACCTCCTTTAATTCCCAAGCCCGTCTCTTTGTCTCAATTTCATATTCAACCGATTTGCGCTGCATTTGTAGCTCAACTTCCAAATCATGTTTTCTTGTTCTCAATGTGGCTTCCTGATCTGCCATAACCTTCTGAGTTTCATCCTACATTTTCCATTCAACAAAGTTAAAATAAGATTGATACAAAGAAAGTCTGAAAAATTAAAGCGAATCATTGAGCATAAGAAGAGAACATACAGATTCTCTATTAGAAAGTTTCACTTCAAATTCGAGCAACTCTTTCTCTTTCTTGTCAAGCTCGGTTTTCCGTTTGGTGAGTGCCTGTTTTGACAAACACATACCCACAGGTGAACAAGACAGAAATTAAAAACTACTTAGTAACAGTTCCATCTTAACCCAACTGAGAATTTTCAGATACGAACCTCTTCTCGTTGTATAAGAGTGGCCTCCAGTAGTTTTAGGCTGGTTTTCTTCTCATGGAGGGCCTCATGTTCCTTTTCAGTTTTAAACTTCGTGTCCTCCAACTCTTTTTGAAGACGATTTAGTTCCTGAGATCTACTAAAAAGATGACCCTCTCTCTGGTTGAGCAAGGACTGCGATTGAAGTAACCTTTCATGTTCTTCTTGCAAAACCTTCTGCCTTTCAGAGAGGGACTGCCTCTCAAGATTCAGCTCCTTATCTTTTTCATCACAACTGTGACAGAAGGGAAAGAAAGAGATATCAACATACATCCTGAAAACATCGACCTATCAAAATTTTATATCATTAAAGGTGAATTAAGATCACCTGCTTGCTCAAGATCACATGAATTCACTTATTAATTATACTATAAGAATGATATTATAAAAATAACATACTCTGACTTGAAAGATATAATTTGCCGCCTGAGGTTATCTTCCCGTGCTTCAACATCACGAAGCTTCCTTTCTGCAACATTGTTATATCGAGTAGCATCTGCTTGCAAAGATTCTACAGCACACACTTTGGCTTCAGCGTCCGTAAACTTTTTTTGAGCTTCTTCTATCAATTGGTGTGCTTCAGCTAATTTACTCTCAGCTGCAACCTTTGTTTCAGCACATTCAGTACGCATCTCATGCAAGGCCTTCTCAAGCTACAAAAAGCAATAAAAATGCTCTCTAAAACTTTGAATAAGAAAATGGAATGGAAAATAGAATATATGGTTTTGCAAGGGTGGATATTATTCAAGAAGCTTACACTTCCTATGCATGCATCTTTCACGCCTATTGTCTTCTTCAAAGATTCTTCCCGTTTTCTTGATTCAGCTAATGCAGATTTATTCATGGATGAATCATGGGTATGCATTAACTCAGATGATTCAATCAAGGTTTTAGTGTGTTCATACTTGGAAGCCAATTCCTTTCTCTCCAATATGAGAAGGCCCATGTGATGCTGATGATCATAAATCTGCATAAAATGTTAAAGTCAGAAACAATGAAAAGCAGGAAAGAAAAAATAAATTTTTCTGACACCAATAAAGAATGTTCATGTATCTTACAAAATTGAAACACCTCATAAACCTTTCACAAAGTATCCACTTGAAAATGCAATTTGATTGGTGGAAGATGATTATTGGTTTGTATGATAACAAACTATTTTACAATTCTAGCAAATTCAGTATCAACTCAATTTTCTAAACCAACCTTGCAAGTGAACTGATCACAAAAACTAAATCAAGGTTATTCTTACCATACATGTGAGTCATATATAGAGTCAAAGCAAATTAAGCTGAATAAACATCAATCAACAACAGCAACAGCAACCCAACCTTATCCCATTAAGTGCGGTCAGCTACATGGTTCAAACGACGTCATATGTTATATTCTATCAAATAACATGTTTCTCTATCACACTCATTTATCTCTAGATCTTTCTTAATAGTTTTTCTTATAGTTTTTCTAGGTTTTCCTCTATTTCGCAATGTTCTATTCTATCAAATAAACATGAATATACTCTCTTTACTACATAAGCTAAAGGTCTTCTCTCTTCTCTCTACGTGTCCAAACCACCAAAGTTGAGTTTCTAACTAAAGCTGATTTTGAAGCACTGCACTGCCGATTTCTCAAATCAAATTACACCTTTAAACACACAATTCAAACCATTCTATAAAGGGACAAATGGCTATGCTCCCACGAATACTCTAAAGTTTCAAACAATGATTTTATTTGATCATAGCAATACAAGAAGCTAATCACTATCTATGATCTATACAATATCAACTAATCCATCTCAAATTATTCATATGAATCATCAATAAATCATCTCACAGAGAAAACATTAACTAAAAACACTATTCCCCCAATTCAAAAATCAGATAAATTACAGTGAAAAATTACAGTGAAAAAGAAAGGCACACAAAGAAGAAGAAATTTCCGAACCTCGGCTTCAAGCTTAGCGATGTAAGCTACAAGTGCAGACTTGTCTTTGTGTTTAATCGATTCTTCGTCAAAACCCGCGTCCCTCAAGCGTTTCCAGATCTGATCATCGGAGAGCGGGCTTCTCAAAACCCTAGACCGTGGTGTAATGGACAGCGGCTTGGAAGAGTTAGGAGTCGAAATCTCCATCTCCGACTCCAGAATCGATTTTCCTAAAAGCGCTTCGCAATTTTCGAAACTCTCTGCGTTGATTATTACTAGCTTCGCTTCTGTTAAGTGTGTGTTTTTGTTCTCACTTTGTTCTTTTCTTTCTCTTTTGCTTTTTGGAAATGGGAAGTAGATGCGGTGAGTGCGCTGTTTACTGCTCAAATCACAGGGTATACAACGACACTTTTGCTTGGGACGTGACGACCTCGTTTTGGCTTTATCGATTTATATGAGGAAAAAAAATTCGAATCTGACTTTTTATTTTAATTCTAACAATTTAATATATATATTGTTAAAATTTGTTTAGAGTCGTTGAATCTTGGTGAGTTGGAAAATTTATAGCGGCGGAACAAGGTAAACTAAATCAAAAATATCTGAATATGACAGCACAAAAACAAAAAATTTCAAGTTAAGTAAGGTTCACACAAATTGTGAGTGTCAAAAATGAGAAAGTTTTCCTCTCTATTTCCTAAAATAAATGAAAGTGTCTATTGTTATAATTTTGGTGTGCATAAATGATATAAATGCATAGATTTTAAAAATTGATGGAATTAATTAAATTTTTATACTATATAAACTATATAAATGCACACATTTTAAAAATGGATGAAATTAATTAAATATTTATACTATGTAAATTTATAAATGCCCCCATTTTAAAAATTGTGAAATTAATTAGATACTTATATATCATTTAATTCATATCATTAATAAGAAACTATTTAATACATGGTGAGATATCAAAAAAAGATATAATCATGTGCGTCAGTACTTCAAAAAATACGATTTTTTGCGATGTTTGCAGAAAAAATTAGTTCGAATAAAGTTGTTATCGAATTTTATTTATCTTAGTGAAGGAATATGAAAATATTGATAAAACTTTTTAAAACAGAATAATGGTCGTCGCAACTATATTCAGGTTGGGGAGTCAATTACGCAAGAGGAAAGTATTAACACTTCTCACGTCGGTTGTCCTCAAAGGAAACCTCTTAGTTAGATTTGTGATTGAATGTTAGTTCATATTTATTTGCTTTCTTCAAGTGGTTAAAAGATTAAAAAGAAAAAAAATGAAGTCTCAACAGGGGGAAAATTAAGGTTTTTTATTAGTGTGTTCGTTAAGATCTCGCATTCTTGTGCCTACGTATCCTCATAGCTCCGTAGTTCGGAGAGACTACGGTTTGTTGATTTATTTTACCTTGAAAAAGAATTTTCTGAGTGATGTCATAAGGCGCAGAAAGAGAGTTTGATGAGTTGAGGTTATTTTTTACTCGAATTGCACTAAAGGCTATAGGTAATGGTGAATATTTCAAACTACCAAGTCAAGCGTCTCGTGTCCAAAATACTCAAAGTGACGGTAGAAAAGCTCAATTCTCACTCCTTCTCCGCCACTTAAGGCTCGTGGCGCGCAATTCTAATCATATTTTAACATGTTTTTGAGTTTATTTGGGAAAAATGACACTTGACATTGGATTAAGGATTTTATTGAGAAAATGATGTTTGACGTTGGATCAAGTGCTTGAGAAAATGGTGAGGTCAATTCTAGTCCCTAAGCATAGATAGCAAGCAAAACCAAACCAAAGGAAATTAAGAAATAAAGAAAGTACGTCAAAAAGGGAGAGGGATACATGAAAAATACAAGGGAAATCGATGCGAGAAATAAAAGGTCTCGTTGTCAGGTAGCTCAAGAGAAAGTTGTGTGTGTACAAGGTGTCCTAAGTTAATACAAATAAAGAATCCAAGTCCAAGTCTCCTTTTGCTAGGGTCACACATTAAGTCCAAAACTCCATGATGCTAAGGTCAATCAAAGTCCATAACTTCATGATGCTAAGGTCATTCAAATTTCAATTGTCTATTTATGTCTCACAAATTTTTTAGGTCTTTTTCATTTTATCATGTTTTTGGTTTGTTTTAACAAGATGAAGAATAAAGATCAAAGAATAAGAAAATGACATAAAGTAAAGTGCATGAAATAAAATGAATGATAAAGAGTGATAAAGTAAATTGCGAAAAGTAAATGGCAAGAAAATAAAGTGCAAGAAAGTAAAAATTAGAAATTAGAAGGTAGTAGTTAGAGGTTAGTGATCGAATGATTAATTAATCGCATCGGAACAATTTAGCGCAATGTTAAGCAATCGTAAGTCGACTTATGTAGAAGCCACACCTATTTGAGGTCGGTCAATAATAATTTATATGCTCAAACATGTTAGAGAAATAACACAAAGTTATTATCCTAAAACATGTAACATAATGAGAAAATTAAAAGAGAAAGAGTCAAAATGAGTAAAAAAAAACAATTATCCTCTAATAGAAAAATTAATTGAACAAGGAGAAAATAAAAGAAACATAAAATCACGGAATTAAAGAAATTGCAATATAAAAATGAAGTTAAGTAAAAAGAAAATAAAGACAAACTTGAGATGGAGGTATAATGGTGCAGCAAGGGTGCAAAAAACCATTAGATGGGCTTAATGAGAAACAATGCCCAAACTCAAACCAAAACCAAGACCATGGGAGTGTCACGCGTGTGTGAGGGTGTAAAAAGCACCTCAGATTGGGTTGAGCCCAAGGCAACACAACATGGTCCAAAAGAAATAATCAGCCTCACATGTTTAAACATAAGCTTCATGTGTTCCTCTCCTTTGAATCCACCTCGTGCGGAAAATAGTGTAAGTAAACAACACGAAACCTCAAAATGATCCTCTCACCTAGTTGTAAAATAACAATAATCTTGGTCTCTCTCAATTCTCTACTATTATGATCTCAACAAGTAAATCAAACAAAACCATAATCCCCCAAATTAATCCCAACCCCAATCCATTATTACTCATAGATTACAAGGTAGTGGACAAAAAATAAATGGAAATTGCAAAGGAAAAGAGAGAACTGAATGATGTACATCGAATTCCAACAAATGTTCAGGCATGAGCTTCGATTTGTTTCTTCTCCTTACTCTTATGTGCGCGTGTTTTTTGTTGTTACTATGCTTGCGTTGGTCTTAAAAGGGCGCTATGTCATGTAAACTTTGAGTAGTGTTGTGATTGAATTTGAGCATTGTTGTGAGTGATGAAGCAGTGTATTATTTTGAGTGATGAAGCAGTGTATTATTGTAAGTGATGAAGCATAGAGTGTGAGAGTAAGCTTCTTGAATTTTGTTATTTTTGTTTTGCTTATGTGTATAAATTGTTATTGCTTTTTTTAGAGTGAACGTGAATTGTTCTACTTGCAACAGAGAGAGTGATGAGAGAAAATTTGAGTGAAAACATGATCCCTAAATTGTGTGAATGAGTCCAACTTATATAGTGCAGTGATGAGGTCGTTTTAGGGAATGGTTTGGAGTGAGTGAAAACTACAATTCTGCTATGGGTTGTATGAATCAAGTGCTGAGCTTAAATTCTTGTGCAAATCCACCCCAAAATAAGTGAGCACATGTTGGTGGTTCCCCCTCCTTTCTTATAAGATTGTTTCAATTTGTATTTTTAATTTTGCACATGCCTTCCAATTGGACTTGGTTATTTGGTGGGATGTGCAACCTTGGTCGTGTTTTAATTGGTGTTGTTGCAGATTTCCATGTCCACACACATCTTCATCTTGCATAAGTCCCTGTTTTGAACTTAACCTTACTCACTTTTGATTTCATGATAACAAGAGACAACTTGTTCATTTGTAAAGCTTTTAACTCGTGAATTGATGTTGTTATTTGATTATGGAAACCTCGTGATGTATCTTCACTTTGGCTCATGGAAGATGATGGTATGCTCATGGAGGAAAAACGAACCTGTGTGGCACACTTGCTTGTTTTGGCTCAAACTTTCATGGTGTATTCTTTAGTCATTATGCTTGGATGATGTATTTGATTAGGATAAACTAAATGTTCATATGATTAACTTGTATAACAATATTCATCTTGATTTGCTCATGACTTTCAAATTTTGATCCTTGTATTCATGATTAGCTTGTATGGTTGTATGCTTTGGAATTCAAATGGCATTATATGCAAATGAATGGTTTTGCATCATGTTGGTGACAAGGATGGCACGACACTTTGAATCTTGCATCCAAAATCAATATAGCACCTTGTTGAAATCACTTCACACCATGTTTGAATTCTTCACTAGAAACCAAATTTACAAGGGATAAAATTGGCTTGGTTCCATCTAGAACAAACTTAAAACTCAACCATGAATGGATGATATCCAAATTTCTCATCACTTAAGCAATAGTGGCCCCAAAATTAACATTTGAAGCTTCTTTGGTAAAATAGATCCATCATGGACCAAAGTAAACTTGTCTTGAGAAAGAATGATCATGTAAACCTTATTGGACTTGAATGAAACCATGTGCCTCTTAATTCAACTCTCCACACCTGATGAACACAAATGAGAAGCAGATGTATCATATTTTGTATGCACAATGGTTAGATGGTATGAATACTATATAATGATGCAATAAAAAGAAATAACCCTAGTTACAAAGGAACCAGGCATATGACCCAAGATACCAAGATAGAATACAAAGGTGACCTTGGTGAGAATTTGGAAAACAACTAAATGAAATAGTTATATGCATATAAATGAGTGTAATATTGTATAGGTATGACAAAATTGGGGTATGATGGTGTGTCAAAGCATGAGTAGTTTCATTAACTTATTTTCGAACGAATTTAACTTGAAACTTCATAAAATAATAAGCTAGTAAATATTTACACTTTAATAATCTCGCCAAACTCTAGCAAACTCAATCGTTGGCCATTCACATTATTTGCTACATTTTTAGGGTTCGTTTGATGCTCAGGATAAGAGACATGATATGTGTAAGTGCTTTTGATTGGCTGCATTTTATAGCAAAATATTAATGTATGAGTAAATGTCATAATTGATGTTAGGACATACATAAAGAGCGTTATGCAAGGAAAGCTATGAGTAAGTGAAGCTGAATTTCATGACTGAATGTTATGACATTGATCGTATGACATCAGAGCGCGTAGAGTTTGTTTTTCTGTTATTAGCTCAGGCTATACTTCAGGAAACAAACCAGGAAGCATAGTTATTTTAGGCAACATAACAGACATTGCTGAGGATAACATAGAAGGCTCCTGACCTAATGATAAGTGTGCAGCTTCATGAAGAAAGGTTTATCTTGGGTAAACCTAAATTCTCTACCAAGGCCCAAAGCAGGTCTACTATTATAAATAGCAGAAGGAGCATTCCTAATGGGTAGACACACAGAGGAGAGAGCATCTAGTGAGAGATCATAAAGTGTGTTTGTGAGTGAAGAACTTTGTTCTTCACGTGAGTCTAGGAGTCTTAGGATTCCTTGTGTGCCAAGCAATTGTATGCTGTAGAATTGATGTGGTTTTTCTGTATGAATAGGTGTGTTCATTGAGTCATTCAAAGCTGTTAAGAAATAGTGTGTGTTCCTTGATCAAAGCTATGAAGCAAGATCAATGGGTGTTTGAAGTTTATCTTCATATTGGTTTTATAATTGTGTATTGATATCACTGAGGTGATTGAGGGAGAGTGAGTGGGTATACTCAGGTCTAGTGGTCTCTAGGCTGAAGTGTCATTGGGTAGGTCTTAAGTGAGAAGTGAAAATTGGGATTGTTTGACTCTGAATTAATTCTACTGATAGTGAATATCCTCCTTGGCTTGGTAGCCCCCAGATGTAAGTGTGGTTGACACTGAACTGGGTGAACAATTACTTGTGTTATTTACTGCTTTCCATTTATAGCTTATTATTAAGTGCAGTAGTACATGTTACAGTGGATGTCATAACATCTACAATAACATCCATCGTGTGCTAGCCAGAATTTCAATTGGCATCAGAGCAGGCGCCCTGCCTGTTAATTTCTAGGTGAGATCTAGGGAAGATAAGTTCTGGTACTATGGATAAAGACATAGGATTCACAAATAGACCACCAATTCTGGATGGCTCTAATTATGACTATTGGAAACCTAGGATGATTGCCTTCTTGAAGTCTTTAGACAGCAAGGCATGGAGAGCTGCAAACTCTGGCTGGGAACATCCAGTGAAGACTGATAAAGATGGATTGTTTGTGCTTATACCTGAAGAAGAATGGAGCAAAGACCAAGAAGCATTGGCTCTTGGGAATTCTAAAGCATTGAATGCATTATTCAATGGTATAGACAAGAACATCTTCAGACTGGTGCATCATTGTGAGCTGGCTAAAGTGGTGTGGGATACTCTCAAAACAACTCATGAGGGAACCTCTAAAGTCAAGATGTCAAGACTTCAAATGTTGCCCACCAAGTTTGAAAGTCTGAGAATGAAGAAGGATGAGACTATTCATGAGTTCTACATGAATATCCTGGAAATTACAAACACCTCAGGAGCTCTGGGAGAAAAAATGTCTGAAGAAATGCTAGTGAGGAAGATCTTAAGATTATTTCCTAAGAGGTTTGCCATGAAGGTCACAGCCATTGAAGAAGCTTAAGACATATGCAGTATGAAGGTGGATGAACTCATTGGTTTTCTCCAAACCTTTGAGATGGGAATAGGTGATCAGGCGGAAAAGAAGAAAAGCATAGCTTTGGTGTCAAAGGCTGAAGAAGCTTCTGATGAAGATATTGGTGCAAGGGAGGAGAATTTGTCAGAAGCAATAACCTTGCTTGGAAGACAATTCAACAAGCTAATTAAGAGAATAGACCAAAAGTCTAAGCCGTATGTCAAGAACAACTCCTCTGACACCAACAGAAGGGAAAAATATGAAGATACATCTAACCAAGGCAAAGGAGTTCAGTGTTATGAATGTGAGGGTTATGGTCACATTAAAACTAAGTGGCCCACCTATCTCAAGAAGCAAAAGAAGGAACTAACTGTCACTTGGCCTGATGGAGATTCTGAGAGTGGATCAGAAGATGAGTCTGCAAAACATGTCACTATTCTGAATAGTGTATGCATATCTGATGGTGACTCAAGTGAAGAAGAGCTAACTTATGATGAACTTACAGATTCATACAAAAAGCTATGCACAAGAAGTGCATAACTATATCAGCAAGGAGAACAACAGAAGAAGTGCATAAGAGAATTAGAAGCTGAGAAGATAGAGCAGCTAGCAACAATAGACTCACTCAAAAGTGAGGTCAACTTGTTGGAGTCCAAAATGGAGCAGATGGCAAAATCCTTAAGGATGCTAAACCCTGGGACTGACACTCTAGAAGAAATCCTACAGAGTGGTCAGACATCAGGAAATAGGTCTGGCCTGGGATTTGTTGGTAAATAGAATCCCATCTTGAAGCTCAAGAGGCTAAAACCTGAAACTCAAAAGAAAAAGGGGATGTCACGACCAATGTTACAACATCAGAGAAACAGGAACTTGAACCAAGTCAAGAGTAAATTCCAAGGGTATAGGTGTTACCACTATGGAAAACTTGGACATATTAAATCAGTTTGCTTCTGGCTACATGGATTTCCTAGTCACCCTCATCAGGGAAAATCCAAACAGGGTGATCATGTCAGGAAACTTCATCATGCTAAATCCAAGAAGGAAGCTCCTATCAAGAAGAGACAATGGGTTGCTAAGGATGTGGCTCTAGTAGCTCACTCCTCTCTAAGGATGCCTACCAATAGGGAATGGTATTTTGATAGTGGTTGCTCTAGACACATGATTAGGGTAGAGAATGCTTTGGTAAACATAAAACCTCATTCCTCAGGTAATGTAACATTTGGAGATGGTGCTAGAGGAGAAATCATAGGTGTTGGACAACTAGATAGTCCTGAAGGTCTAGAACTAAGGAATGTCTTGCTGGTTAAAGGACTGACTGTAAATCTAATAAGCATCAGTCAACTATGTGATCAAGGCCTAAAGGTCCAATTTACCAAGGATAAATGTGTTGTCTCCAATGATGAAGGTGAAGAAGTCACGAGGGGATCTAAAGGCAAGAGTAATGTTACTTATGGGAGCCCAGAAGTGACCTAGCCAAAAGGGAAAAGAAGGATCAATTATGGCTGGAAAAAGGAAGACAGTCTCTACAAATAGAAAGGACCATGTCCAAAACAGCAGCCCGAGGAACTTCAAAATCTACTTCAGATAGGAGGACATGTTGTGGTAAATATGAGACAGGCAGGCAAGCCAAGAAAACATATCCAACTATGGTACTCTATATGAGTCCTTTGAAATATTTACGCTTTTTGATTTGAAAATGGTTTGTTTGAAAAGAGATTGGGGAGATGAGAAGAGAATTATTTTTTAGATTTTTGTGTTTGGAGAGACTTATCGCCTCATGCCTACGTACCCACAAAGTGCAATATAGGATCAAAACCTCGTAGTTTGTGGTATAAATAACAAAATTTTGTTGGTTTTGATTGATTTTAAATGTAAAGACAAGTTGTCATTTTAAGGAGAAAACTGCGACTAGTCGCCCATAAGTATTAAGACAACATTTGCATCACATAAAAATGGAGGATTTGCTTGGATTATCAACAAGACTATCACTCAACATCAAAGTGGAAAATGTCAAAATCTTAATACTATGGGGAATAGGAGAATTATATCTCAACTATGGAAATGACTCATGTCTAAACTTTATGAAAAGTTTTAAAGTGAAAAGTGCATAAAGGCACAAAAAGATTTGATGAGTTTTTTTGTATTTTTTATGTCTTTTGAAATTGGTCAAAGCATGATTAACATTGATTGACTTTTATTAAAAAGAACAAAGTTTGAAAATCACTTGACGAAAGTCAAGGTTTTATTGCGAAAGCGGTTTTGAAGTTTGAAACCAAGGTTTTGAAAGAGGGAGAAAGTTTTGAAAATTTAAGAAGGGGAGGAGATGAAGTGACTATCCTAGAAAACAAAATAAGAGCTAGAGGTAAGAAAGATCTAACCGACTTATAACACACTCCATAGCAAGCAAAAAGAATTCCATAAAGCATAAGCTAATGAGCGAGCCAAATAAAGGCTAAGATCTACAACACTCCAAGCATAGGAATGAGAGTCCTAATTCTAAGTCCAAAGGTCCATGAAGTCCAAGGTCTAAGAGTAGTCCAAGAGCATAACCACAAAGTTAATAGCACCAAGTTTTTTTAGAGATTTTTTATCCTTTATTAGTGTTTTGAACAAGGTATGGTCCAAGTGGATAAAAGAGAAATGACATAAACATAAACAAAGATATGATATGAAATGATAATATTGAAGCATAAAAGTAAAGAAATAAGGAGTAAGAAGAGAATATAAACAAAATTATACAAGGATATTGTTAGTGAATTAGTGATTAGTGGTTAGAACATATGATCAACGATGGTTAATTCTTGCACTTAGACCAAGGTTAACGAAAACTCATTAGAGGATTGATAGAATCAAAGCCTCCTAACAATGAGTTTCATAGGTAGTGGACTTAAGACAAGCAACTAACCATACTTGGACTTTCAAACATAAGTTTGAGCCACAAATGATCATTTTCCGATTACGGGACACTTTACCGCTATGTTAAGCAATCGTAATCGGGTTTATGTAGAAACCACGACTATCTGAGGCCGGTCAATAAAATGTTAGTGTTAACACATGTTAGAGAAGTGATATGTAAATCACTCTCCTAAAATATGCCACACAAAAAGAAAAGAGGTAGCGATCTCATCATAATCAAGATTTTTCATCGATTAATCAAAGGTAATCTATCACTATTTCAAAGTACGGAGAATTATCTCAATGATTATTCATCCATAGATTTGAAATAATGAAGATTAAACAACCTTGATAATCAACAATCTATGATCCATAGATTTCATCGATCAAAAGAAAAAGAAGATAGAGAACTTAAAAAGAAAAGAAACCTCAATTTGAATCTTAAATCAATTAAATCATCATCAATATCAATCACCTCTCTTGGTGGATAAAATCGACACCCAAAGTCCATTGATATTGATGAAATCTTATCAAAATTCAAGATCCAAAACAACCAACAATCAATCCAAATTAATATATTTTTTTTCAAATCATTTTTTAAGAGTTTTCTTCAAGAGTACTATTTAAAATATAAAAACTAGTAACAAGAAAATGTTGAAAGGCCCATACGGCCCAAGTTCTTTAAGAAAAAAAAATAAAAAAAATAAAAAACAAGTGAAAAGAAAAAACAAGAAATAGAAATCAGAAACATCATCTTCCTCAAGCTCTCACGCGACACTGTTTGATGCCATGACTAAAAAGCTCAAGTCAATGCGACAGGATACGAAAATCACGTAGAATGGATCGCAATCAAGAGCTCTTCACAACAGTGTAATCGATTTCAAAAAGAACTTCAACAACAACTTCGAATCAAAAACACAACAGATCGATCCAATATACCTTCAAATCAAGATTCATAAGCTTCTAATCTTCCTCTTCTACTCTTTTGAATGCGAAATGTTGTTGTGGTTGTTTAATGAAGTTAAAATATGGTGAGATTTTGTATGGAAAGGTTGTGAATGAAAGGAGTTGAATTGGGTGAAGCTTGAAGAATGGTTGAGGGTGACTTTCGAAGGTGAAATTTGAAGGGAAATTGAGGAGAAAAAATATCAGAGTGATTTTGGCTTCAAAGCTTGAATGAGAATGAGTGAATGTGAGTTGTATTTATAGATGAGAGTGAGTGAAAATGATTTTCCATTTGTGAGATTTTTCTGCGTTTTGGTTCAATACGTTATGTATGACCGGTGGAGATATTTTTTCATGTCGTTTTTTATTTGCAAATTGTAGCTCATGACATCGTTTTGCTTTTTTCACTTTGTAGTTCATTCGTAATCTAAACATGACGTGGATTTCTTAGCACAACTTCGTGTCAGCTTTGACTTATATGCACGGCTTGGAAATATGGCTCAGTATGTAGCTTCTCGTGGGTACGTTTTGACTTGCTTGTATAAGTATCTCCAGTTGCAATATTGCCCTGCGACGAGCTGCACAGTGTAGAGCATAGAAGCCACCAGTATTTTTATTACCGTTTTCAAGTGTGAATTCAAGCATGACCTTTTCAAATAAATCACAGTTATTATTCAATTCAGATAACATTATTGTTATTTCACCAGATTTATTGCACAGCTTTACATCGGCTCCGGCATACACAAGCAATCGAAATGATTCAACATGACCGTTCACGGCTGGGATTTGGCTTGGTGTGACGTATTGTCATGGTTATAGTCTTGCAAAATTTAAATTTGTAGCTCATGTGATGTATGACATGTATTAGAATTTTTTTCATTTTTGCTACAGCTTGAGTTTCAAAAGTGATGTGGATTAAAAATTGTTAGCTTGCGAGTAATACTTGCTCGGTATCCACTAAGGGAAACACTGATTAACAAGGTGCTGGTGAAGCAAACTGCAGTCAAGCTCTAAAAAACTTCCAACATCGAATTATGAGTTATTGCAGCCATTGATATCTAAATGATCATCTCACAGATATGAAGCCTTAGAATTGTTAACATTGGAGTCGAACAAACTCCAAAGACGTGCTATCTCATGGAGTATTTTGTTGCTGACACAAGAACAATTATGCATGTTCAACGACACAAATGAAGTTGCAGCAGCATGAATAACAACATCAGAAAGTTTATGGCAAGATCTTATATCAAGATCATGCAATATAGAGCAATTAAGTACAACTTGTGCCATGTCCATTAGCAAGCAGATCCTCAACAAGTTGCTGATACAAACTCAACCCCCTAATTAGCAATCCTCCTAACAAGGTCAATACAGTTCTCTTATGCATGCTCTTCAAAATTGGAGTCAACTTGGGAAGCAAATCTTTAATAGGTGGAGTCATCTTAGCCATACCAATAACATTAACAATTGTCTTGAGAGCATCCAAAATTGAACCTAGAACTTCTGGATACTCTTCTCAAGATACTTATACAAGACAACACCAAGATGACTCATCAATTGTTCCTCGTGGCACCGCTTCATGACAACAACAATCCTGAAATAAGGTATGCTGCTTGCTACATAACCTTTCCACTCTTATTGTTTAACCTCCACTTGATGGTCCCACAAATTTGAGGAAGATATGGTTTTACTCTCTGCACGAGTGAGTTTACAAACACACCAACCCCACTAAGCATCATTACTGGTCTACGTATAGAATACCATCAATCAAAAGCTCTTCCAAACGTGCATCTATATCAGATAATCCAAAATTAGCGACCACCTTCTCTAATAGTTTCCATGACAATTCTCCTAACCCATAAATATCTAAATAAACTCTGAGAGGATATTAGTTCTAATATACTCAGCTTCTACACCCTCGGTGCTCACACACTACTTCACCACTTTCAGAATAATCTTCTTCATTTCTTCATCGGGAAACTGGAACTCCCACGGCGTCGCCTAATATCCTTCCACAATTACCTCAACAATGAGTCAAAAATTTCAATACCATATGGAGCAGATGCCTCAGTGAGAGCGACAAGAGACAATGCAGTGATTGTCTTCACCTTCTGATTTTTTCATCACCTAAACCAGACTCTATAATCTCCACAAGAGATCTTAAATGGGCACACACAACACAACCAAATAAAATTGTAATCTGCTGCACAATCTTAATCCCTTGTGCCAAGCTTGCCATGATTTCTTACTCTGATAAATAACTTTCAAGAAGGGCAACAAAGCAGGAATACCAAGAGCTGATGCAACAATGCTGAAAGACCTAGTAGTAGTGTTCCTAACATATTCATCAATGTTATCTATGTCAGGCCTCCTGATCATTAGTCTTCTTCTCATTTGTCTTGGAGTCATTACATAAAGATATTTGCCAAATTATTTCTTTGTATGTTCTCCTAATATCTTTTAACACATCAGCATCAGAAGTGCTTAGTTCACAGACTACAACAGTTGTTCCCTTCAACAAGAACACAGAGAGAGCCAGGATACCTTCAAGACTATAGGGGTACTTCAACACTTTTGACTGTTTAGTAGTTTCAACTAGAGCAATCTGAGTCACCCAAACAGAATCTAATACTTCGTTGGTAGATTTCAAATGTTCCCTTAAGAATGAGCATACATCTCGAGCAAGAGAAACGTAATGTTGTGGGGAAGAGTTCTTGAAGGCAACAGAGATGGTCTGACCAACAGAAATAGAAGGAGGCATTAAAGACAGTGTAAATAACTGGAGAATAGCTTCAATCCCCTCTGTCTCACGGCGCTGCTTATCAGCGAGCATTTTCACAAAGTTCTATCTGCAATCCAGCCGGCTGATCATGCAAGGCAAGTTTGGGTGATCATAAGTTTGACAATGTTTTGGATTTTGTTTGGTTATCCTTGTGATACCAGCATGATAATTATCTTGAAGACAATGAAAGACCACAACAAGTGCCCTTTTTAAAGATGACACACTACCTTCTATCTCAGTAGCTTCAAAAGCTAGTGAATTATCCTTATGGATGAGATCTTGTTCAACCTAAAAACCAAACTTGAATCATTAAAGCAACAATTATTTCCTGTAATAGATAATACCATGCCACTGCATCATATGTCGCATAATAGAAAAGAGATTGGCTCACTAATCACTTTTGAATTTCAACTTATGACCACCCATTGACTTGATTAAATCTGACCCAAAATCCAGACTTGAGATTTCTTCACCAATCTTTGATAAAATGAATGAACAAATCTTGGACCACTGAATAGCTTACAACTAAAGAACCTGTCATTTGAATCCACTTGAACTTTTCATAATTTTCTGAATCTCATAAATCACTTCTTGATAGCCGGATGAATTCTAGCACGAGACAACATGTCCTTGAACAATCACATTTCTTGAGAAAATAGCCCACTACCACGGGTAAATTATAATTGAAGCAAACTCTTGATAGTTTGACCAAGATGAGGTCAAACTTCCATCTGATCTAGACTTGAAGAATGTCTTTACCATCAATCTCCTTGCAAAACCTTAAACACACAGAAGAGAAGAAACAAGCAAAAATTGCAAAATATTTTTGGTATTTTGGTTAGAGGTTAGTAAACAGAAACAAACATAAAACAAGTAAGAAACAATAGGGGTGTGAGAACCATAAAGTATGATCTTATTTGTGTATGTAATGATGCAAATGGAATGTGGGATCTTAGGAGTAAAAATTAGGGTATTACAGCTGCCCCTATTTAAGATTCTTCTATCCGGAGATATGAAGATTGACATCTTTGTCTCGACCAGATAGAAGAGACTTAAATATAACAATAAACCCAATTTTTGGCCCTAAGAGGCCACCAAATGATATGATTATGCTAATGATATGGTATGCAAACACAAGACCACCGTGGGGAGAAAATGCCACAGGAGAAAAATAAACACCGGAGCAAAAGAAGAAAAGAGACTCCACAGCGGAAAACAAAAAAAGCAAGATCCTATTCCGATAAAGGAAAGGAAACGACTCAACAGGGAAAGAGATACCAACTGCCAGCTACTGAGCGAAGATATTCGGACCGAAGAGAAGTGGTAAAATACTTTATACTGGTTACTGAGTAGAAAATAAAGAGATGTATTACTTATTACCAGTTACTGGGTAAAAAGTAATCCACCCGTTGAGAGATAATCAACTACCTGTTACTGGGTAGGAAAAGAAGCAACACCAACTACTGGTTACTAAATAGTTTAGCGAGAATAATAAAATTGAAGGAAAGGGGTTACCAACTATCGGTTACTGGATAGGGTAAATAAAATATCAACTACATGTTACTGGGTAGGACAAACTCGACTACCTGTCACTGGGTAGGAGAAGAAAATAAAGGTCGACTACCTGTCACTGGGTAGGACAAACATACTCGACTACCTGTCACTGGGTAGGAGAAGAAAATAAAGGTCGACTACATGTCACTGGGTAGGACAAACATACTCGACTACCTGCCACTGGGTAGGAGAAGGAGGTATATTATCAGCTACTTGTTACTGAGCAGCACACAACAAACTTCTCAAATAAAGAGACAACCATTTGTTGGAAAAAAAAGATATTAATAACTCTGTCGGGGACCTTTAAAAGAGATACGAGCAGGTTAAACCATGCAATAGAATTCTCATTGGGAATTATTCCACAGAGATGCCATCTGATGGAAAAGCTGGTCGGATAAGGATCCATCATTTCACAATAAACTTCTCTGTTGAGGATGAACTAGAGAAATGTTATTTATTGTGAAGGTAAATTTCTGGAGATTACACAAGCTGCTCAAATAAAGAGGCTTCCACATGAAGTTGCATAAGTAATTACCAAGAGAGTGTTATCAAAACACTATTGGGGAGATCAAATCTTCATCTTCTGATGGGGATCAATAACAGATTCCTACCGAGGAAAATAAATCCTCAAAACTACCTTCTCAACATCCAAGTTTCACAGCCCAGGGAAAACCAAAGTAACTATTGCAGGAGACCAGAAGTTCGATCCAGGAATAAACTGGAGAGAAATGGTCAAACAAGACTCGACCCAATGAGGAAATAACTCAAATGGGGAATAATTCCATCCAGATAAAAGCTGGGGAAAAAAGCTAAACAAACATCTTCCACGAGGCATAAACTCAGTGGGGAATTAAAAAGGATAGGTATTTTCTGCTTAGGGGTCGACACTCTAATGAAGAGAGGACACACGCACTCCGCGGGATAACAACACCGGGAAAAGGGAAACACCAACAAAAAGACAGGATACACAATGCAACAAAAACATGTTATGCTCAACCAAAATGAATGCGCATGCAATGCATATGAATATGAATATGCTGACAAAACAGACAAAAAGGGCAAAAAGAGGGTGAACAAAACATCACAACACCACTGAAATACTCGGCTAATCTCTGCAAGTTAGAGATATCATTGGAGATCGTGCTGGGGATCAGCAACAGAAACCCTCTGCTAGGAATCATCAAAGACAAATCTCCGCATGGGCAAAAACATCAAGGAGAAATGGTCTTAAAATTTCTCAACTGTCTGATCATAACCTGGTTGAATGAATAAAACATATTCATCATTTGAATCAAGACTTTGTTGTGGAAAACCGTTCAACACTCGTCTGGTTTATCTAAAGAAACAAAACTCTGCTAAGGGAATATCAGCAAACTCCACTGAAGAGACCTCGATATAGCTCAAATAGGGAAACATCAACACAACTCTACTGGGGAGTTGCCAATAAATTCTACCAGAGAAGCAAGGAAGAACCCTACTGAGGAAAACACTTAAGCTTTTCGCTTCAAGATTCTACCATTCTTGGGATTACTGTTGACATCCTTTCTTTTATTTTCACAAATCAAAGAAAAATGTTTTTATAATTTTCAAAATTTAAATCAATTATTCACATTTGTTTCAAAAATCATCATCAAAAATAAAATGAATTTCTATAAACGGAAACAAAATAAGAATTGCAAACAAAGGGACAAAGGCCCAAATTCTATTGATAGAATGGTAGTCCGCAAATGGCGTAACTCCATGGATCATTACAAAGTTTGAAAAATGGTAAGTACAATGGAAAGTTCTACATTGAAATACAATGACCATTATTCTCCCTAACAATATTGAATTCCAACTGTGCTTGAGACTTCAGCGGGGAATAATTGAAGTAAAACCTTTGATAGGAAATGTTGCTTCAAACGATCAAGATTGGCCAGATGCAGTTACTTGCCATGATCCCTAACTTTTGCCTAGATTGCCCTCTCGGGTTTTTAATCTACCGGGATGATTATTTCTGTTTTGTCTCTAATTTTTTCCTGGACTGCCCTTTCGGGTTTTCAATCCACTAAGACGCTCATTTTTGCCTAAGTCGCCCTTTCAGGTTTTCAACTTAGCGAGCTGTTCTTTTATTTTTTTAGGCGAAGTATTTCTTGACTGCATCGACATTCATGGGACGAGTGAACTCTTCTCCATCCATAGTTGTAAGAATTAATGCACCACCAAAGAAGGCTCTCTTAACAACATATAGGCCTTCATAATTAGGAGTCCACTTGCCCCTAGAATCAGTAGTAAAAGTCGAGATCTTTTTTAGCACGAGGTCACCTTCTCTGAACACACGAGGTCAAACTTTCTTATCAAATGCTTTCTTTATTATTTGTTGATATAATTGGCCATGACACAAGGCCGTCATTCTTTTCTCTTCAATCAGATTCAACTGGTCGTATCTACTTTGACACCATTCAGCCTCAGACAATTCAGTTTCCATCAAAACTCTCATAGAAGGGATCTCAACCTCTATTGAGAGCACTGCTTCCATGCCATAAACAAGAGAAAAAGGGGTTGCCCCTGTTGAAGTGCAAACGGATGTACGATACCCATGTAGAGCGAAAGGAAGCATATCATGCCAATCCTTGTATGTAACAACCATCTTTTGAATAATCTTCTTAATATTCTTATTAGCAGCTTCAACAACCCCATTCATCTTGGGTCTATAAGGAGAAGAATTATGATGCTCAATCTTAAACTCATCGCATAATTCCTTCATCATCTTGTTATTTAAATTCGACCCATTATCAGTGATGATCTTGCTCGGAACACCATACCGACAGATGATTTGATTCTTGATAAACCGGACCACTACTTACTTAGTCACATTTGCATATGATGTCGCTTCAACCCATTTGGTAAAATAGTCAATAGCCACCAATATGAAACGGTGTCCGTTCGATGCTTTAGGCTCAATCATTCCAATCATATCAATGCCCACATTGAAAAAGTCCATGGAGAAGAGATAACATTGAGAGGAGTTGGAGGCACATGAATCTTGTCAGCATGAATCTGGCATTTATGGCACTTTTTCACATATTTACAACAGTCAGATTCCATTGTCAGCCAATAGTAACCTGCCATTAACATCTTCTTAGCCATCACGTGTCCATTGGCATGGGTTCCAAAGGATCCTTCATGGATTTCTTTCATCAACATGTCTGCTTCGTGTCTATCCACGCATCTGAGCAAGATCATGTCATAATTTCTCTTATAAATCACATCATCATTCAAGAAGAAACTACCAGCCAATCTTCTCAAAGTTTTCTTATCCTTCTTGGATGCCCCAAGTGGGTACTCTTGATTCTGAACAAAGCATTTAATATCATAATACCATGGTTTATCATCAACAACCTCTTCAACTACAAACACATGAGCTGGTCTATCAAGACGCATCACATTAATCTTTGGCACATCATTCCAACGATTTACCACAATCATGGAGGATAAAGTCACTAAAGCATCTGCCATTCGATTCTCTGCTCTTGGTATATGGTGAAACTCAACTTTATTGAAGAAAGTTGACAACCTTCTTGCATAATCACGATAAAGAATCAAATCAGGTTGACGTGTCTCCCACTTCCCTTTAATCTGATTAATCACTAAAGCTGAATCTCCATACACATCAAGGATCTTGATTCTTAAATCGATAGCTTCTTCCAAGCCCATAATACACGCTTCATACTCAGCCGCATTATTTGTGCAAGTGAAAACCAACCTTGCAGTGAAAGGAATATGAGAACCATGAGGAGTAACAATAATTGCACCAATACCTCTGCCATATTCATTAACAGCTCCATCAAAAATCAAACCCCAACGGGATCCAGGCTCAGGTCCTTCTTCAGGTAATGGTTCCTCACAATCTTTAACCTTTAGATACATCACATCCTCATCAGGAAAGTCAAACCGAATAGGTTAATAATCATCAATTGGCTGGTGTGCCAAATGATCAGCCAAAACACTTCCTTTTATCGCCTTTTGAGTTCAGTACTCGATATCATATTCTGATAACAACATTTGACAACGAGCAATCCTCCCAGTTAAAGCAGGCTTTTCAAAGATATACTTGATTGGATCTATTTTAGATATCAACCAAGTTGTACAATTCAACATATACTGGCGGAGGCGCTTGGCAGCCCAAGCTAGAGCACAACATGTCTTTTCAAGCATTGTGTACCGAGACTCACAATCAGTGAACTTCTTGCTCAAATAATAAATGGCAAATTCTTTTCTCCCGGATTCATCTTGTTGACCCATAACACAACCCATAGACTCTTCTAGCACGGTCAAATACATGATCAAAGGTCTTCCTTCTATAGGAGGAGACAAAATAGGAGGTTCAAGCAGATACTCTTTAATTCTTTCGAAAGCTTTCTGACAGTCTTCTGTCCAGACACAACCCTGATCTTTGCGGAGAAGTTTGAAAATCGGTGCACAAGTGGCAGTCATATTGGATATAAATCGGGAGATATAGTTCAAACGTCCCAAGAATCCTCTTACTTGTTTTTTTGTTTTGGGTGCAGGCATCTCCTAGATAGCTTTAACTTTACCAGGATCAACTTCAATGCCTTTCTGACTGACAATAAAGCCTAACAACTTTCTAGAACGAACACCAAAAGTGCATTTATTAGGATTCAGACGAAGCTTAAACTTTCTCAAACATTGAAACAACTTCAATAAGTATTCAAAATGATCTTCTTCAGTCTTCGACTTACAAATCATATCATCCACATAGACCTCAATTTCTTTATGCATCATATCATGGAACAGAGTGGTCATAGCTCTTTGGTACGTTGCACCAGCATTTTTTAAACCGAAGGGCATCACTCTGTAACATAATGTTCCTCAGGGTGTAATGAATGTTGTTTTTTTCCATATCCTCAGGTGCCATCTTTATTTGATTATAACCAGAAAATCCATCCATAAATGAAAAGATATTGAACTTAGCAGTATTATCTACCAACAAATCAATGTGTGGGAGTGAAAAATCATCTTTTGGACTTGCTTTATTCAAATCTCTATAGTCAACGCACATTCATACTTTTCCGTCTTTCTTTGGAACAGGCACAATATTGGCCACCCATTGAGGATATTCAACGGTCATAAGAAAACCAGCATCAATCTGCTTTTGAACCTCTTCTTTAATCTTCACGGCCATGTCAGGATGAGTTCTTCTCAATTTCTGCTTCACGGGTGAACATTCAGGCTTTAATGGCAAATGGTGCTCCACAATATTAGTATCAAGACCAGGCATGTCTTGATAGGACCAAGAAAACACGTCAACATATTCTCTAAGAAGCTCTATCATCCTCTTCTTAACATCTGATTGAAGCAGTGCCCCAATCTTGACTTCTTTCTTATCATCACCAAAACCCAGATTTACCAATTCCATCGGCTCTTCATGAGGCTGAATGGCCTTTTCCTCGTGCTCAAGCAATCGAGAAATCTCATCAGGAATTTCTTCAATATCCTCCTCTTCCGCTTCAAACACAGGGAACTCAAAGTTGGGAGAGGGTATATGGTCATTGTTTCCAATGGGTTTAACAATCAATTTTGAAACATGAACAACAGTAGGAACGACAACAGCGATCCAATTCTGGCACATCAATCCACGTGTCACAAAGTTGGGCATTTCTTCCTCTTGGTCATCTTCAAGAATTGCAGCTGTACACTGATCTTTGCAATGGATGAACCCAACACTTAGAAAAACTTCATGAATACTCTTCAGCTCTTTTCGGGTTGAACCAGATGTAAAACCCAAACCAGCTCTATCTTTTTTCTCAACAACTTCAATGATTCGGCCCCATCCATCAGCTTCGTCATTATCCACTGCATGTTGTGCATCTTTTAGAGAAGACATGGACACCCCATCCTTCTTAACAGCTTTATCAACCATAGAAAGAGCCTGAAACAGAGTTCCAATATCCTCTTCCACATCGATATAAGAAAAAGACGACAAACTGCTTACCAACATAGCCTGTTCTCCACCAACAACAACAAGTTTACCATTCTGCATGAATTTTAACTTTTGGTGCAGTGTCGAAGTAACAACTCCAGCTTCATGGATCCATGGGCGTCCTAGAAGAAACTATAAGCAGGACGAATATCCATGACTTGAAAAGTAATTTGGAAAAAACACGGACCTATCTTGATAGGGAGATCAACCTCTCCAATCACGGTTTTCCTTGATCCATCAAAGGCTTTCACAATGACCCCACTGAACCTCATAGGAGTACCTTGATAAGATAATCTGGACAAAGTAGATTTTGGCATCACATTCAATGATGACCCAGTATCAACCAGCACATTGGATAGAGCGTCCTCCTGGCAATTCATGGAAATATGGAGAGCCAAATTATGATTTCTTCCATGCTCGGTTAACTCTTCATCATAAAAACTCAGATTATTACACGCAGTGATATTGGCAACAATGCTATCAAACTGGTTAACAGTCACATCATGATCTACATAAGCTTGTTCCAATATTTTCTGCAATGATTCACGATGAGCCTCAGAGCTCATTAACAGAGATAAAACAAATATTTTTGACGGTGTATGTAATAGTTGATCCACCACATTATATTCACTCTTCTTGATCAATTTCAATACCTCATCATTACCTGACTTCTGATTTACATCACTTGATTGACCAGACTCCACAGAAGTCTTCAACTGAATTTGCTTACCCACAGTATCTTCACTTGTCTTTGAGGGCACATTAGCAAATACTCGACCACTTCTGGTTACACGTCCAACATCAACAATAGTCACAACTGAGGGAAGAGAAGGAATGGGAACCTCTTTTCCATCCTCCAACATAGTAGCATTGTATTTGTAGGGAACAACTTTATCGGATTCATACGGTGTCGGGCCAGGCAAAAGGATAACCAAAGGCGTCACAACAGATTTTTGACTATTGTAAGAAATTACAACTCGCTCAGGAATATTGAAACGTGGGACTATGACATTCACCTCGTTCTCAACTTCATTCCTGTTTGCAGTAACCTGAATCAAATTCTCGTCAATCATATTTTGTAAGTCCCTTTTTATAATCACACACCCACGAGGGTTCACAGAACAAATACAACAGGCGGCATAATCATGCTCAATATCATGGAACTCACTCAAAGTAGCATGCATTTCAACAAGCGACCTCTGAATCCAGCAAATATTGAAAATACGATATGTGCCAGGACAACCATATACCATATTGACAGTTGCATTACCATGATTAGGCAACGAATTTGATTGTACATTAGGATTGGTATCTTCAAAAGACAGAATACCACTTTTTACGAGATTTGCAACTTCATGTTTCAGAGGATAGCAATTTTCGATATCATGTCCAGGGGCACCTTGATGAAATGCGCAATGAGCATCTGGCTTATACCACCATGGAATTTCAGTAGGAACAGCCGGCGGATCACGAGGTTGAACCAAATTCTTCTTTATTAAAGCCGGAAATAGCTCAGTATACGTCATTGGAATGGGATCAAATTATGTTTTCCTCTGTGTACGACCTTATTGAGTTGTCTTCTGTTGGAAACGTGGTTGATAACTTGAAGTAGCTTGAGCGGTAGGGGTGTCACTGATAACAGGCGTAACAGATGCTACTTGTTGCTGACGACGACTAGCATTGTTGTTCACAACCCTGTGTCTTCTAGACCTCTCCTGAGATATAGCATTAGTTTCTCCATCTTTTTTCTTAGGGAACCCAACACCAGGCTTTTTCGTACTTCCAGAATTTCCTTCTTTTATCAGACGTCCCTCACGGACAACTTCCTCTAATCTCATCCCCATATTAACCATTTCTGTGAAATCATTAGGAGCGCTCGCAACCATCCTTTCATAGTAAAGCGGACCCAGAGTCTTCAAAAAAATCTTGGTCATTTTTTTCTCTTCAAGCGGAGGGCTTATCTGAGCTGCAATCTCACGCCATCTCTGCGCATATTCTTTAAACGTTTCTTTCTCTTTTCGAGACATTGCGCGAAGCTGATCATGGTCCGGCGCCATATCAAGATTATACTTATACTGACGAACAAAAGCTTCACAGAGATCATTGAACATCTTGATTTGCGTACTATCGAGTCCCATATACCACTTCAGCGCAGCACCAGTAAGACTATCTTGAAAATAGTGGATCAACAACTGATGGTTATCAGTATAGGTAGACATCTTTCTAGCATACATGATCTAATGAATTTGTGAACAAGTGTTCCCTTTGTATTTCTCAAAATCTGAAACTTTGAACTTGGTAGGAATCTTCACATTTGGAACAAGACAAAGCTCATGAGCATTCTTTCCAAATAACTCCTTTCCCCTCAAAGCCCTGATTTCTCTCTGCATTTCAGCAAACTGATCTTGAAAGTCATTTATTCGATCCATAACATCCAAACTCTCGCTCTGAGCAGTGTGGAAAATTTGTTCTTCAGTATAAGGCATAGCGTGAGTTACAGGTGGTGGCACAAGTATGACGGTAGGAACAACCGGAATTTCAGCATTAGGAACAACATTAGCCACAGGAGGTGGTACATCCATGACAATAGACACTCTTGGACCTTCAGAAACAGGAGGTCGATATCCCTCTGGCACATAATTGAAAGGCATGCCCCAAGGAAAACCAGCAGGCATATGATATTGAGAAGCATTAATCAGGGCCACAGAAATGGGCGTTGATCCAATCTCAGAAATCATAGTTCTTTGGACAGGAGAAGGAGGAGGTATTGGTGGCTGATTCTAAGCAGCCACCAGAGCTTCCATTGCGGCAGTCAGTCTTTCCAAACCATCCTTAAGGGTTGTCACCTCTTCACGGAGCTCACAATTCTCTTGCTGTAAATGATCCATCTTCTTCTTGGAGTTAGCCCGAGTGTTGTAGTGATGCGACAGCTTGACTGAATGAAGACCAAAAGAAACACATCAGACACCTTGAAAAGGAACAACAAAATGCACAATGATGCGAATGCAAATGCAAGATGCAAATGTTTCAATTTGTTTTCAAGGATCTTTAAGATATAAAGCAATTACAAACATCATAAAGAAATAACACTTTTTGAAATACTGATAAACATCTCATTTCATTGAATATTGGAAAGAGTTACACTTGGAAGTACAAGATACAATAATATCAAAATAAGAAAAAGCTAGGTCCTAAGAAACATCTGATGACGATCCGAGCTGATACTTCCTTCGGAGTCTCTTAATCTCTTTCTCATAGTTGTGCTTCATAGTGATCTTCTCTAGCACAAGCTGATCCATAATACCCTTCCAAGCACCAGAAGTAGGATGATGTGATGATGAAGTAGTAGAGGAAAATAAATCCTCTGCATGCCTCTTCACAGCGTGCCGCTCAAGTAACTCTATCCAGTCATCTTTCTCCTTCATTTGTTTTTGCAATTCCATTTTCTCTTTGTCAGAAGCTTGAAACTTACTTTCCCATATCTCTTTCTCTTCCTTCATCTTAGCCAAAGCATCTTGAAGAGTCTTCACATCATCAGAAGAAACAGGGAGTGGCGTAGAGATCACTGTAATCAGGGGTTTCTCAATAGGATAAGGCATCTTAAGCTCCATAGCCCTCTTCTTCACCCAAAGCGTGTAAGGTTCCAAGGCAATGCAAACTTGTCTTCTAAGCTCTCCTCTATCCAACCTGTGAATCTTAGTCCAAGCATGAGCCATTCTTCTTCTCAAACCAAGAGAATCATTCCCTCCTTGAAAGAATAAACCCTCTAATAAAATATTTTTAGGCCTATCCTTCAACATATAACCCAGCTGACGGCGAGCTAGACTCGGGTTGTAGTTAATTCCACCTTGTATTCCAAGAAGAGAAACATTAGCGAATTCTCCACAACTATCAATAATCTGGACATTGTCATAAACCGAAGAAGACCAAGTGATATCAGCATGCGTAAGAGACATAATCCTTTGAGACCACCTTAAACAATCCTTGTTTTTCCTAAAAGCAGATGTCTGGGGTAAGTGTGAAACGAACCAATTATACAGCAGAGGTAGACAGCAAACAATGGTACCGTTTCCCTTAGAAATCCTACTATGGATGGAGAAATAAGTGTCACCAAGCAAAGTTGGAACAGGGTTCCCAATCAAGAAAATCCTAATAGCATTAACATCCACAAAATTATCAACATTAGGAAACAAGACTAGTCCGTAGATGAGCAAAGCAAATATAGCCTCAAACGCCAATGTGCGACCAATGTCAGCAAATAAAGTGGCCTTCTCAATCAAGAACTTAGAAGTCAAACCCTTAAGGCCTCCCTTAGTCTTTAGATTTGCATCAATATCTGATTTCGTCAAATGGGTAGCTACATCAATATCTTGAGGCTTAAGAGCTTCCTCCAAACCAGTATACGGAATCTTATCAGAAACCGGTACACCCAACAAATAAGCATATTCTTCCAAGGTCGGCATGAGCTGATAATCAGGAAAAGTAAAGCATCAGTAAATAGGATCATAGAACTGCATAAGGGTATTCAGAATTCCGTCTTTAATGTTGGTAGAAAGAACAAATAAAAGTCTTCCATAACGAGATAAGAAGCCTGAACGATCATCTACCAAGGACACTAACTTTCTCAAATCTGTAAGATCGGGCGCCCGAAAACTGTACTTCTGAGTGTTTCTCCTTCCAATGTCCATAATCAATAATATCTGTGATGTTTGCAAAAGAAAATCTCTGAGATCCTTAAAAACCGACTGAAACACAATGCTTATGAATGCATGAGTGCAAGATGCAACACCCACAAACAAGACATACAAAGCACACAGGTTCAAAGGTTCGGCACGAGCATGGAGCCAAAGGTAAGAACCAACCAACCCACAAGGGTATGTATTATGGTTATATCATCACCTGTAAAACAAGGTTCTAAAAAGTTCCCAGAGTCATAATTCCATCTTTTGGATATTATCGGCTTAAACGACTACTCGTCGGCAAATAATATTCTTAAGAGAAACTCGTCTGAGTGTGGTATTGCGTAACGACTAATTCAAGTCTACACCTGAATACCCACCGCACCACGTCCTAATAAGGCCAAGATGGGTTAAAGGGTTCTAAGGTCCTCAGTTTCTCAGGCTCCCAGTCGGAAAAAGTAATATCAATTACGACTACTCGTAAGACATCAGTAATTCCAAAGGGGTCTCCACCGAGCGGGGGATCTCAAGTCAGCTTAGTAAGGACTACTCCATGTAAGCCAACAAGACTATACCACCCTCCTATCATAAGTGCACTCAAGTCTGGGTATAGGACTTATCTCACCATACAGATTACCAGGCACCAAAATAGAACAACCAATAACAAACAAGTCAAACAAAAAACGATAAATAAATCAAAGTAGGCAAAACCCACTAGGAACCTAAATGTCCCCAGCAGAGTCGCCACTTTTCTGTAGCGGTAAAAATCGTGAGTGTAAGCTATTAATTAACATAACTAAAAAAAACAAGAGTTGCCACCGCACTTTTATTTTATCCAAATAAAGGAAAGGAAAAAGAGCGAACAAAACCAAAGAGTTCTAAAACGAGAACAAGAAACAGAGATCGCGGTAAGGGGGTTGGTTACGCAATGGGAAGGTGTTAGCACCCAAAACGTCTATAGTACTCTATAGGAGTCCTTTGAAATATTTATGCTTTTTGGTTTGAAAATAGTTTGTTTGAAAAGAGATTGGGGAGATGAGAAGAGAATTATTTTTTAGATTTTTGTGTTTGGAGAGACTTATCGCCTCATGCCTACGTACCCACAAAGTGCAATATAGGATCAAAACCTCGTAGTTCGTGGTACAAATAACAAAATTTTGTTGGTTTTGATTGATTTTAAATGTAAAGACAAGTTGTCATTTTAAGGAGAAAACTGCGACTAGTCGCCCACAAGTATTAAGACAACATTTGCGTCACATAAAGATGGAGGATTTGCTTGGATTATCAACAAGGCTATCACTCAACATCAAAGTGGAAAATGTCAAAATCTTAATACTATGGGGAATAGGAGAAAATATCTCAACTATGGAAATGACTAATGTCTAAACTTTATGAAAAGTTTTAAAGTGAAAAGTGCATAAAGGCACAAAAAGAGTTGATGAGTTTTTTGTATTTTTTATGTCTTTTGAAATTGGTCAAAGCATGATTAACATTGATTGACTTTTATTAAGAAGAACAAAGTTTGAAAATCACTTGACAAAAGTCAAGGTTTTATAGCGAAAGCGATTTTGAAGTTTGAAACCAAGAAGGTTTTGAAAGAGGGAGAAAGTTTTGAAAATTTAAGAAGGGGAGGAGATGAAGTGACTATCCTAGAAAACAAAATAAGAGCTAGAGGTAAGAAAGATCTAACCGACTTATAACACACTCCATAGCAAGCAAAAAGAATTCCATCTGATTTAAAGCATAAGCTAATGAGCGAGCCAAATAAAGGCTAAGATCTACAACACTCCAAGCATAGGAATGAGAGTCATAATTCTAAGTCCAAAGGTCCATGAAGTCCAAGGTCTAAGAGTAGTCCAAGAGCATAACCACAAAGTTAATAGCACCAAGTTTTTTTAGAGATTTTTTATCCTTTATTAGTGTTTTGAACAAGGTATGGTCCAAGTGGACAAAATAGAAATGACATAAACATAAACAAAGATATGATATGAAATGATAATATTGAAGCATAAAAGTAAAGAAATAAGGAGTAAGAAGAGAATATAAACAAAATTATACAAGGATATTGTTAGTGAATTAGTGATTAGTGGTTAGGACATATGATCAACGATGGTTAATTCTTGCGCTTAGACCAAGGTTAACAAAAACTCATTAGAGGATTGATAGAATCAAAGCCTCCTAATAATGAGTTTCATAGGTAGTGGACTTAAGACAAGAAACTAACAATACTTGGACTTTCAAACATAAGTTTGAGCCACAAATGATCATTTTCCGATTACGGGACACTTTAGCACTATGTTAAGCAATCGTAATCGGGTTTATGTAGAAATCATGACTATCTGAGGCCGGTCAATAAAATATTAGTGTTAACACATGTTAGAGAAGTGATATGTAAATCACTCTCCTAAAACATGCCACACAAAAAGAAAAGAGGTAGCAATCTCATCATAATCAAGATTTTTCATCGATTAATCAAAGGTAATCTATCACTATTTCAAAGTACAGAGAATCATCTCAATGATTATTCATCCATAGATTTGAAATAATGAAGATTAAACAACCTTGATAATCAACAATCTATGATCCATAGATTTCATCGATCAAAAGAAAAAGAAAGAGAACTTAAAAAGAAAAGAAACCTCAATTTGAATCTTAAATCGATTAAATCATCATCAATATCAATCACCTCTCTTGGTGGATAAAATCGACACCCAAAGTCCATTGATATTGATGAAATCTTATCAAAATTCAAGATCCAAGACAACCAACAATCAATCCAAATTAATATATATTTTTTCAAATCATTTTTTAAGAGTTTTCTTCAAGAGTACTATTTAAAATATAAAAACTAGTAACAAGAAAATGTTGAAAGGCCCAAGTTCTTTAAGAAAGAAAAAATAAAAAAAATAATAAACAAGTGAAAAGAAAAAACAAGAAATAGAAATCAGAAACATCATCTTCCTCAAGCTCTCACGCGACACTGTTTGATGCCATGACTAACAAGCTCAAGTCAATGCGACAGGATACGAAAATCACGCAGAATTGATCGCAATCAAGAGCTCTTCACAACAGTGTAATCGATTTCAAAAAGAACTTCAACAACAACTTCGAATCGAAAACACAACAGATCGATCCAATATACCTTTAAATCAAGATTCATAAGCTTCTAATCTTCTTCTTCTACTCTTTTGAATGTGAAATATTGTTGTGGTTGTTTAATGAAGTTAAAATATGGTGAGATTTTGTATGGAAAGGTTGTGAATGAAAGGAGTTGAATTGGGTGAAGCTTGAAGAATGGTTGAGGGTGACTTTCGAAGGTGAAATTTGAAGGTAAATTGAGGAGAAAAAATATCAGAGTGATTTTGGCTTCAAAGCTTGAATGAGAATGAGTGAATGTGAGTTGTATTTATAGATGAGAGTGAGTGAAAATGATTTTCCGTTTGTGAGATTTTTCTGCGTTTTGGTTCAATACATTATGTGTGACCAGTGGAGATATTTTTTCATGTCGTTTTTGATTTGCAAATTGTAGCTCATGACATCGTTTTGCTTTTTTCACTTTGTAGTTCATTCATAATCTAAACAAGACGTGGATTTCTTAGCACAACTTCGTGTCAGCTTTGACGTATATGCACGGCTTGGAAATATGGCTCAGTATGTAGCTTCTCGTGGGTACGTTTTGACTTGCTTGTATAAGTATCTCCAGTTGCAATACTGCCCTGCGACGATCTGCACAATATAGAGCATAGAAGCCACCAGTATTTTTATTACCGTTTTCAAGTGTGAATTCAAGCATGACCTTTTCAAATAAATCACAGTTATTATTCAATTCAGATAACATTATTGTTGTTTCACTAGATTTATTGCACAGCTTTACATCGGCTCCGGCATACACAAGCAATCGAATTGATTCAACATGACCTTTCACGGCTGGGATTTGGCTTGGTGTGATGTATTGTCCTGGTTGTTGTCTTGCAAAATTTAAATTTGTAGCTCATGTGATGTATGACATGTATTAGAATTTTTTTTCATTTTTGCTACAACTTGAGTTTCAAAAGTGATGTGGATTAAAAATTGTTAGCTCGCGAGTAGTAATTGCTCGGTATCCACCAAGGGAAACACTGATTAACAAGGTGCTGGTGAAGCAAACTGCAGTCAAGCTCTAAAAAACTTCCAACATCGAATTATGAGTTATTACAGCCATTGATATCTAAATGATGATCTCACAGATATGAAGCCTTAGAATTGTTAACATTGGAGTCGAACAAACTCCAAAGACGTGCTATCTCATGGAGTATTTTGTTGATGACACAAGAACAATTACGCATGTTCAACGACACGAATGAAGTTGCAGCAGGATGAATAACAACATCAGAAAGTTTATGGCAAGATCCTATATCAAGATCATGCAATAGAGAGCAATTAAGTACAACTTGTGCCATGTCCATTAGCAAGCAGACCCTCAACAAGTTGCTGATATAAACTCAACCCCCAATTAGCAATCCTCCTAACAAGGTCAATACAGTTCTCCTATGCATGCTCTTCAAAATTGGAGTCAACTTGGGAAGCAAATCTTTAATAGGTGGAGTCATCTTAGCCATACCAATAACATTAACAATTGTCTTGAGAGCATCCAAAATTGAACCTAGAACTTCTAGATACTCTTCTCAAGATACTCATACAAGACAACACCAAGATGACTCATCAATTGTTCCTCGTGGCACCGCTTCATGACAACAACAATCCTGAAATAAGGTATGTTGCTTGCTACATAACCTTTCCACTCTTATTGTTTAACCTCCACTTGATGGTCCCACAAATTTGAGGAAGATATGGTTTTACTCTCTGCACGAGTGAGTTTACAAACACACCAACCCCACTAAGCATCATCACTGGTCTACGTATAGAATACCATCAATCAAAAGCTCTTCCAAGCGTGCATCTATATCAGATAATCCAAAATTAGCGACCACCTTCTCTAATAGTTTCCATGACCATTCTCCTAACCCATAAATCTCTAAATAAACTCTGAGAGGATATTAGTTCTAATATACTCAGCTTCTACAGCCTCGGTGCTCACACACTACTTCACCACTTTCAGAATAATCTTCTTCATTTCTTCATCGGGAAACTGGAACTCACACGGTGTCGCCTAATATCCTTCCACAATTACCTCAACAATGAGTCAAAACTTTCAATACCATATGGAGCAGATGCCTCAGTGAGAGCGACAAGACACAATGCAGTGATTGTCTTCACCTTCTGATTTTTTCATCACCTAAACCAGACTCTATAACCTCCACAAGAGATCTTAAATGGGGACACACAACACAACCAAATAAAATGGCAATCTCCTGCACAATCTTAATCCCTTGTGCCAAGCTTGCCAAGATTTCTTACTCTGATAAATAACTTTCAAGAAGGGCAACAAAGCAGGAATACCAAGAGTTGATGCAACAATGCTGAAAGATCTAGCAGTAGTGTTCCTAACATATTCATCAATGTTATCTATGTCAGGCCTCCTGATCATTAGTCTTCTTCTCATTTGTCTTGGAGTCATTACATAAAGATATTTGCCAAATTATTTCTTTGTATGTTCTCCTAATATCTTTTAACACATCAGCATCAGAAGTGCTTAGTTCACAGACTACAATAGTTGTTCCCTTCAACAAGAACACAGAGAGAGCCAGGATATCTTCAAGACTATAGGGGTACTTCAACACTTTTGACTGTTTAATAGTTTCAACTAGAGAAATTTGAGTCACCCAAACAGAATCTAAGACTTCGTTGGTAGATTTCAAATGTTCCCTTAAGAATGAGCATACATCTCGAGCAAGAGAAACGTAATGTTGTGGGGAAGAGTTCTTGAAGGCAACAGAGATGGTCTGACCAACAGAAATAGAAGGAGGCATTAAAGACAGTGTAAATAACTGGAGAATAGCTTCAATCCCTTCTGTCTCACGGCGCTGCTTATCAGCGAGCATTTTCACAAAGCTCTGTCTGCAATCCAGCCGGCTGATCATGCAAGGCAAGTTTGGGTGATCATAAGTTTGACAATGTTTTGGATTTTGTTTGGTCATCCTTGTGATACCAACATGATAATTATCTTGAAGACAATGAAAGACCACAGCAAGTGCCCTTTTTAAAGATGACACACTACCTTCTATCTCAGTAGCTTCAAAAGCTAGTGAATTATCCTTATGGATGAGATCTTGTTCAACCTAAAAACCAAACTTGAATCATTAAAGCAACAATTATTTCCTGTAATAGATATACCATGCCACTGCATCATATGTCGCATAATAGAAAAGAGATTGACTCACTAATCACTTTTGAATTTCAACTTATGACCACCCATTGACTTGATTAAATCTGACCCAAAATCCACACTTGAGATTTCTTCACCAATCTTTGATAAAATGAATGAACAAATCTTGGACCACTGAATAGCTTACAACTAAAGAACCTGTCATTTGAATCCACTTGAACTTTTCATAATTTTCTGAATCTCATAAATCACTTCTTGATAGCCGGATGAATTCTAGCACGAGACAACATGTCCTTGAACAATCACATTTCTTGAGAAAATATCCCACTACCATGGGTAAATTATAGTTGAAGCAAACTCTTGATAGTTTGAACAAGATGAGGTCAAACTTCCATCTGATCTAGACTTGAATGAATGTATTTGCCATCAATCTCCTTGCAAAACCTTAAACACACAGAGGATAAGAAACAAGCAAAAATTGCAAAATATTTTTGGTATTTTGGTTAGAGGTTAGTAAACAGAAACAAACATAAAGCAAGTAAGAAACAACAGGGGTGTGAGAACCATAAAGTATGATCTTGTTTGTGTATGTAATGTTGCAAATGGAATGTGGGATCTTAGGGATAAAAATTAGGGTATTACACATTCGAAGTCAACATCCTCCAAAAGAATGTCTACCAACGACACTGATACAAAAACTGGGTCTAGTAACCCTAACGAGATTCTTGAGATAGTTCCTTTGCGTATGATGACCCCTGACAGTCTGCTGGTGAAGGAACCAAGAATCACACATGCAAGAAGGACGAAAGAACTTGTCTCAGGTCAAGCTCCTCATGGAGATGTCAATGAGGAAGAAGCTAGGAAAATCCATAGCACCATTGCAAATATGGTTGTCAGTGCTCTAAACATACCCGTTCCACCTAACAATAAGAATGATCAAGAGGATGTCATTCACAATGTTGAAACATTGAAAAAGACTATACCCGAGGATAAGAACAAGGATCAAGGATCTGATAAAATGGATGATGACATGCAAGGCAACAAAAATGCTAATTTGGTAGACATTGATGAATACTCTGACAATGACCTGATAGTTAAGATCAATCCTAGCATAGCCAAAAGGCTTATGACTAGGAAAGGGAAGAAGGTTGCTAATCAAAGTCCACCTAAGAAGAAGGTTGTTGAGCAGAACACTTCTACAAAGAAGGCTGGAACAAAAAGAACTCAGGTTGGATCCACCAAGGGTTGGAGCAAGGTAATACCAAAGAAGAGGAAGGCTGAAACTAGTTCAGAATCAGAGTCTGACTCTGATGATGTCACTAACATCCAACCTAAGAAGAAACCCTTAGCTAGAAAACTAGCTGCTAATGCTCCTGAAGTGCCTATTGACAACATATCCTTCCACTAACCATCATGTGTCAATAGATGGAAATATGTTCTTTAGAGGAGGTTGGCACTAGAGAGAGAGCTGGCTCAAAGTGCTCTTGAAAACAAAGAAGTCATGAAACGTATTCAGGATGCGGGCTTGATAAAAGCTATTACTCAATTTTCCACATGCTATGAGACTCTTGTCAAAGAATTCATAGTAAACCTATCAGAAGACTGTGGAAATAGGAAGTCAAGTGAGTTTGGTAAAGTATTTGTGAGAGGAAAATGTATCAATTTCTCAGCCATCATCATCAACAGTTACTTAGGGAGACCAAATGAGGGTCAGAATGAACTAACTGCCTCTAACCACCAAGTATGTCAAGTAATAACTGCAAACCAGGTCAAGAGCTGGCCATCCAAAGGGAAGCTGGTTGCAAGCAAATTGAGTGTGAAGTATGTTATGCTTCATAAAACTGGTGCTGCAAATTGGGTGCCTACTAATCATAAGACAACAGTTGCAACCATTATGGGGAGTTTCATGTATGCTGTAGGCACAAAAACTAAACTCAATTATGGGACCTACATTCATGAGCAAACCATGAAACATGCTGGTAGATATAGTGTCAAAAGTCCTATTGCCTTTACCTCCCTCATCTGTGGGATCATTTGTGATCAGCATCCCAACATCCTTAAGGAAAGTGATACAGCGAGCAAGAGAGAAACCCATTTGTCCTTCCATTACAAGTTGTTTAAGGGAACTCATGTTCCTGACATTGTTGTAACATCAGCTGAGACATCCAAGGATAAGTCAAAATCCAGAAAAGCTGAAGTGATTGCCATGCTAAAGGAGACTTGTAAGGAGCTAGATGCAAGAAAGAAAAATCTTGAAAGATTGATCAGAACTCTTGAGCAAAATGAAGATTCTGAGTTCTCTGATGAGGAAAGGGAAAATGCTGGGTCAGAAGAGGATGATGGTCAGGCAGCTGATTCAGAAGAAGTTATTGCCAGCTCTGAAGAAAACTTTGGTAAAGAAGAGGACAGTGAAGAAAATGCTCCCAAAGATGCTGAGGAGGAAAGCTCAAGCTCTAAAGATAAGGAAGATTAGTGTGATGATGGACTGTGGTATGGCTCAGGTCGAAGGTTGTTGAGCTGATAAGGAAGATGTGCTGCTGTTTTGAAGTTTTTTTTGGTTTGAGTTTTTTTTTGTTAGATTTTTTCTGTAACAACAAGATTTGTGATGCTCTCCATGAGCAGTTTTTGTTTGTAATGACCCAAACCATGTGTAATGGTACTCATTATGATCTATACTTCTATTAGTGTGATCTTAATTTGTGGCTAAAAAGGGGGAAAGAGTGTTGTTAGATTAGATAACAGCAGGTTGAAGAACAGGTTAAAGACTTGCTTGTGCTGCTAGAGCAAGGGTGTGTTGCTGCTGATTTGTGTGATAACAGCTGATGTTGTTAGTGATGTGTGAGTTCCTAATAAGTATAGGAATGTATGATTTATGTGTGTTCCTTGATGGAACCTAGTAGCTTTATAGCTGCTAGTGTTGTGTGTATCTGCAGGATGATTGCAGAATGTTGTGCATCTCTTCAGGGGGAGTAGCACAGATTGTTCCACAACAGGTGTGCTTCAGGATGTCATCTTGAATTTCGTAACATCCAGAGCAGGCTGGATGAATATGTGTGACTGCAGGGTGTCTGCAGGTTTTGTACAACTGGTGTGTTATGCATCAGTTGAAGGGGAGTAAATTCTGATATGTTACTCAACAAATTGTGACATATGTAGTGTTGACTAACAGATGGTATCGTGAACAGGTTGATCCTGAGAGCTAACAGTGTGTGTGTGTGTGTGTGTGTGTGTGTAGACAACACTGATAGTGTAGCTTTCCTGCATGGTAGGTTAAGACTTATGCTGCTTGTAAACTCTGATATGTTAACAGGGTGTTTTAGCCAAAAATTAGCCAAAGAGGGAGTTTGTAAGTGCTTTTGATTGACTACATTTTATGGCAAAACATTAATGTATGAGTAAATGTCATAACTGATGTTAGGACATACATAAAGAATGTTATGCAAGGAAAGCTATGAGTAAGTGAAGCTGAATGTCATGACTGAATATTATGACATTGATCGTATGACATCAGGGCGCGTAAAGTTTGTTTTTCTGTTATTAGCTCAGGCTATACTTCAGGAAACAAACCAGGAAGCATAGTTATTTTAGGCAACATAACAGGCATTGCTGAGGATAACATAGAAGGCTCCTAACCTAATGATAAGTGCGCATCTCATGAAGAAAGGTTTATCTTGGGTAAACCTAAATTCTCTACCAAGGCCCAAAGCAGGTATGCTATTATAAATAGTAGAAGGAGCATTCCTAATGGGTAGACACACAAAGGAGAGAGCATCTAGTGAGAGATCATAGAGTATGTTTGTGAGTGAAGAACTTTGTTCTTCACGTGAGTCTAGGAGTCTTAGGATTCCTTGTGTGCCAATCAATTGTATGCTGTATAATTGTTGTGGTTATTGTGTATGAACAGGTATGTTCATTGAGTCACTCAAAGCTGTTAAGCAAGAGTGTGTGTTCCTTGACCAAAGCTGTGAAGCAAGATCAAGGGGTGTTTGAAGTTTATCTTCATATTGGTTTTGTAATTGTGTATTGATATCACTGAGGTGATTGAGGGGGAGTGAGTGGGTATACTCAGGTCTAGTGGTCTCTAGGCTGAAGTGTCATTGGGTAGATCTTAAGTGAGGAGTGCAAACTGGGATTGTTTGACTCTGAATTAATTCTACTGATAGTGAGTTTCCTCCCTGGCTTGGTAGCCCCCAGATGTAAGTATGGTTGACACTGAACTGGGCGAACAATTACTTGCGTTATTTACTGGTTTCCATTTACAGCTTATTATCAAGTGGAGTAGTACATGTTATAGTGGATGTCGTAACATCTATAATAACATCCATCGTGTGCTAGCCAGAATTTCAATATGATATATGTATCATATTGTATCTCAATCCAATTTTTGATGACAAAACAAGATAGGATAAGTTAATCCTGAAACTTATATCCTGCATCAATAGTTCAAATTTTATCTTGAATATGAGCTGGGTTCGAATCCGACAGGATAGAATAAGAAAATAATTTACAAATTTACCCCTATAAAAATATAATTTAAAATAAAAAATTAAATATGATAAAATATAAATAAAAATTAATTTGATGTTGCTGAGCCTGTCATTGCATCTGATAATATTGATTATGGTATGCCTGATGTTGTTACTTTGTCACTGCCTAATTTTAATAACGCTAGATCATCCACTGCTCATGGAGGTTTTGTTCCAAATGAGAATGTGTTTGAACATCCAGTTGAAGATGTTGTTGAACCACTTGTTGAAAATATAATGGACTCTCCTATTACAACTGAGGTTGCACAACCTGATGAGCCAGTTGAGAAAATTCATGTTAGACGGTCATTAAGACAAAAGCGACCTGCTATTCTTGATGATTTTGTAGTTTATCTTAGTAAGGATGCTTATGATGTTGGTATTATTATTGATCCTAAAAATTATCTAGAAGCTATTACTTGTTCTCACTCTAGCATGTGGACAAATGTAATGCATGATGAAATGAAATCCATGGTAAATAATGATGTTTGGGAACTAGTAGAGTTACCAAGAAACTGTAAGGCGATTGGATGCAAGTTCCAAATGAGAAGGACTTGAAAGGTAAAATTGAGAGGTTTAAGGCGAGACTTATGGCTAAAGGTTTCACACAAAAAGAGAGGGTTGACTTTAACGAAACCTTTTCTCCTGTTTCCACAAAGACTCTTTTAGAATCATTATGGTCCTTGTAGCACATTTTGACTTGGAATTGCATCAGATGGATGCTAAGACTGCTTTTTTGAATGATGATCTTAATGAGGAAGTGTACATGCAGCAACCTGAAGGTTTTGTAACAATTGGTAATGAGCATTTGGTTTGTAAATTAAGAAAATCTATCTATGATTTGAAGCAGGCTTCTAGACAATGGTACTTGAAATTTGATGAGGTGGTAACTTCATTGGATTTTGAAGAAAATAAAGTTGATCAGTGCATCTATCTTAAGGTCAGCGGGAGCAAATGCATCTTTATTGTGTTATATGCTGATGACATTTTGCTTGCGAGTAGTGATCTTGGTCTACTTCATGAGATCAAACTTATGCTAACCAAGTTCTTTGATATGAAGGACCTTGGTGAATCATCCGTTGTGTTGGGAATTAAAGTGCATAGAGATAGATCATATGGTGTACTTGACTTGTTGCAGAGGGCTTATATTGATAGAGTTCTGGAGAGGTTTAATATGCAGAACTGTAAGCCATGAGATGTTCCAATTACTAAAGGAGACAAATTCAATAAAGATCAATGTCCTAAAAATGAGATTGAGCGGGCAGAGATGAAGGGAAAATCCTTTGGCAATGCATTGGGCAATCTGATGTATGCTCAAGTATGCACTAGGCCTGACATTGCTTTCATAGTTGGTATCTTGGGACGATACTGTCACACCCTAATTTTTGACCATAAGATCCCACCTCCTTGCGCTTTGTCTTACGTGTTACCTTTTACCTTTTATATGTTTATTATAACTAACCAGTTGGTGCAGGTGCGATAACACCAAACATAGATCCTTACAGTCAAATACCACAAGGAATTTTTTTTTTTGGTTTCAAATGGAGCGGGTGTCCACTCTCATGGTTAAATACTCTAAAGTTCGATCAACAAGTCTCAAGGGACTTTGTGTTTGTCTCGAGGATAAATAAATTTTCTGATCATTGGTTTTGAGCACGATCATCTAAGGGTTGGTCGTGGCTTTCATAGCAAGTTGTATCATAGTTGTATTATTACTTTCAGAAGACTCTTCATGACATGGTTAGCGCCTCATGATTCATCATCGTCCAAGTCTTGGGTTATGCGGGCAACACATGGCAAGCAGGGATAGTTTTGTTCATAAAATTGAGTTATCACAATTAGCAAGAAGTTAAGATGGAATTCATCATCGCGTGCCTTACAAATACCTAACCGATCCTTTGTTCAAAATCAAATGACGATGTCTTTTACTGGTTATATGGAGATTCAACTTCACCGTGAATATGAACTTAAATTTAAGTGATTTACACCATGTTTGAACTCTAAGACTCAAGGTTGATTAATTAAGCCTAATTAATTCTAAAGCCTCAGGATTGCAAACTTGGATCTTTTTAAGGATATTTGAAGTTCCGTGAAGCATCAAGGTATTTGAAACAGTGTCATACTTTAATCTCAATCTTAAAGCATGGAATTTTAATGCTCAAGTTCATTAAGTTGGGATGGCAACATCATTAAGGAATTTCCAAAGCAAGAGAAACCACCGTGTTCACAAGAAGAAGTACGTATTTATTCCGGTGGAACCTCAAGCAAACATCGTAAAACTCGATCTAATCGTGCACCCCACGACACACTCACTCTCATACACTTCAGCGCTTTCATGCGTATGTGTATGGCTTTATCATTTCCGCAATTTATTTTACATTAATTTACATTATCGTAATTTATTTCATCACATTGCATCCGTCCAAAGGAAAATCCTACACATGATTCAACAATCGTGTGTAGTGCACTCACATTTGCATCATTCTCCCCTCGATCCTTGATCTCATTCAAGTCGATCACTTAAGATAGATCCTACCCCATAGGAGGACCTTGTCTTTTATCTTACAACATAGAAACAAAAACAATCAACTCAATATTCAAACATTCAACAACTCAATACAACTTTATTCAAACACAATAGAGAAAAGATGCCAAATCATCTTAAGTGAGATAGAACCTCCACCCCACAACAATACAATCAACATGTAGGGACTTTGCCTTAAGAGAGATAAAGGTGTACCTCGTTGATCCCTATCCGAGTACGTAAGTCCTTTTCTTAAGACGATGCAAAGATTATTTTCCTACAACTTGTGGCGGTTAAATCTCCCTTAAAATGATAATGCATCTTGTCTCCTAAAATCAATCAAACAACTACCCTAAACCCGTAGGAACTTAGACCACAGTCAAAGAACTCCTCAAACCCTTTAGGGGAACTACAAATACTTTGATTCCACTCCCGTAAGGATATGTAGGCATAAGATGCGACATCTTATCGAGTATACTTAGATAATAAACCCCTAGGTCTTTAAACCTTAAGCAGATAAACACTTAGCAATAAACAATATAAAACAAGAGGTTCCTGTAGAGTACTACTGAAACTTAGGATGCTAGCATCTTCCCTAAGTTTAACCAACCCCCGAACCTAAAACTCTCTAAACCTTGCATTTGCATTACATCGTGGGTATTTCGATCTTTATCCCTTCCTTTGGACAAATCAAAGTTCGGTTGCAAAATGAATTAAAGATTCAAACTAATCAATAGTTTGGTATCCGATTTTCACCGCGACAGAAATGGCGACTTCACTGGGGACTTCTAGTGGGTTTCCCTATCTTATTATTTTGTTTACTGCTTTATATATCTGTTTACCTGCTTAAATGTCTATTTTCTCTTGTGTTTATTCTTTTGGGATTATTGTCCTTGAGTGGTGAAATAAAGTTCTACACCCGAACTTGAGAGAAATTAAGATAGGATGGTGATATAGTCGAGGAGGCTTATAGGGAGTTATATCCCGACTAAGTTAAATCAAGAATCCCGCTCAATTGAGGCCCTCTCGAAATAGTATTGTTGAACGAGTAATCGTGAAGACACTTGCTATTTTCGACCTTGGAGCCTATGATATTGAGAACCGTAGTTACCTTAACCCAACTTTGGCCTTTATTAGGATGTAGTGCGAGACTGTGAGGGAGTACTTCCGAAATAGTGCTACGCGAAGCTACACTCAAAAGAAGTTCTCTTGAGAATATTATTAATCCTCAAGTAATTGGGAAATTGATAATATCCGAAAGATGGGCTGATGATTTCAAGTCCCTTTAGAACCTTGTCCTACAGGTACAATCAAACGTTTAGTCCACATCCTTTGGGGATGGGTATACCCTATGCTCCATGCTCGTTGCAAATCTAGGGTTCCCCTTTGTTTGTTTATCTTTGTGTCCTTATGTGAATACTTGTGTTTGCTGCATTCATATAACATCATTCTGCATTGGACTTCATGGGATTCACTTTCGTTTATGAACATTGTAGGTCACCATGACTTCAAAGGAAAGACGTACTGTGAAATATACTTTTAAGAGTCCCAAATTGGACGACCTAAAGAAGTTGTGGGGCTTTATCAAGGATTAAGAGGAATTCAAGAACAAATATGGGAAGCTGATATCTTTGTTAGGCCGCTCAGTGAATGAAGGACTTCTTGCTACTCTACTACAGTTTTATGATCCTTTTTACCATTGTTTCACCTTTCCGGATTTTCAGTTGTTACCTACGTTGGAAGAGTACTCTTTTTTTGTTGGTCTACGTGTCCTAGAAGAATCTCCTTTTCCCTTCTTGGAAAAGGACCCTGATGAGAAAGATATTGCTAAGGCCCTCCGTTTAAAGGTAGCTGACGTCAAAGCCAACCTAGTTACTAAGGATGGAATTCTTGGTTTAAAGACAGGTTTCCTAGTCGAGAAGGCTTCATTCTATGCTGATTATTCTAATAAGGCTCCGTTTGAGGCAATTTTCGCTTTGCTTGTTTATGGGTTGTTTCTATTTCTGAGTTTTGAAGGTTTCATCGATCTCAAAGCATTCAAGATCTTTATGAAGAACAACCCAGTGCCAACTTTGTTGGGTAATACATATCACTCTATACATCTTCGAAACCTTCGTGGTGGGGGAATGATTACTTGTTGTGTACCCTTACTTTACAAGTGGTTTATTTCGCACTTGCCAAAGTCTAGCTCTTTTACGAACATTGGCAAATAGCTTTGGTCTCCGAGGGTTATGGCATTGACCCATTCTGACATTGATTGGTACAACCAAGTGTATGATGGGGTATTAATCATTGATAGTTGTGGTAACTTTGCTAATGTACCATTGCTCAGTTTCGATGGAGGAATCAGCTACAATCCCGTTTTAGCCCGTCGACAGTTGGGATACCCGTTGAAGGGACCTCCTAAGAGTGCCCATGTAGAGGGTATTTTCTTCAACAATGATGTAGAGCTTCGAGGGAAGATTCTGGATGCATGGCGTAATGTGTACAAGTGGGTAAGAGACAGAGCAATCAAGCTAAGGATGCCTTATTCTCGTCAAGACCCTATACCTCCAAGAATGGAGCCCACTTATGTCTTTATGTCCAAAACTGAGAAGATAGAGGTTGCTATGAAGAAGTCGCAACAAGAGTTAGAGTCATGGAAGAACAAGTACCAAGTGTCTGTCGCAGAGATTGACAAACTCCAGAAAGAGAAAGAGGAACTCTAGAAGCAACTACAGTTAAAAGATGAAGAATTACTCCCCTGCAAGAAGAGGAAAGTCATGGAGTGTCATACCCTAAATTTGTCCTACCTCTTTTCAAATATTTTCGCTTTTTTTTTTTGCTTTTTTTTTTAATTAAGTTTAGAATATTTATTTATTTTTAGAAATATTGAATAGGTCTTTATTATATTTTATAATTAGAATAGTTATTTATTTTTCCTTTAGAATAGATTTAATTTTAATATTTTTAAATAGAATTATCATTTGTTGGTTTTATAGAAAATAGTTTTTTTTTTTAAATTAAAATTAGTTTTAACATAGAATATTTATTATTTATTTTTTTAATTTTTTTTTAAATAGTTTAGAATTAGTTTAAATAGGTTTCTTTTTAATATTGTTTAAAAATAAATGGATAGAATAATTTTTAGTGTATTTTTATTATTAGAAGTTAAATAGAGTTTTATTTTATTTTAATATAGAATTTTAATTTAGTTAGAATTTTTATTAGAAATAGTTTTTTTCTTATTTAGAATAGAAATAGATTATTTTTATAGCATATAATTAATTTGTTTTTAGAATCATGTTAGTATTAGAATTAATTAGATTTGATTTAATTTTAGAGATATTTTAGGATTTTAGAATTAAGTTAGTAATGTTAGAGATATTTTAGGATTTTAGAATTAATTAGATTTGATTTAATTTTAGAGATATTTTAGGATTTTAGAATTAAGTTAGTAATGTCAGAGATATTTTAGGATTTTAGAATTAATTAGATTTGATTTAATTTTAGAGATATTTTAGAATTTTAGAATTAAATCAGTAATGTTAGAGATATTTTAGAATTTTAGAATTAATTAGATTTGATTTAAAGTTTTTAGCTTATTTATTTATTATTTTATTAGAAAATTAGATTAAGTTAGATTGTTATTATTAGTTATGTTATATTATTATTACATTATGGTTATTATTAGTCATTTAGTTAACATTAGCCATTAGCATTTTGTTTATCAACATCATAATCAAGTCCTTAATCAGCCATTATCCTACCGCCAAGCCACGTGTCAATCACTAGGACTATATAGTCCTATTCATCACAACCCTAATCTGAAAGGGCAGCCTCCAAACCTTAGACCAAAGAACCCTAAAAATCTGAGCCGCCACTGTTCCTCACCTTCAACCTTCCCAATCCTTACTCCATTAACAGACTAACACAAATTCACTGTGAAGAACCCCGAATCACCACCACCATTTTTTACCGTTCCTTACTTTCGTTTCACCTCCTTCATCTCCATTAAAATCACTATCAAATGAACAAGAAAAATACCATCAAATACCACCCCTGTTCATTATCTTTTCACACACCCCGAAAATCAACCTTCTTCTTTTCAACTCATCCCAAATCATAACAAACCAGCAAAGAAAAACCTCAAACAAACTAAACCAACATAGATTCGAAATCCTCCATTACGAAAACCTTAAACTTCAACCACCTCTTTATCCAGATTTGAAACATTCAAAAATCAAACACAAACCACCGTGAATCCAAAATGCGAATCATGTTCTCAACCCCAAAGCCTGTCGAAATTCATCCTTTCCAACAACATCTGCAAACCCCAGATTTCGAAACCCACACCACCGTGTGAACTCAACTCCATTTCCTTTTTCAAACTCTCACCTTCAAAAACACACAACCAATCGAAACTCAAACAAACTTCCGGTCCAAACCTCACCTCCTTCAAACAGATCAAAACCTTTCTAGAAAACTGAACATTCATCACAAAACCAGATAGAAATCAAGATGAAAAGAAATTAAAAGAACAGAAAAGGTTGAAAGAGTGAGAGACTGAGATTTTAACCGAAAGAGGATGAATTTTTTGTGTGAACAAAAACTGAAACGAGATTGGCGAGTGAGAGTCGAGAGTGAGGCGAGAAACTGATACGATTTTGGGAAGAAGAGGATCTGATTTTTTTGTTTATTTTTTTATTGTTTTATTTCTTTTTATTTCTTACTATTTCTTTTTCTTTTGATAAATACTGATGGGCCTCTGGCCTGTTTTTATTTTCTATTTACAGTCCCCTATTTCCATTACAACCCCCTACTTTGTTTTTTAAAATAATTTGTAAATATTATAGTTATGTAAATATATTTCTATATTAGTTTATTAAAAAACCAGTTTATTAATTTGTTAATTTTTTTTAAAACATACTTTTATTATATATTATATATTTTATATTTTTATAGGATTTTGTAAATATATTATATATATAGTTTGCATATATTATTAACACTATTTTTTTTATATATATTTTTTTATATTCAATTTTTCTTCTAGAGTTTATATATATTTTTTATGTTCATATATTTTTAGAATGTTCTCTTATATATATTAGAGATTTTAAGTTTTATTTATTTTTAGAAGTAGATTTTATTTTGCATTTGTCATTGGACATTTTGTCCAATTTTTCTCGTTTGGGTCGATGACGAGATTACCAACGTTTAACCGTCAAATTATTGGCGTGAAACAAAGGATCTGAGACCACCTTCTTTCTCCGATTTTATTTCGATTTTTGGATCGATGAAGTCTTTTATTCGTAAGCGTCGCGTATCGAAGTTGATAACCTTCTCGATTTCAAATCTATGGTGAATGACCATTGGGGTCATTTTCCGTACTTTGGAATCGTGATAGGCTACCTTCGATTAATCGAAATTATGTTTGCGATTAAGACGAGATCCATTCTTTCGTGTCCCGATTCGATTCACTAACCATTAAATTTAATTTTCGTTAAATATTATTGTGAATATTATTGTCATATTATTATTCATATTATCATATCTCATTATTCATATTCATTCACCCATATTCGAAAATACCTAATAAATTATCGAAACTCCTAAAAGCCAAATTGGTGGACTGTTGGATCTTTGGTCATTTGCAGGTATCTTAATATTAAGTCGTGCCCGACTTCGCTCAAGGCGTAGTTTAGGACACAACGCACACACACGGCTTTCTCTTGGGCTACCTGACAATGAGACCCCTTTATTTCGTGCAATCCCGTGTAACTTACATGTATCCCTCTCTCATTCCGATGTATGTTTCGCATTTCTTTGATTATCAGTTTATCTCCTAGGAGCACCCATAGGGACTAGAGCGGATCAAACTATTTTCAAACTAATTCTCGATTCATCATCGAGCCACTTTCAAATAACCCGTAAGTCGAGTGCTCATACGCATTTGCCATCAACCTATTACAACTCGACCCTTGATGCGTAAGTCAATTCGGTCTCTTGTTTCAAACCATTTCATTCCCAACATGCTTTGCACGCGATAATAAGTCAAACCCTTGATCCAACGTCAAGTGGATTTTCGTAACAAACTATCAATCAATTAACAATTATTCAATTCTTTTCAAGGTGTAAAGAGTAGGTTCAAGTCTTTGATCCTGCTTTCCGTTGTTTATATGCGAGTTATGTTATTCGTGTGTGAGAAATTGACGCCTTTAAATAATATTAACAAACTTGATAATACTCAACCATCTCCAATTACTCATCCTTTCACTCACCTTTCAAACAACTTCTTTTACAATGAAAAAGAGAGTGTCCCAAGTCTTTGGTTCGCTCTCCCGACTACTTGGATCCGAGAAGCCTTTCTCAAGCTTCAAGTAGTCGTCATCCGACCAATCTCATCCTTTTATACACCATTTCAAATTCAAACAACCTTCTTTTACAATGAAAAAGAGAGTGTTCCAAGTTTTTGGTTCGCTTTCCCGATTACTTGGGGTCCGTGAAGTCTTTCTTAGGCTTCAAGTGATCGTCATCATTTCAACCTTATCCTTTCAAACACATCATTCCTTCATGGTGAAAAAGAGAGTGTTCCAAGTCTTTGGTTCGCTCTCCCGATTACTTAGGTTCGAGAAGTCTTTCTTAAACTTCGAGTAATCGTCATCCGTACCCCTTCAAACTCAATTCAAATCCAGTTTTTTTCGTGGTCGTTACCACGAACTACGAATGCTCTGATTCTTTATTCATCCTTGAATACAAGATACGTAGGCACAAGATTGCGATGATCTTGGCGAGCACAATCCCCTCCATCTTTCGTTTCCCCCCATCCTTTCCCGTAGTCGAACTACGACGCTCTGATTTCTCATTCTCGTCCGAATGAGCATACGTAGGCACAAGGGCCCCAATCCTTGGCGAGCACCCTATCCTCTAACCATCCCCTTTCCCTTAGCATCTTTAGCTATTTATAGTACCATTTTAGCATTTAGTAGTGAGAAGAGAAGAATTAAGTTTAGCTAACTCCATCACAACTCGAATTAAGAGGTTCCCGTTGAGTACAACGGACGTGAGGGGTGCTAATACCTTCCCCTCGCGTAACCTACCCCCGAACCCAGGAATATGGTTGCGAAGGTCGTGTTCCTTTCGCGTTTATGAGGTTTTCTCGATATTTTCCTCTCTCGTTCATTCGGAAAAAATAAAGTTCGGTGGCGACTTTGTCGAACCGCATTTCCGCGCCTTTTGCGCGAGGGTCATATGTTCGAAATGGAATTTTCGAGGTGCGACATGGAGGATTTATTTTTCTCCGATCCACAATGCACTATTTGGAAGCTGATCGTGGACAACCTTATCCGTGAGAAGACGCAATTAGAAGAGCAACTCAAGCAGCAAAATTCGAAACTTCTTTAGTGTCTTTACTAGCTTTTATTTAGCTACTTATTTGGGACTTTTAAAAGCAATTATTTATATTCCGTTTCAAAATTAAATAAAAACGTTTTCTTTTGCCACAATGTTTATAAATAGTTGGGATCCCATGAAGTCCTACTCATCTTGCATTGCATTCTTTCTTTACTCAAGAAACTCAATTTTATTTCTCAGGTATTGTAACCATGGATTTCAAAAGAGAAGTTTTGGAGTACACTTTCCAGAGTCCTAACATTGAAAGCTTGAGAGAACTAGCAGACCTCATCAAGAACCGTTACGCCTTCGCAGCAGAATATGGAGAAGTCTTCCGTTTTCTCGAACTCAAGATGAAAAAGGGGCTGTTGGAGACCTTGGTTCAGTTTTATGATCCATTGTACCATTGTTTCACTTTTCCGGATTACCAGTTGATGCCGATGCTGGAAGAGTATTCTGATTTCCTGAGGGTGCCCATGACAACCCGTCCCATATTCATCGGCCAGGAGGACGAACCCAGTCACCAAGAAATTGCAAACGCTACTCATCTCAGTCTAGCAGATGTTCAAGCGCACTTGACCACCAAGGAAGGAGTCCCTGGATTCCCAGCTGATTTCTTGATCGAAAAAGTCCGTTACCATGCTGAAAGGGAGGAGGCCCTTATCATGGAAGCTACCTTTGCTTTGTTGGTTTATGGGATCTTCTGGTTCCCAAAGGTCGATGGTTTTGTTGACATGGATGCAATTAAACTGTTCATACTCAAGAATCCCGTTCCCACCTTGCTCGCTGACACATACTATTCTATTCACTCGAAGAATGCTGAAGGAGGAGGACATATCGTTTGTTGTACCGCTCTGTTGTATTCATGGTTCATTGCTCGCCTAACTCGGCACCCGTCTATTTAGGAAGAGGAAGAATCGCCCCGTTGGTCCGAGATAGTCATGGCCCTTAATCACTCCGACATTGTGTGGTACGACCCTACCTATGGAGGTATATGTATGATCTATAGCATCGAAGGATTTACTAACATCCCACTCATTGGGAGAGAAGGATGCATAAGTTACAACCCTGCTCTGGCCCGTCTCCAATTTGGGCATCCCATGATTGAAGTACCTAACCAGACTCTGGTAGAAGGGATCTTTCTCAAGGAAGGAGAAGACCCAGACCTGAAGACCGTCATAATTTATGCATGGAGATACATCAATAAGGAAGGAAAAGCTGCTTTAGGATACCCCAATTGTGTTGTCTCTGAGGAATATCTACATTGGGTGCGAGAAAGAGCTCTCGACCTTAAAATGCCGTTCCCTTTCCATGAACCTATGGTATTGGCTTTTCACGATCCAGATTGGTTTGACGTAAGCGAAGAAGATCAGTTGAGGGTTGCCTTGGATGAGGCTCAGAAGCTGAAGGCCGCTTGGAAGAACAAGTTTTTCATACTCAAGGTAGAGAGAGAGAAATCCCAGAGGATGCCAGAAGTAGAACTTGCAAGGAAGAGGAAGGCGTGAGAGGATTTATTTTCCTCTCACACCTCTTCAAGAGCTGTCACCAGCAATGATCTTCCCCCAGCAGCTATGGCCTGGAAGGAATATGTCGATCGAATCATAAGTGAGAAGGCCGAGTTGCAAGAACATGTCAATCAATTAGAAGAGGAGCTTCGCGCACAAAAGGAGCATAAGGAGTAGATCTCCGAGTTTCTCTTTTGCTTTTGGTTCAATGTAATAAACTCTTAAAAGAGTACTCTATTTTGTAATGCTTCGATTATCCAATTAAAATAAGTTTTTTCCAACGTTACAATACCGAAACAATTTGAGTTTCTTGAAAGTTTCATACTCATTTGCATTTTTGCATAAGCATAGCATCGTTTGCATTCCAGGGTCTCACTCTTGCTTCATCTCCGCAGACAAGCTGAATCACCGATACAACATTTGAGCTAGTCAACGCCAGAAGATGGATCAACTAGAGCAAGAGAACAGAGTGCTCCGTGATGAAGTTGCGGTTATGAAAGAAAGTTTGGAGAGGTTGAATGGTCTGGTGGAAGCTTTGTCCAATCAAGCCTCGATCAACAACCAAGAAGTTCCAAGGACTGTGATCTCTGAAGTGGCGCCAACACCGATCCCAGTGGTGTCTTCTGTTGCTGAAGTAACCTACAGCATGCCGCCAGGTTTCCCGTGGGGGATGCCTCCTTATTTCACTTTGGCTGGGTATCGTCCACCTGTTCCCGAGGTTCCTGTCGCAACCACTGTTCAAGCTGCTCCTGTAGTTTCTGCTGTGATGACTACCGCGTCTCCACATGTGAACGTTGTTCCGTATATTCTGGATGAAACAATTTTGCATGGGTCACCGACCGAAACTGTGGGTTTAGAAGAGAGGATAGACGGATTTCAAGACCAATTTTCTGAAATACAAAAGGAGTTAAGAGCCCTTCGTGGAAAGGACTTGTTTGGTAAGAGTGCTTCTGAGCTGTGCTTGGTTCCAAATGTTAAGGTCCCACCGAAGTTCAAGGTCCCTGATTTTGAAAAGTACAAAGGGAATACTTGTCCTCAGAGTCACCTTATTATGTACGCCAGGAAGATGTCAGCCCAAACTGATAATGATCAACTACTTATTCACTACTTTCAAGACAGTTTGACGGGCGCTGCACTCAAGTGGTATATGGGGTTGGATAATACGAAGATTCGAACTTTCAATGATCTAGGAGGAGCCTTTGTCAAGCAGTATAAGTACAATGTGGACATGGCGCCCGACCGAGATCAGTTGAGAGCAATGGCACAAAAATATAAAGAGAGTTTCAAGGAATATGCTCAACGTTGGTGCGAGTTGGCCGTGCAAGTCACACCACCATTAGAAGAAAAGGAGATGACCAAGATTTTTCTGAAGACTCTTGGTCCTTTCTTTTATAAGAAGATGGTAGCTAGTGCACCCAGTGACTTTACTAAAATGGTCAATATGGGAATTCGTTTAGAAGAAGGTGTTCACGAAGGAAGATTGGCCAAAGGAGAGAGTGCTCCTAAAAAGTATAGAAGTAGCTTTGTGAAGAAAAAAGAGCAAGGTGTGAATGCCATTCAAAAGGGACAATTTAGAAAAAGATATTCGCCATCACACCAAGTTGCTGCCGTATCACCAGTATTCAATGCTCTAGCTTATCAGCCTCAATAAAATCCTCAGCCATATCAACAACCTCAGTCCCCCAGTGCTCAGCCTCAGCAAAATCTGCAGTATCCTCAGCAGAATCGGCTGTTCAACAATCAAGGTCGTGCGTATAGGAGGATAAACTTTGAGCCTATCCCTATGAAATATGCTGACTTGTTTCCGGTTTTGGTCCAGAAGGGTCATATTCAAACGAAAGCTCCACCTATGGTTCCTGCAAATCCTCCTCCTTCCTATAGAGCTGTCAAGTTTTGCCCCTACCACCAAGGTGCTCCAGGACACGATATTGAAAGCTGTTTCAGTATGAAAGCAGACGTCCAGAGGCTCATTAAGTATGGAATCTTGTCCTTCAAAGATTCCGATCCTAATATACAAGTTAACCCGTTACAACCGCATGGTTCACCCTCTGTTAACATGATTCAAGACTGTTTGGCAACCGAACTATTGATTAGTTTGAATCTTATGTTCATTTTGCAACCGAACTTTGATTTGTCCAAAGGAAGGGATAAAGATCAAAATTCTCACAATGCAATGCAAATGCAAGGTTTAGAGAGTTATAGGTTCGGGGGTTGGTTAAACTTAGGGAAGGTGCTAGCATCCTAAGTTTCTGTAGTACTCTACAAGAACCTCTTGTTTTATGTTTGTTTATTGCTATGGTTTATCTGCTTAAGGTATAAAAGACCTAGGGGTTTATTTTTAAGTATACTCGATAAGATATCGCATCTTATGCCTACATATCCTTACGGGAGTGGAATCAGAGTATTTGTAGTTCCCCTAAAGGGTTTGAGGAGTTCTTTGACTGTGGTCAAAGTTCCTACGGGTTTAGGGTAGTTGATTGATTGATTTTAGGAGAAGAGAAGCTTTATCATTTTAAGGGAGATTTAACCGCCACAGGTTGTAGGAAAATAGTCTTTGCATCGTCTTAAGAAAAGGACTTACGTACTCGGATAGGGATCGATGAGGTACACCTTTATCTCTCTTAAGGCAAAGTTCCTACGATATTGATTGTATTGTTGTGGGGTGGAGATTCTATCTCGCTTAAGATGATTTGGCATCTTTCTCTAATGTGTGACTGTTTTTGTATTGAGTTGAATTGTTTGTATTGTGTTGTTTGAATTGTTTTGTCTACGTTGTAAGATAAAGGTCCTTCCTATGGGGTAGGATCTATCCTAGGAGATCGACTTGAATGGGATCAAGGATCAAGGGGAGGATGATGCAAATGATGTGCACTACACACGATTGTTGAATCATGTGTAGGATTTTCCTTTGGACGGAATGCGATGCGAAAATATAAATACGATAATGTAAATTGCTTGTAAAATGAATTGTGGAAATGGTAAAACATACACATACGCATGAGAGCGCTGAAGTGTGTGAGAGTGAATGTGTCGTGAATGTGATTGTGCATGATTGATTACGATGTTGAGATTGATTTTAGACAAATTGATTTTAAGGAGAGTATTGTATTTGATAATGAAATTAATTTAGGAAAATGGTCATTCGCTCTAAGTGAGATTAAAGGAAAAAATAGGGTGAATTGATTTTAAGAAAAGTTATATTTGGGTGAAATTAGTTTTAGGAACAAGGTTAGATTAATTTTAGTGAGATTGATTAGGGAAAGGTCGATTTTAGGGAGAGATTGATTTATGAGAAAAATATATTATTAATTTTTAAGAAAAGCAGTTGGATGAATTATAAGACAAATTAATTGAGATTTGGGTGGGGATAAAAAAAGGATTTATAAAAAAGGATTTATTAAATATAAGACAATGTTATTAATGATTATAAGTTACTATTTGTTAGTTATAAAATAAATTCTTTATTATTAAAATAAACTTAGTTATTATATATTTATTATTTTTGGGAGATATTATTAAATGAGTAAGGTTATGATATAAAAGATTTTAAGTATTTTGGAAAAGTTTGAGTGATTATTATATTGCTCAATAAATAAAAGGTTGATTTAAATGTGAATTAATTAATAAAAGGGTATTGGTTTTATTTATAAATAAAAGGTATGTTTAAAATTATTAGATTAATTATTTAAAAGGGATAATTATGTTTAAAGGGTTAAAAGAAAAAAAGTCGATATTAAGTTAATTAATGGACAAAAAAAGGATTAATTTTAAAATATCATTAACTTAATAAAAAAATTAGAGTTAATTAATTAATAAAATGCTTATTGATCCATTTTTAATTAACAAAATCGATTGGAAGAATATTGATTATTTGATTAAATTAAAAATTAATTAATTAGGGTGGATTAAACGATTAGTTAAGGGAAAGAGAAGGATTAAGTGTGAGTTTTGAGGGTTTACGGGATGTATGTGTGTGAGGGTACGGGATGTGTGTGTGTAGATACAAGGTTACATCAGCATAAACAGAAAATAAACAAAAACGGAAATCAAAAGAAAAAAAAAACCCTAATCCCCCCAATTTCTCCCCCTTTCGATCCGTCGCCTCGTCATCTCCATTCTTTCCTCTCGCTCGCTCTCTCCACCCTTCTAGTTCGTCTTCTCCATTCTTTCCATCACCACTCTACCCACTCTTCATCCTATTTCTGCGATCGAATCTGAAAAAAAACAATAAAAGAACATCATCAAATCCAAAAAACGAAACTCACGACGTCACTGACCTATTCCCTTTTTGCAGGGATGTTGAAGGTGGTGATGGTTCGCGATGGAGGCTTGGATTGGATGGCCGGTGGATCGTCGAGGGGTTTCCGACGATGAAGCTCAAAAAAAGGATAAGTTCCCTTGCTTTTTCAATTTATGGTTTTATGATTTGGGGGTTTCTCATGTTGAACTGTTTATGGATTTTTGTGAATATTGTGGATTCTGTGAGTGTTGTTGTCTCTCCTTTTGATGACTTGTTATCCTTTTATAGGCTCAAAGACATTGATTTGGATTGAATGCTCTGATTTCGTGGCAGATGGTTTTGGAAAGAATAAATGTGGTTTGAGACATGTTTGTACGTGTTTGGAAAGAAATCAAGTTGCCTTGGACATATGTGATTTTGATGATGATTCAAAAATTGTTGTTTCCTCACAATTATTGCCGTGAATGCCCCTCCAATTTGACCTGTCATGAATTCACATTTCTCTTTGTTGCAGCAAAATGCTCTCCTTCACAAGATGCCTCCAAATTCGATGACAATTCATCCATGAGAGTGGAACACACGGATTAACCATAAAGAGAGAGTTCGACGCTTAACCAGGAGACGGGACTTGAAGAGCTGCGTGGGCTTTGAATATCGAAGGTATTGTCGCTCTTTTCGTATCGTCATACTTAGTAACTTTCAATAGCTTAAATTTTCTTCTCCTTTATACCAGGAAAACAACATTATGCCAAGCCTTAAGAGTTTATTACAACTGAGCAAGGGTGGTCACCGAGAGTGTCGTTGCTGCCGTGACATGCCGCGAGTTCATTTCTCAACTTGAAAAGAAATAAAAAAAGTGAGCTGAAGTCTCTAGTTCGACGATTAATCTCCTGCTTTCTAACTGTGGTCTAAAAAAATCTGGCTTTGCAGGGTGATGATGGTTTAGGTGTGATACTCGATTTGGACTGCTTTATTCAGATGGTTACAACATTATTCCGCCACAACCTCAACCTGCTAGAGGCTAAACTCTTTGTCCAACTTCAACACCGTTTTCTTCCATGTGATTGACTGTTGATAACGTGAGTACTTGTTGCTTTCGGGGTACGGTTCCGCAGCGTAATGGGGAGCTAGTTCAACAGGCGATAATGGTCTGAGCATGTGCTGGTTTTATGCCACGGCAGGCAAGGTCTTCCTCGTGAATAATCAGAACCTCTGCAATGCTGGTTATAGCCTCTTAATAGGATTGGCTTTCCTTGTTTTTCACTAGTTATGCAGATTCTGTTGGAGGATTTCTGTGTTTATAAACATCTTGGTTTCTTGTTCAGGTATACTTGTCAGCAACATGGAGCTGCTCGGAGAAGCGGTCGTGACCGTTCAAAGCAAAAGCTGGTGTGTACAAAGTCAAAACGAACGAAGTTGTGGACACGGTGCTTCATCATCATGCTTAACAGCAATGGCGTTGGCTGGGATTTGTGACACGATTGTAATTCAAAATGGTTTTGGAAGGCTTGAACATAAATATGGAAGGGGTATTGCTCTTGATCTGTTCACTTTTCTTTATGGATTAGGATGCTTTTATCTCCATTTCATAACAGGATTTCTGATTTCCATTTGCAGAATGCAATCTTTCTGGCTGAAGACCATTGTAGGAACATCCTGAGCATGATATGCCAAGAAGTCTAAGTTGTGCATTCCCTTTCGGTTTTTATTGCTTAAAGTTTAAATTATGCAACCACTTCCGATTCTTGACCCGACTTCCATATATCCACCATTTTACAGGAAATGTTGACGGCAGCTTAACCGGTGCGGTAGTGAGGAGTTACTGAAAAGAAAAAGTGCCTCATCACCAAAAAGCGAGAGTCACGAGGAGGCTGATTTTCATTCAAGCCCTCTTGCTGTCAAAGAGGTCTGCTATGCGGAATATTTATAGAACAATTGTCGCAGGTACGACACTAGACATGTCACCACCCTTTTACGAAGATATTGTAAAAATCCAATTTAGTAACCATGGCATGTGTTTCCAATGTTCTTAATTGTAGGGGATAGACCTCATTTGTTTACTTCTTGTTTCTGTTTCAGATTTGGCAAACCATATTCTTCTCCCTTGCTGCCTCGAACAGATGTCAGATCTTTTTCAGAAGAACGCTCTCAGGCTGTTCATATCGGCGTTTTACTCAGTTTCAAAAGCTGTATGGAAATTCCCGTTGTATCAGCAAGATGGGCTGGTTACAGACTGCTGGTATTTGTTTAGTTGTTATGAAAGGCTGGGATTGTTGGCGAAAACCGGGTTCTGGGGTGCTTTGAGCAACAGATGGGGGTAATGCACTTGTTTCTGCTTTTGTCAACGACGACAGGTTTGTCATCGGGATTTCGTAAAGTCTGTGTTGCGGGTTTTCGTTCCTCGAGGTTTCGTTTGGGAGCAGCCTCTCTGCCTAATTCTTTGGGAGGTAAACATCTCCGACTCACAAGCATGCATTCTGATGAACTTAGAGAATGCTCGAATCATTTCAATAATATCAATTGGTTTCTTCTTCGAAGACTTGTTTAATGACGCCACTTCTGTCTAAAAATGCAGGTAGGCTGCCGGTGAGCGACTCATCATTAATTCTTTAATTCTTTGCATCTCCATGACCCAGCACCAACTCTAAATAGGGCAAAATATGGAAAGCGAGAATCTGCTCCAACAGCTGCCTTTGTGGCTCCCTTCTTTCGAAGACTTTCAGTTTCCGTCAAGGTTGATTCCAAATTCATAACCTAGCCGTCCATTCCGGTAAACAAAAATGTGGAATTAGCTGTGAGGTTTAAGCATTCATCAATTAATTCTGCAACGATGTTCTAGTGGTTGGATAAGTCGAGATAAGTTTGCCTTTGTATGTCTTGACTGTTACTTTTGGCACTCCTTTTGCAGGTATGACTTGGAGACAAAGGGATCCCTCACGAGCTCAGCCACGACAAAGCCGGCAGAAACTTTGAAGGTGTTATGAAGAACAAGGGCGACAACTTACTGTCATGTTGTCCTCACATCGGTTTAGCTTCTCTTTGTAAAGGAAAACTAATAGATTTGCATCAAGATTAGGGTCCAGTCTTGTAAATGATTCATGGATTGATTTGGATAATAGAACCTGACTTTGTAGTGCAAACGGTATAAAAACATGGTCTCTTAGATGAATGAATTTTGAGTTTGCTTTGTGGGACAGATAATAATCCGATTTTGCAAAGCTTGTTGTTGATCCCTTTAGGACACCTTTTTTTTTAATTGTGACAGGTTTAATTTATGTGTAGCTCCAAGCATATTTGATTGTAATAGCATGATCTTAAGAACCAAGCAAGTTTAAATATTAATTGACTAACCAAACGGGTTCGTCGTAAGCTATGCATACCAACTTGCACTTGTGATTTCTAAACTTTGATGGTGAATAAACGGTCTTCCTCCCACTTGGATCTCCTTGAATTTCATAGTTCCTGATTTCACAATGTACTAAAGTTTGCTGAAAAAATGATGAATCATGTTCAAACTTTTCCACTTAAATTTGAATACAGGCTCTCCCTATGATAGCTACGGAAATAGCCCTAAATGGACTTCAACTTGCTAGGATACACACAATTTCTTTTAAGTTGTAGCTTGAACTTGAATCTTGAAGTTGCGAAGAAAGATAGCGAATAAATTCAAATCTTCATAAATCTTGAATTCTATTCTGAATATTTAATGCATAAACTCAATTCCAATCTTTAACCGTTTATCGTTTCAAGGCACCAATAAGGGAAACTCAAGTCCAACCTTTTTCAAGAGCCGACATAACCGCAATGTTTGAATTGAATCAAAGCCCAACTGACCTCGTCTTTGAAATTGTAAGAATATGTGCTGGTTCACTTGGGATTACTGCGTCTGCACATGAATAAAGTTAAATAGCAATAGAAAATACGCAACAAGAGGTGGGATCCTACGGTCAAAAATTAGGGTGCAACAGATGCCCCTATTTAAGTTACTCCTATTCGGAGATATGGAGATTGAAATCTTCGTCTCGACGAGATAGGAGGGACTTAAATATAAACATTGCACGAATTTTTGGCCATAAGAAGCCACCAAATGCATATGATATGCAATGATATGAGAAATGCAAGACAAACAGTCCTATGGAAACAAGACGCCACATGGGAGAAGTCTAGACACAAAACATGGGAAAAACAGGCTCAACAAAGCGAGACTCCACGGGGAAAAAATGACAATCACAAAGTGTCTATAAAATATGTTGTGGAGAAGCTTGCGAGAAAACCACTTGAAGAACCTACTGTATATGTCAAATATAATTGATTCAAGACATCATCTGTAGGAATCTACTGTTAAGACTTGCAAATTCAATTGGGAATACTTTTTCCAAAGTATGTACTGTTAACATTTGTAGGGAATCTGCTGCCGAGATTCTGTGTTGAAGTTTGCTGGAGATATACTTCTGACGAAGTCCACTGGAAATCTACTTCCGAGATTAACCAGGAAATAAAATCGAAATACCTACTGCCGAGGTCTACTGGTAATCTACTGCGGAGATTAGCCAGCAAACAAAAAAAGGAATACCTACTGCCGAGGTCTACTGGTAATCTATTGTCGAGATTAGCCAGGAAATGAAATATGAATACCTACTGCCGAGGTCTTCTGGGAATCTACTGCCGAGATTAACCAGGAAATGAAATATGTCTACCTACTGCCGAGGTCTTCTGGGGATCTACTGCCGAGATTAACCAGGAAATGAAGTATGTCTACCTACTGCCGAGGTCTTCTGGGAATCTACTGCCGAGATTAACCAGGAACTGTAAGATGTTTGAATGATTGCCGTTGTAGACTGTAGATGTCATTGTAGACTTTAGTTGTCGTTGTAGACTATAGTTGTAAATTGTTGTTGTCAATGTAGATGTAGTTCGTTGTAGAACTTGTAGGTGTAATTGTAGATTTTCGGCTGTAAGCCATAATGTATTGGAGGTTGCAAAACTTCACCGGGATCTTCAAAAGAATGTGAGCCGGTTGAATTGTAATGTATGTCTTCTTAAATAAAGAGAGACTATTGTGATAAACTTCTTCGACTTCTTCGGGGAGATGTCACTTGACGGAAGTAAACCTGTGTGATGAACTCGCTGGGGAATATATTCTTGGGGAGTACCTCTGTTGTTGTAAAAATATGTGAATTCTCAAATAAAGAGAAATGTCTGTAATTGTCTTCTCTGATGAATCATGAAGGACCCACTGAGGGTAACTGAACTATCTTGTGAAAACTGTCGTTTGTCGTTTTGAACAAGATCCTGATCAAAACGAGTTGCTCAAATAAAGAGATTGTTATAGTCCAAATGTAGACGTTCGAGAAAAAATTGTTGAAGAAATGTTTGTCTTCATGAATACTCTTCTTGGGGAATATAGTGCAAAATAAATGCACACTTAATCCGTGTTCAAAGGTTGGAGACGTCCATAATGTGATTGTCAAAAGACCGAAGTTCGATTCGGGAAGTAGCCGAAAAGAAACTGTCAAGTAAGACTTGACCATTGAGGTGTGAACTCAAATGGAATTGTACTAAAATAACCATCTTCCATGAGGATTGAACTCCATGGGGAAAAATGAAACATTGTGCTTTTTCTGCCTAGGTCGACAAATCTAATTGGAGGGATAAGACGCACCCAAACACCTAGGGATAACTACAGCCAAAGCGAAAGAATAAAATAGACACAAAGAACGTAAACAAATGCACATGCCATGCTGTCTACTTATATGCTATGCGTATGCTTATGCTGACAAAACAAACAGAAAGAAGCGACCGAAGATAAACATCTCGGGATAAATATCTCGGCCAATCTTCACAGATAGAAGTACCACTAGGGGGTAGACGGAGAACCAAATATGGGATCACACTCCTGCTTCAAGGCTTCAAAATTTCTCTTGGGGAATAGAGAACCTTCTACTTGGGGATGCAACATCTTTGGTAAGTCTGAAAGGTTGCATGAAGTTGTGCTTTCTAGGGATCTGCTTCTCTTCAAATTCCAAATGCCCCAAGTCACATGGTTTAAGAAAAACATCTCGAGAGGATCTTATAGAAAACATGATGTCCGAATGCCCCACTATTTTCAAACTCTCAGAGAGATTCGCCGAATCTCGACGTAACTGCCCCTGATTGACGGTATACTGAGTCTTCCAATTTGTGCTTTAGATGAAGCCAAACTCGTACGGATCAAACTTATTGAAAAATAAATTGCCCCAGGTTGGCAAGGTCCTCAAGTCCATCAAAGTCTGTTTGTAATCTTTCTAAGATATCAAGCGATTTTAGCAAGTCAGAAATGTTAATTTCGAAACGGGTAATGCAACACGTTTGTCTTGAAGTTTTTTTTTGAAAAGAGATATCGCAATAACTTGTGATCGAAACCACTAGTTAGGATATAAATTAAAAATTATTTATAAAGCCGATTTAATTTGAGCATAGCTCAAAGAGTCAGGAAATAATATCTCATCGAGTATGTTTTCGAATTAAACCTTACTTCAATTAGGACTTTGAAGGTTGTATATGGGCTTAATTTATAACTTGTAAAATGGAGGAATAAAGGATTAGTATATTTGTGCCCACCCAATTTTCAGAAGATGTTCATTATTTTTTGCTATTACCCTGCCCCAGGCCAAAAACGAGGTTTCGGTTTGGGAGAAAAAACAAATCTTTTCTCAAGGCTTAAAAAGAGGGTTTAACTATGTTGGTGTTTAGATGGTTGAGATAATGCCTTACATCATCAGTAGGGTTTTTATTCGGAGCATACAACGAGAGATCATGCGTTTTACTTCATCATCCTCCTTCCAATTTTTCACCAGAGTGAGAAAAATTGGGTAAAGTCGGTATTATAAATTATTTTGAAAAACAATTTGAGTGAAAACGAATGGATTTCTTCAAGACGAACACTTATTGCATTACTTATTCAAAATAACAAGTTCTTACATGCCAAAAATACTTTTAATCAAAGAAATAAAAAGAAAACGAAAGTAGATAGGTGATCAGCATAACGGTGTTCCATTCAAGACTGGTCTTTCTCTTTTGAAGGTCAGCACTTCGTTATCAATCATTTCTTGGACTTTCTCTTGAAAAACTTTGCACTCTTCAATCGAATGCCCCAACGCTCCATCATGGAATTCACAGCTGGCGTTTGGGTTGCACCACGGTGGACGAGAGTTCATGATTCTAGTCTTTCTGGGTGTCATTACCGAGTTTCGGATGAAATAAGACCAAAGTTGACTGTAAGACATTGGGATAAGATCAAACCAACGAGTTTCTTCTTTTGGAATACTCAGGGGTATTTTTTGAAACCGTCTTCGAACCTGTCAATTCTGATGCTGATCTAGAGATGTCAACCTTCGCTTATGTGGTAGTCGCTGCTCATGCTGAACAGGCGCTTCATACTGATGTTGAGGATAAGGTATTGGAACCGGATCTGGCAGGATTTGAGAGGAATCCCAAACTGCATTAACATCAACGCTTCTTTCCTCTAGGGAATCATCAGCTGAAATCTCTTCACTAGCTCGATCATTCAAGTTATCACGGATTCTTCCACTTTTGAGTGCGTTCTCAATGTTTACCCCGACTTCTATAATTTTGGAGAAATCTGATGGTACAGCGCCTACCATCCTGACATAATAAGAGTCTGGCAGTGTTCTTAGAAACATCTTGGTTAAATCTTTCTCTGGAAGTGGTGGACGAACCTGGGCTGCCAACTCTTTCCATCGCTGAGCATATTCCCTAAAAGATTCATCATCATTCTTACTCATTCCTTCTAGTTGATCACTGTCTGGGGCCACGTCCAAATTATAATGGTATTGCTTTATGAAAGCATCAGCTAAGTTTCTCCAAGATTGAATACAGTTCCTTTGTAGCTTCATATACCATATCAAGGATGCCCCAGATAAGCTTTCTTGAAAGCAGTGCATCATCAATTCATCATCGTCAACATAGGCAGCCACCTTTCGACAAAACATTGTCAAATGGTATCTTGGACAACTAACACCTTTGTAAACCTCAAAGATAGGCATCTTGAACTTCGGAGGAATGATTACACCTGGGACCAGACATAGGTCACGAGCATCAAGGTCAGATGCATTTTCTTCTTTCACTATTTTCAATTGCCCTTTAAAATCACATAATTCTTTCTCCATTGCTATGAATCTAGGATCGTCCATCTTTATCTTAGCATGAACATTCTGAAGATTAGGCACAAGCTGTGGAAACTGGGGAACTCTTTCATCAGCTTGATTAACCAAGCTATCTTGCATAGGTGGAGGTTGGGTAGGGACATCCACTTGTTGAACATTGTCGTCAGAGGGAAGATTAAATAATGGATTGGTCACCATTCTGAAGCCGGTTATGAAATCCATATCCTTCGTTCTCTTTATTATCCTTCGGTAGTACTTCAAGCTTGGTTCAATGGTCGAGATGTCAGTTGACGAGACAAGGACAGAGAGACGGAATGAGGACGCAGTGGAGAAGAGACACATGCACATGCTAATGCAAACAAAATGCAGATGCAGGATGAGCAGGACTTCATGGGATTCCTCTATTTATGGGCATTGCGGTAAAAGGAAAACATTTTATTAAATCGAAACGGATTACATAAATATTCTTTTAAAGAGTCCCAAATAAAAGCTAAATAAAAGCTAGTAAAGACACTAAAGAAGTTTTGAATTATGCTGCTTGAGCAGCTCTTCCAACTGAGCCTTCTCACGGGTGAGGTTTTCCACAATCATCTTCCAGACGGTACATTGAGAGTCGGAGGAAAATAAATCCTCCAACACCTTCCTTCTCTTGTAGGGGAGTAGTTCTTCATCCTTCAATTGTAATTGCTCTTGAAGTTTAACATTTTGCTCCTGAAGTTCATTCTCCTGTGTCTGAAATTCTTTCTTCTGTTTATGAAATTCCTTTTCTCGTTCTTGAGATTCCTTCTGAAGCTCACTAATCTCTGCAACAGCCACTTGATATTTGTTTTTCCATACCTCTGTCTCATGCTGCGATTTCTTTAATGTAACCTCCAATTCCTCAGCATCAGACATAAAAACATAAACAGGCTCTCTCTTCGGAGGTATAGGGTCTTGACGGGAATAAGGCATCCTCAGCTTGATTGCCCTGTCTCTTACCCATTGGAGATATGGTTCTAAAGATACACAATTAGGCCTCCCTATGCTTCTCTTCCCCTTCTTGTACACACTGCGCCATGCATCCAAAACCTTTCCTCGAAGCTCCATATCATTGTGGAAGAAAATACTTTTTACATGGGAACTTTCAGGAGGTCCCTTCAACGGGTATCCCAACTGTCGACGAGCTAAAACGGGATTGTAGCTGATTCCTCCAGCAAAACTGAGCAATAGTACATTACCAAAGTTACCACAACTATCAATGATTAATACTCCATCATATACTCGATTGTACCAATCAATGTCAGAATGGGTCAATGCCATAACCCTAGGAGACCAAAGTTCTTTGCCAACATTTGTAAAAGAGCTAGTCTTTGGCAAGTGCGAAATAAACCACTTATAAAGTAAGGGTACACAACAAGTAATCATCCCTCCACCACGAAGGTTTCAGAGGTTTATAGAGTGATATGTGTTACCCAACAAAGTCGGCACTGGGTTGTTCTTCATAAAGATCTTAAATGCTTTGAGATCGATGAAACCTTCAAAACTTGGAAATAGAAATATCCCATAAACAAGTAAGGTGAAAATTGCTTCGAACTGAGCCTTGTTCGAATGATTAGCATAAAATAAAGCTTTCTCGACTAGGAAACCTGTCTTTAAACCAAGAATTCCATCCTTGGTAACCATGTTGGCCTTGACGTCAGCTACCTTTAAACGGAGGGCCTTAGCAATATCTTTCTCATCAGGGTCCTTTTCCAAGAAGGGAAAAGGAGATTCTTCCAGGATAGGTAGACCCACCAAAAAGGGGTACTCTTCTAATGTAGGTAACAACTGAAAATCTGGGAAGGTGAAACAATGGTAAAGAGGATCATAGAACTGTAGTAGAGTGGCAAGAAGTCCTTCATTCACTGTGCGACCCAATAAAGATATCAGCTTCCCATATTTGTTCTTGAATTCCTCTTGATCCTTGATAAAGCACCACAACTTCTTTAGGTCATCCAATTTGGAACTCTTAAAAGTATATTTCACAGTACGTCTTTCATTTGAAGTCATGGTGACCTACAATGTTCATAAACGAAAGTAAATCCCATGAAGTCCAATGCAAAATGATGTTATATGAATGCAGCAAACACAAGTATTCACATAAGGACACAAAGATAAACAAACAAAGGGGAACCCTAGGTTTGCAATGAGCATGGAGTAAAGGTATACCCTTTCCCAAATGTTATGGACTAAAGGTTGTTTGTACCTGTAGAACGAGGTTCTAAAGGGACTCAAAGTCATCAGCCCATCTTTCGGATATTATCAACTTCTCAACTAACTCGAGGATTAATAATATTCTCAAGAGAACTTCTTTTGAGTGTAGCTTCGCGTAACACTATTTCGGGAGTACTCCCTCATAGTCCCGCACTACGTCCTAATAAAGGCCAAAGTTGGGTTAAGGTAACTACGGTCCTCAATATCATAGGCTCCAAGGTCGAAAATAGTGAGTGTCTTCACGATTACTCGTTCAACAGTACTATTTCGGGAGGGCCTCAATTGAGCGGGATTCTCAATTTAACTTAGTCGGGATTCAACTCCCTATAAGCCTCCTTGACTATATCACCATCCTATCTTAATTTCTCTCAAGTCCGGGTGCAGGACTTTGTCTCACCACTCAAAGGTAACCCAAAAGAAATAAAGAAATCAATAAGTCAACAAATAAACAAGTAAGCAAATATAAAGCAATACATATAAATAAAACAAGGTAGGGTAACCCACAGAGGAGTCCCCAGTGAAGTCGCCATTTCTGTCGCGGTGAAAATCGAATACCAAACTATTGATTAGTTTGAATCTTATGTTCATTTTGCAACCAAACTTTGATTTGTCCAAAGGAAGGGATAAAGATCGAAATTCCCACAATGCAATGCAAATGCAAGGCTTAGAGAGTTATAGGTTCAGGGGTTGGTTAAACTTAGGGAAGGTGCTAGCATCCTAAGTTTCTGTAGTACTCTACAGGAACCTCTTGTTTTATGTTTGTTTATTGTTATGGTTTATCTGCTTAAGGTATAAAAGACCTAGGGGTTTATTTTTAAGTATACTCGATAAGATATTGCATCTTATGCCTACATATCCTTACGGGAGTGGAATCAGAGTATTTGTAGTTCCCCTAAAGGGTTTGAGGAGTTCTTTGACTGTGGTCAAAGTTCCTACGGGTTTAGGGTAGTTGATTGATTGATTTTAGGAGAAGAGAAGCTTTATCATTTTAAGGGAGATTTAACCACCACAGGTTGTAGGAAAATAGTCTTTGCATCGTCTTAAGAAAAGGACTTACGTACTCGGATAGGGATCGACGAGGTACACCTTTATCTCTTTTAGGGCAAAGTTCCTACGGTATTGATTGTATTGTTGTGGGGTGGAGATTCTATCTCGCTTAAGATGATTTGGCATCTTTCTCTAATGTGTGACTGTTTTTGTATTGAGTTGAATTGTTTGTATTGTGTTGTTTGAATTGTTTTGTCTACGTTGTAAGATAAAGGTCCTTCCTACGGGGTAGGATCTATCCTAGGAGATCGACTTGAATGGGATCAAGGATCAAGGGGAGGATGATGCAAATGATGTGCACTACACACGATTGTTGAATCATGTGTAGGATTTTCCTTTGGACGGAATGCGATGCGAAAATATAAATACGATAATGTAAATTGCTTGTAAAATGAATTGCGGAAATGGTAAAACATACACATACGCATGAGAGCGCTGAAGTGTGCGAGAGTGAATGTGTCGTGAATGTGATTGTGCACAATTGATTACGATGTTGAGATTGATTTTAGACGGATTGATTTTAAGGAGAGTATTGTATTTGATAACGAAATTAATTTAGGAAAATGGTCATTCGCTCTAAGTGAGATTAAAGGAAAAAATAGGGTGAATTGATTTTAAGAAAAGTTATATTTGGGTGAAATTAGTTTTAGGAACAAGGTTAGATTAATTTTAGTGAGATTGATTAGGGAAAGGTCGATTTTAGGGAGAGATTGATTTATGAGAAAAATATATTATTAATTTTTAAGAAAAGCAGTTGGATGAATTATAAGACAAATTAATTGAGATTTGGGTGGGGATAAAAAAAGGATTTATAAAAAAGGATTTATTAAATATAAGACAATGTTATTAATGATTATAAGTTACTATTTGTTAGTTATAAAATAAATTCTTTATTATTAAAATAAACTTAGTTATTATATATTTATTATTTTTTGGAGATATTATTAAATGAGTAAGGTTATGATATAAAAGATTTTAAGTATTTTGGAAAAGTTTGAGTGATTATTATATTGCTCAATAAATAAAAGGTTGATTTAAATGTGAATTAATTAATAAAAGGGTATTGGTTTTATTTATAAATAAAAGGTATGTTTAAAATTATTAGATTAATTATTTAAAAGGGATAATTATGTTTAAAGGGTTAAAAGAAAAAAAGTCAATATTAAGTTAATTAATGGACAAAAAAGGATTAATTTTAAAATATCATTAACTTAATAAAAAAAATTAGAGTTAATTAATTAATAAAATGCTTATTGATCCATTTTTAATTAACAAAATCGATTGGAAGAATATTGATTATTTGATTAAATTAAAAATTAATTAATTAGGGTGGATTAAACGATTAGTTAAGGGAAAGGGAAGGATTAAGTGTGAGTTTTGAGGGTTTACGGGATGTATGTGTGTGAGGGTACGGGATGTGTGTGTAGATACAAGGTTACATCAGCATAAACAGAAAATAAAGAAAAATGGAAATCAAAAGAAAAAAAAACCCTAATCCCCCCAATTTCTCCCCCTTTCGACCCGTCGCCTCGTCATCTCCATTCTTTCCTCTCGCTCGCTCTCTCCACCCTTCTAGTTCGTCTTCTCCATTCTTTTCATCACCACTCTACCCACTCTTCATCCTATTTCTGCGATTGAATCTGAAAAAAACAATAAAAGAACATCATCAAATCCAAAAAACGAAACTCACGGCGTCACTGACCTATTCCCTTTTTGCAGGGATGTTGAAGGTGGTGATGGTTCGCGATGGAGGCTTGGATTGGATGGCCGGTGGATCTTCGAGGGGTTTCCGACGATGAAGCTAAAAAAAAGGATAAGTTCCCTTGCTTTTTCAATTTCTGGGTTTATGATTTGGGGGTTTCTCGTGTTGAACTGTTTATGGTATTTTTGTGAATATTGTGGATTCTGTGAGTGTTGTTGTCTCTCCTTTTGATGACTTGTTGTTATCCTTTTATAGGCTCAAAGACATTGATTTGGATTGAATGCTCTGATTTCGTGGTAGATGGTTTTGGAAAGAATAAATGTGGTGTGAGACATGTTTGTACGTGTTTGGAAAGAAATCAAGTTGCCTTGGACATATGTGATTTTGATGATGATTCAAAAATTGTTGTCTCCTCACAATTATTGTCGTGAATGCCCCTCCAATTTGACCTGTCATGAATTCACATTTCTCTTTGTTGCAGCAAAATGCTCTCCTCCACAAGATGCCTCCAAATTCGATGACAATTCATCCATGAGAGTGGAACACACGGATTAACCATAAAGAGAAAGTTCGACACTTGACCGGGAGACGGGACTTGAAGAGCTGCGTGGGCCTTGAATATCGAAGGTATTGTCACTCTTTTCGTATCATCATACTTAGTAACTTTCAACAGCTTAAATTTTCTTCTCCTTTATGCCAGGAAAACAACATTATGCCAATCCTTGAGAGTTTATTACAGCTGAGCAAGGGTGGTCACCGAGAGTGTCGCTGCTGCCATGACATGCCGCGAGTTCATTTCTCAACTTGAAAAGAAATAAAAAAAGTGAGCTGAAGTCTCTAGTTCGATGATTAATCTTCTGCTTTCTAACTGTGGTCTAAAAAAATCTGGCTTTGCAGGGTGATGATGGTTTAGGTGTGATACTCTATTTGGACTGCTTTGTTCAGATGGTTACAACATTATTCCGCCACGACCTCAACCTGCTAGAGGCTAAACTCTTTGTCCAACTTCAACACCGTTTTCTTCCATGTGATTGACTGTTGATAACGTGAGTACTTGTTGCTTTCGGGGTACGGTTCCGCAGCATAATGGGGAGCTAGTTCAACAGGCGATAATGGTCCGAGCATGTGCTGGTTTTATGCCACGGCAGGAAAGGTCTTCCTCGTGAATAATCAGAACCTCTGCAATGCTGGTTATAGCCTCTTAATAGGATTGGCTTTCCTTGTTTTTCACTAGTTATGCAGATTCTGTTGGAGGATTTATGTGTTTATAAACATCTTGGTTTCTTGTTCAGGTATACTTGTCAGCAACATGGAGCTGCTCGGAGAAGCGGTCGTGACCGTTCAAAGCAAAAGCTGGTGTGTACAAAGTCAAAACGAACGAAGTTGTGGACACGGTGCTTCATCATCATGCTTAACAGCAATGGCGTTGGCTGGGATTTGTGACACGATTGTAATTCAAAACGGTTTTGGAAGGCTTGAACATAAATATGGAAGGGGTATTGCTCTTGATCTGTTCATTTTTCTTTACGGATTAGGATGCTTTTATCTCCATTTCATAACAGGATTTCTGATTTCCATTCGCAGAATGCAATCTTTCTGGCTGAAGACCATTGTAGGAACATCCTGAGCATGATAGGCCAAGAAGTCTAAGTTGTGTATTCCCTTTCGGTTTTTATTGCTTAAAGTTCAAATTATGCAACCACTTCTGATTCTTGACCCGACTTCCATATATCCACCATTTTACAGGAAATGTTGACGGCAGCTTAACCGATGCGGTAATGAGGAGTTACTGAAAAGAAAAAGTGCCTCATCACCAAAAAGCGAGAGTCACGAGGAGGCTGATTTTCATTCAAGCCCTCTTGCTGTCAAAGAGCTCTGCTATGAGGAATATTTATAGAACAATCGTCGCAGGTACGACACTAGACATGTCACCACCCTTTTACGAAGATATTGTAAAAATCCAATTTAGTAACCATGGCATGTGTTTCCGATGTTCTTAATTGTAGGGGATATACCTCATTTGTTTACTTCTTGTTTCTGTTTCAGATTTGGCAAACCATATTCTTCTCCCTTGCTGCCTCGAACAGATGTCAGATCTTTTTCAGAAGAACGCTCTCAGGCTGTTCATATCGGCGTTTTACTCAGTTTCAAAAGCTGTATGGAAATTCCCGTTGTATCAGCAAGATGGGCTGGTTACAGACTGCTGGTATTTGTTTACTTGTTATGAAAGGCTGGGATTGTTGGCGAAAACCGGGTTCTGGGGTGCTTTGAGCAACAGATGGGGGTAATGCACTTGTTTCTGCTTTTGTCAACGACGACAGGTTTGTCATCGGGATTTCGTAAAGTCTTTGTTGCGGGTTTTCATTCCTCGAGGTTTCGTTTGGGAGCAGCCTCTCTGCCTAATTCTTTGGGAGGTAAACATCTCCGACTCACAAGCATGCATTCTGACGAACTTAGAGAATGCTCGAATTATTTCAATAATATCAATTGGTTTCTTCTTCGAAGACTTATTTAATGACACCGCTTCTGTCTAAAAATGCAGGTAGGCTGCCGGTGAGCGGCTCGTCATTAATTCTTCAATTCTTCGCATCTCCATGACCCACCACCAACTCTAAACAGGGCAAAATATGGAAAGCGAGAATCTGCTCCAGCAGCTGCCTTTGTGGCTCCCTTCTTTCGAAGACTTTCAGTTTCCGTCAAGGTTGATTCCAAATTCATAACCTAGCCGTCTATTCCGGTAAACAAAAATGTGGAATTGGCTGTGAGGTTTAAGCATTCATCAATTAATTCTGCAGTGATGTTCTAGTGGTTGGATAAGTCGAGATAAGTTTGCCTTTGTATGTCTTGACTGTTACTTTTGGCACTCCTTTTGCAGGTATGACTTGGAGACAAAGGGATCCCTCACGAGCTCAGCCACGACAAAGCCGGCAGAAACTTTGAAGGTGTTATGAAGAACAAGGGCGACAACTTACTGTCATGTTGTCCTCACATCGGTTTAGCTTCTCTTTGTAAAGGAAAACTAATAGTTTTGCATCAAGATTAGGGTCATGTCTTGTAAATGATTCATGGATTGATTTGGATAATAGAACCTGACTTTGTAGTGCAAACGGTATAAAAACATGGTCTCTTAGATGAATGAATTTTAAGTTTGCTTTGTGGGACAGATAATAATCCGATTTTGCAAAGCTTGTTGTTGATCCCTTTAGGACACCTTTTTTTTTTAATTGTGACAGGTTTAATTTATGTGTAGCTCCAAGCATATTTGATTGTAATAGCATGATCTTGAGAACCAAGCAAGTTTAAATATTAATCTACTAACCAAACGGGTTCGTCGTAAGCTATGCATACCAACTTGCACTTGTGATTTCTAAACTTTGATGGTGAACAAACGGTCTTCCTCCCACTTGGATCTCCTTGAATTTCATAGTTCCTGATTTCACAATGTACTAAAGTTTGCTGAAAAAATGATGAATCATGTTCAAACTTTTCCACTTAAATTTGAATACAGGCTCTCCCTATGATAGCTACGGAAATAACCCTAAATGGACTTCAACTTGCTAGGATACACACAATTTCTTTTAAGTTGTAGCTTGAACTTGAATCTTGAAGTTGCGAAGAAAGATAGCGAATAAATTCAAATCTTCATAAATCTTGAATTCTATTCTGAATATTTAATGCATAAACTCAATTCCAATCTTTAACTGTTTATCGTTTCAAGGCACCGATAAGGGAAACTCAAGTCCAACCTTATTCAAGAGCCGACATAACCGCAATGTTTGAATTGAATCAAAGCCCAACTGACCTCGTCTTTGAAATTGTAAGAATAGGTGCTGGTTCACTTGGGATTACTGCGTCTGCACATGAATAAAGTTAAATAGCAATAGAAAATACGCAACAAGAGGTGGGATCCTACGGTCAAAAATTAGGGTGCAACAGCTGTCAACGCTCATGGAAAAGGGATAGGTGCTGTTATTGTGACTCCTCAAGGGACCCACTTCCCATTTACCTCTAGATTAACATTCCAGTGTATTAATAATGAGGCTGAGTACGAGGCATGCATTATGGGTCTTGAAGAAGCAGTCGATTTGAGAATTAAGAATTTGGATATGTTTGGTGATTCTGCAGCGGTAATCAACCAAATCACTGGAGAATGGATAACTCGACATGATAATTTGGTCCCATACAGGGATTATGCTAGAAGACTGTTACCGTTCTTTGATAGGGTTGAGTTTCATCATATCCCTCGTGATGAGAACAGAATGGCAGATGCGTTAGCAACTTTAGCCTCGATGATTGTGGTAAACTTTTGGAACGATTGTCCTCGGATTAAAGTAAAACGTCTTGACAGACCTGCCTACATCTTTGCCGTCGAGGAAGTTGAAGATGGCAAACCCTGGTACCATGACATCGAAGTGTTTCTTAGAACTCAAGAATATCCTTTGGGAGCTTCCAACAAAGACAAGAAAACTTTGAGAAGGTTGGCTAGAAATTTTCTTCTGAGTAACAATGTGTTGTACAAGCGGAATTTTGACATGGTCTTACTGAGATGTGTTGACAAACAAGAAGCGGATATGTTAATAACGGAAATTTACGAAGGGTCTTTTGGCACTCATGCCAACAGACATGCTATGGCTAAGAAGCTTTTAAGGGCTGGTTATTATTGGATCACAATGAAATCAGATTGTTACAAGTTTGCCAGAAAGTGTCACAAGTGTCAGATTTACGCAGATAAGATTCACGTGCCTCCGACTTTGTTGAATGTTATCTCATCACCGTGGCCATTCTCTATGTGGGGAATTGATATGATTGGAATGATAGAGCCGAAAACGTCTAATGGACACCGATTCATCTTAGTAGCCATTGATTATTTTACCAAGTGGGTCGAGGCGGCTTCCTATGCTAATGTAACTCGACATGTGGTTGTCAAATTTATCAAGAATCAGCTTATTTGCCGATATGGTGTGCCAAGCAGAATTATTACAGACAACGGTTCCAATTTGAACAACAAGATGATGAAAGAGTTGTGTGAAGAATTCAAGATTGAGCATCATAATTCTTCCCCTTATAGACCAAAGATGAATGGGGCTATTGAAGTCGCCAACAAAAACATTAAGAAGATCATTCAGAAAATGGTTGTTACTTACAAAGATTAGCACGAAATGCCCCCATTCGCCTTGCATGGATATCGTACGATGGTACGCACATCGACTGGGGCAACTCCATTTTCACTTGTCTATAGTATGGAAGCAGTACTCCCGATAGAAGTTGAGATTCCTTCTATGAGGATTTTGGTGGAGGCAAAGTTATCAGAAGCTGAATGGTGCCAGAACAGATATGATCAGTTGAACTTAATCGAAGAAAAGAGGATGGCTGCGCTATGCCATGGACAACTGTATCAGCAGAAGATGAAGAAGGCATTTGACAAGAAAGTTCGACCCCGTGCATTCAAAGAAGGTGACCTCGTGCTCAAGAAGATTCAGTCTTTCCTCACCGACGTCAGAGGAAAATGGGCCCCGAACTATGATGGACCGTACGTGGTAAGAAAGGTCTTGTCAGGAGGTGCTCTAATGTTAGCAACAATGGACGGAGAAGAAATCACTCGCCCTGTGAATACGAATGCTGTCAAGAAGTATTTCGCTTAAGGAAGTTCTCATTCACTTAAGGAGAGCAAATTGTTATTCCCCTGATGTAACCTCTATTATTTTCCAACACTGTAAAATTGGGGTTACGCCTTTCCGCTGACCGCCATTCAGTAAAGTTTCTCATTTATCAAAATCTTTTTCCCGATAGCAAAATCCAAATTGATTTAAACCTTTTTCACTATTTCGTGTTTTACTCGGTATATGAATAACAAAAGGATGACCATGGACGTTTATTTCATCCATGGAGAACGTCAATCGCATGTGTTTCCGCAAGATATTCATTTTATCCAGGGACGAGGTCTGTGGAGATTTAGCTCGAGTGCCTGTCCGTCTGAGACGCTTGTTTCACTTCTCCCAGTCCGTCAGCATCCACATAGCATATAAGTAAACAGCATGGCATAGGCATTCTTTTGAATTCTCTATGTTTATTTTATTCTATCGCTTTGGCTGTAGCCATCCCTGGGCGTTTGGGTGCGTCTTATCCCTCCAATTAGACTTGTTGACCCTAGGCAGAAAAAGCGCGATACTTCTTTTCCCCATGGAGTTCAATCCTCATGGAAGACTGTTATTCTAGTACAATCCCATTTGAGTTCATACCTCAATGGTCGAGTCTTGCTTGACAGTTTCTTTTCGGCTACTTCCTGAATCGAACTTCGATTTTTGGCAATTACATCATGGACATCTCCGACCTTTGAATGTGGATTAAGTGTGCATTTATTTTGCATTCTATTCCCCAAGGAGGATATTCATGAAGACAGACATTTCTTCAACAATTTTTTCTCGAACACCTACATTTGGACTACAAACAATCTCTCTATTTGAGCAACTCGTTTTGATTAAGATCTCATTCAAAACGACACGTGACAGCCTCCGCAAGACAGTTTACCCATCTCCAGTGATTATCGACTTGGTAAATGGAAAACCTTACAGATAGTTCTCTTTATTTGAGATTTCACACATTTTTACAACATCTAAGATGCTCCTCAGGAATGAACCCCCAGTGGGTCCTCACATAAGCTTATCAAGCGACATCTCTCCAAAGAAGTCAAAGAAGTTTATCATATCAGTCTATCTTTATTTAAGGAGACATACATTACAATTCAACTGGTCCACATCTCTTCCAAAGATCCCCGGTGAAACTTTACAACTACATTTACAAATTCACGACTACAGCTACAAATTATATCAACAACAATCACATATGAAGTTCTACAATGAACTACATTTACAGTCTACAACGACAACTACACATTACAATGATTCTACAATCTACAAATTTTTCAACATTTCAATCAAAAACTGAGACCAGCTCATGGTTCCCATATCATGACGCTCGGGGAGGTCATACATCAGATACTGAGACCAGCTCATGATTCCCATATCATGACGCTCAGGGAGGTCATACATCAGAGACTGAGACCAACTCATGATTCCCATATCATGATGCTCGGGGAGGTCATACATCAGAGACTGAGACCAGCTCATGATTCCCATATCATGACGCTCGGGGAGGTCATACATCAGAGACTGAGACCAACTCATGATTCCCATATCATGACGCTCGGGGAGGTCATACATCAGAGACTGAGACCAGCTCATGATTCCCATATCATAACGCTCGGGGAGGTCATACATCAGAGACTGAGACCAGATCATGATTCCTATATCATGACGCTCGGGGAGGTCATACATCAGAGACTGAGACCAGCTCATGATTCCCATATCATGACGCTCGGGGAGGTCGTCCGTCAGAAACTGAGACCAGCTCATGGTCCCCATATCATGACGCCCGGGGAAGTTTTACATTTTACTATTTCCAGTTGAATGATAAAAGAAAAGAAATATGAAACAAGACTGAATTGTGTCCCAATCAAGAAATCCATTTGGACTATTACCGGCCACCACAGTTTGGTAGTAAATTTATCCTTCGATCACAAGTTTCTCTCCTATTGTCCAAATCACCATATCCCGGGTGTATGAGGTACTGTTATACTTTGGAGATTCCCCATTGGTGGTTGTTTCCTGTCCTCGTGTGGTCCCGCCTTATTGGGTCTGTTGCTTCTTTGTTTCACGTGTTGTGTCTAGTTCATCCCCTGTGACATCTTTTCTTCACAGGACCGTCTGTCTTGCATTTTCATATCATTGCTTATCATTTGCATTTGGTGGCTTCTTACGGCCAAAAATACGTGCTATGCTTGTACTTAAGTCCCTCCTATCTCGTCGCGACGAAGATTTCAATCTCCATATCTCCGGATAGAAGTAACTTAAATAGGGGCATCTGTCACACCCTAATTTTTGACCATAAGATTCCACCTCCTTGCGCTTTGTCTTACGTGTTACCTTTTACCTTTTATATGTTTATTATAACTAACCAGTTGGTGCAGGTGCGATAACACCAAACATAGATCCTTACAGTCAAATACCACAAGGCATTTTTTTTTTGGTTTCAAATGGAGCGGGTGTCCACTCTCATGGTTAAATACTCTAAAGTTCGATCAACAAGTCTCAAGGGACTTTGTGTTTGTCTCGAGGATAAATAAATTTTCTGATAATTGGTTTTGAGCACGACCGTCTAAGGGTTGGTCGTGGCTTTCATAGCAAGTTGTATCATAGTTGTATTATTACTTTCAGAAGACTCTTCATGACATGGTTAGCGCCTCATGATTCATCATCGTCCAAGTCTTGGGTTATGCGGGCAACACATGGCAAGCAGGGATAGTTTTGTTCATAAAATTGAGTTATCACAATTAGCAAGAAGTTAAGATGGAATTCATTATCGCGTGCCTTACAAATACCTAACCGATCCTTTGTTCAAAATCAAATGACGATGTCTTTTACTGGTTATATGGAGATTCAACTTCACCGTGAATATGAACTTAAATTTAAGTGATTTACACCATGTTTGAACTCTAAGACTCAAGGTTGATTAATTAAGCCTAATTAATTCTAAAGCCTCAGGATTGCAAACTTGGATCTTTTTAAGGATATTTGAAGTTCCGTGAAGCATCAAGGTATTTGCAACAGTGTCATACTTTAATCTCAATCTTAAAGCATGGAAGTTTAATGCTCAAGTTCATTCAGTTGGGATGGCAACATCATTAAGGAATTTCCAAAGCAAGAGAAACCATCGTGTTCACAAGAAGAAGTATGTATTTATTCCGGTGGAACCTCAAGCAAACATCGTAAAACTCGATCTAATCGTGCACCCCACGACACACTCACTCTCACACACTTCAGCGCTTTCATGCGTATGCGTATGGCTTTATCATTTCCGCAATTTATTTTACAATAATTTACATTATCATAATTTATTTCATCGCATTGCATCCGTCCAAAGGAAAATCCTACACATGATTCAACAATCGTGTGTAGTGCACTCACATTTGCATCATTCTCCCCTCGATCCTTGATCCCATTCAAGTCGATCACTTAAGATAGATCCTACCCCATAGGAGGACCTTGTCTTTTATCTTACAACATAGAAACAAAAACAATCAACTCAATATTCAAACATTCAACAACTCAATACAACTTTATTCAAACACAATAGAGAAAAGATGCCAAATCATCTTAAGTGAGATAGAACCTCCACCCCACAACAATACAATCAACATGTAGGGACTTTGCCTTAAGAGAGATAAAGGTGTACCTCGTTGATCCCTATTCGAGTACGTAAGTCCTTTTCTTAAGACGATGCAAAGACTATTTTCCTACAACTTGTGGCGGTTAAATCTCCCTTAAAATGATAACGCATCTTGTCTCCTAAAATCAATCAAACAACTACCCTAAACCCGTAGGAACTTTGACCACAGTCAAAGAACTCCTCAAACCCTTTAGGGGAACTACAAATACTCTGATTCCGTTCCCGTAAGGATATGTAGGCATAGGATGCGACATCTTATCGAGTATACTTAGATAATAAACCCCTAGGTCTTTAAACCTTAAGCAGATAAACACTTAGCAATAAACAATATAAAACAAGAGGTTCCTGTAGAGTACTACAGAAACTTAGGATGCTAGCATCTTCCCTAAGTTTAACCAACCCCCGAACCTAAAACTCTCTAAACCTTGCATTTGCATTACATCGTGGATATTTCGATCTTTATCCCTTCCTTTGGAAAAATCAAAGTTCGGTTTCAAAATGAATTAAAGATTCAAACTAATCAATAGTTTGGTATCCGATTTTCACCGCGACAAATACCAGTCTAATCCTGAGAATGATCATTGGATTGCGGCTAAGAAAGTGATGAGATATTTGCAGAGAATTAAAGAGTATATGCTTGTTTTTAGGAGAGTTGACAACTTGGAAATAGTTGGGTATACTGACTCTGATCTTACTGGGTGTGCTGATGATAGGAAATCTACTTATGGTTATAGTTTATTGTTGGCTGGAGGTGCGATATCATGGAAGAGTAAAAAGCAAACTCTTGTCGCCTCTTCTACTATGTAGGCAAAGTTTGTTGCTTGTTATGTTGTTGTCACTCATGATGTTTGGTTAAGAAATTTAGTGACTGGACTTCGTATTGTTGATTCCATTGCAAAGCCACTAAAGTTTTATTGTGATAATAGTTCAGCTGTATTTTACTCCAAGAATAATAAAACTTCTAGAGGTTCTAAGCATTTGGAATTGAAGTATTTGACAGTCAGAGATTTTGTAAAGATAAATGACACCGTTGTTGAGTACATTGGTACTAATTTCATACTAGTTGATCCCCTAACTATGGGACTTAGGCCCATTGTGTTCAAAAATCATGTTGAGAGCGTGGGCAATGTGAGTTCTTTTGATGTACTATGTTAGTGAGAGTTTGTTCTTTATGTCATTTTCTTATCATGTTATATTTTATTTTGGACACTTTAAGTGTTGGATTGTCAAGTATTTTCTATTTTAAGCAGTTGATATTCTTCTTCTTCTTCTTCTTCTTCTTGGAGATGAGGCATTATGGTTTGTAAAACCATACAATTTCTTTGGCTTTAATGCATTTGAGAGAAATTGTTAAGAACTGACAAAGAAAATAGCAGTTGGATGTTGGATCACTTTAGCATGTTATTTTCTTGCCACACTCCACACTGATGACTAGTTGACGGAGTATGTAGTATTTGTAACCACAGAAAGTTTTATGTCAATGAATGATATAATAATCAATACTGCTTGACTTTTGTTGGATGAAGTCATATTCAGATACTGCACCTAGAATCATGCATTTCCTTAAAATGCAGCTGTATTTTAAGGAATTAGTCATTAACCCGAGAGTCGTTTTCAAAATGTATTTTAAAATAAAAATCATACAATTGATTTTGCCCAAGTGGGAGAATGTTAGATTTATCTAAAAATTTTTATGGGCTACAATCAATTGTGGTTTAGTTTGTGAAAAATGGGTTAATCGTGATTCTAATAGGGGTGCATATATAAGCCTTTTTATTAATTAAGCGATTATTTTTAACTAATGGCTGAATATCTGAAAACTAATTAGGGTGGGTAAAAGTGTGGGCTTTAAACTTGAACTCATAATAGGTAGGAACTAGGATTATATATATTATATGACTAGGTCCCCTATGTAAGAGAATAAAAAACATAGCTGATAACTCCACAACTTGACCCATTAAGAGTTGTGAACGAGAGTGTAAAAATACAGAGATAAATTTTTCCGCTTACAGTTTCTCCTTCTACCAAATCCCTAACATGGCTTGTTGGTTTTCCTCTCATCTTTTACCAATTTTCCCAGTCTGAGAATTAATTAATCTCAGAACTATACCCTATAGGAACTCTCTGTCAAAGTTAAGAAAATAATAACTAAAATTCAGGAATTTATATTTATCTACTCAACACCAGCATTTGTTACTTGTTACGTTTCCTGCAAATCACCGAACAACCTATGATTTTGCTTAGTGAGGATGAGATTTTAACTTCATAACAATTGTTCAAACTAAAAAACCTATATTTTGCTTAGTGAAGATGAGATTTTGCTTAGTAAGGATGGGATTTTAACTTCATAAACAGCTTGACTGTCCTGGTAATATTCACTGATCCACCCTTGTATTAGTTTGATCTCGGCGGCCCTTTGATTAACCAACCAATCAGGATCATTTTTAGTTGAAGCACGTAAATCTATGTGGTGTGCACCTGAGAATATAAGGAGAGAAAAAATCAGTACAGAATCCATGCAGCATACATGTAACAGATTCTAAATAATCAAATGTTTTACCTTCTTTGGTGACCAGAGAAACAATACTTTCTGAAATATCCTGCAAAACACTGCAACGGATGGAACAATTTAAATATCAGAATTTGAATATAAAACATATAACCACGAAAAACAAACGCGGTTACGACACTGACACGTCTACGCCGATAATAATTTTAAAAAGTTAGTTAATTGAATGGATTTACATGTGTTGGTGTTGGAAATTGACACGTATAGGACACCAGACACATATTCCATAAAAAGTGTCGGTGTTTCACCGAAACTAAGGAAGATATTTGGAGAATAAATAAAATATCACCTGCCCCCACTCCATGGATCCAAGAGGCCATTTGAGAAAATTATATTGCTTCCAAAATTCTTCAAAACTTTATGGATATTCTTCAAAAAACAAGATTTCCAAACATAAATATCAGGTAAAAGAAAGAAATATCACAGCAATGGAAATGGAAGTAAGGTTCAAGAATAAATATTCTCTTACATGCCCTCCAAATTCTGTAGTAATCCAATGTGGCCTTGGCTTCACTCCAAATTTCTTGAAGCAATCCTCCTCGAAAGCAGAGTAATTATACTCATATGGTGGATACATGCTGGACTCTTTGCTACAAGACATTGGCATAACCATTTCAGTACATGCCTACATCATCATGGACAAGAAAAGATGGAATGAACGAAAGATTAGTACAAGAACATATTGGTCAATGCATTTTATGCTATTGAGAATGAATACTTATCCAGAAACAAATGGAAAAACAACAGTTAACTATTGTAAACCTGCCACTCCCAACCACCCAGGCCATGAGGATCATCATCCAGTTCAAAACACTTAGCTTCTCCAGTATAATTGTAGTAGACATTCACTCCTTCATATATGCGTTCCAGAATACTAGTCCCAGCTGGGCCTCCATCTATCCTTCTGCAAACCTTTATAGGAATATACAATGATATTGATTAGCAAAGATAGTCGGGTTCCTTTACGGACTCGGGAAATGTATGGTAAAGCCAAACCACTAGCTTATAGCGTATAAGTTTGTATGGTTAATTGTTATTTGAAAACAATCTTCTCTCACGAGCTTATAGCGTTTTTTGAGATGCGAATTCAACTAGCATTTGAGTTTATAGCATGTCATAGTTTCTCTCATTTTTACTTTCATTATTTTAATTGAAGAAATTTAAATATTAATTAATAATATGTTCTTATATCCATTTGTGTTTAATATATATCAGTTAGGTTCGATGTTAAATTTACCAAATACTTCAAATTCAATCAATTAGTTGATCCGCTATAAGCTGAACTTTTCACCACCTGCTACTCTTTAAGAAATAGAGCATTAGAATAGGAAACAAACTGAAATGTGACTAGCACCATAAAAAAAACGAGAAGAAAACAACTTAAATTTGAATCAATGGTTAGGATGATTTCATCTTTGTAAGTTCTGTTAATTAGAATTTGCTTATAAGCGTTATTTAACTCTTTTAAATTTTGAATTTAAGATTTCTTTATCTTAATAAGATTCTGCATTACAGAATCATTATCAGTACTAGTTTTGATTTTTATTTCTTTATCTTGATAAAATTCCGTGTAAAAGAATTCTTATGACTAGTAGTTTTGATTTTAATTTCATTATCTTGATAAGATTCTGCATAACAAAACACTTAGTAGTTTGATTAGGACCACTTCATTGTTGGTAGCCTCTAATAAGGTAGTCTGGTATTGGAATAAACACGCAAGAAGTCATTTTATGAAAATAAAAACTGTGGTAGTCATTTATCAAGGTTTGTCAAGGACATATCCGCTTCCTGCTTTCACAAAAGATCAAAAGAAAGATTCTACCACACCTAGAGCAATGACTCAATATCACACAGTTCATGACACAAATTAATTCTTTTAACCAAGCTATAAGATCAACCATATTCCTAGAAACATCCATAGGTCAAGTCAATTTATCAGTAGCATCGTAAAAATCAGACAAGGAAGTTGCGATGAAATCAATCTAACCTCCTTGATAGGGTGTCCAGGCAAAGGCATCATAAACTCAGAAGGGTAAGGGTAGTTAACCATTGCCAAATAACTATATGCAGACTCCAACCAACCAAATAAATCTCCAGTGCTCTTCAATTTCCTACAAGCAATTTAACTAAATCAACACACTTGAAATAATATAGATATTATTACAATTCACAATCATGTAATGCATAAATAAAAACACAATTCTTAGAAAAAATGGCTTACTGACAAAAGTTGAATGTTTTGGTCAGAAAATCAAGGCCATCACTTGTTTGACCCTTAGATTCTATTTCATCCCATGACTGTTTTATATAGTTAAAGCAAGTGGAACTTTCGCGCTATTGATAAAAACAAAGAGACCTAAATTGTTAGTGCAATAAATTAATTTATAGCGTGTACATAATAGAACAATGAACGACGAAAACCTCACTTGCGGACTAACTAACCTTAAAACCATTGGAAACAATGTCATAGAAAGTTTCTAGTGGCACAATGTCTTCAAACTGAAGAATTGGAGCTGAAGATGCTAGTGCTCCAATAGCAATATGAGGATACTTGAGTCTCATCCATGCTGCTAACACTGTTTCATAGAATGTCTAGACAACTCAGAAATAAACCAACAAACCTTCATCAGCATAACACCTCATATTAAGTAGTAACTACCCTTATGAAAAATTTCCGGTTCTTATGAACATTTCACATTATCAATTCAAAACCATGATAATAATAACAGGATTTTTTGGATATGCAATTTTTGTTTCAATATTGAAATTTGCATTATAATTTATAATAATATTTTGTTCATAGATTTACAATATTTTCAAATAGTCTTTGAATGTATCAAAATTATAAAAACATACATCCATCATCAAATGTATTTATCAATACTTATCTCTGGATCAATTCTCCACATCCAGAATCAATTCTAAATGCTCTAACCATGAAACCAAACATACACTTAAGATGTTTGCGTAATTTCGAATCGAGACATTCATAGACTATAAGATACTCAATTTTACTCATAAATTTCAGTGTAAAAATCACATTTAGACTCAAAAGCTACAAATCCTAACTTCAAGTATATTCAGTTCTACCCGAGAACGACCAAACAAGTCAAAACCAATTCTACACATCCAGAATCAATTCTAAATACTCTAACCGTGAAACCAAACACACACTTAAGAAATTTTTGTAATTTTGATACATTCATAGACTATAATGACAGTGTTTCACACATTTAGAGATCAAAATAACAAGAAGAAGCAAAAGAATGTCTTACTTCCACCGTAGGATCCTCCAAACAAAACAACCGGACAACCATCGGCAGACAGATTATGCTTCAGATCAGTAATAAGAACAGCGAAATCAGCTATAGCTTGCTCAGCATTAAGAAACCCTAACATGGAAGCATTCTTATACGCTGCTTCTTTACTTCCAAAAGGAACAGACTCACCATAATACCGATGCTGCAAAACAGAAACCAAACCAATTAACTAACAGAGAGATACAGTTCTTACAGAGAGAATAGGTATAATCCTTACTTCAGGAAAAACAACCATAGCTCCAAACTGAGGCGCGATTTCCCATACAAATCCAGTATTCTGAGCGAACCAAACAATGTCACCTTCATTACCGCAGTAGAGGAAAATGGGACCTGATCCGGCGACCCAATTATCGGTGTTGATGAGGTAGCGTTGAGGAAATTTGGGGGATTTAGAGAAGGAGAAGTGGTCGAGTTGTTGTTGGAAGAATCTGGTTTCGTAGTGGAAATTAGATTGTTGATGTGAGTGAGAGTGGTTGTTGGTTGAAGATGCGAATTTGCCGAAGAATTGTGGTTTGTGCTTCAATGCTAGAGGTTGGTGTGAAGAAGAGATGAAGATGGTGAGAGTGAGAAGAAGTGAAGTGGTGAAACTGTTTCTTGCCATTTTTGGCATGTTTAGTCAAGGAAGGTCGGACTGGGAAATGGAAATGAGTTAGTTTGGTGGAGATTATCTTTTCAGTTATTTTTGAGGATTAATTAATTGAATTCAAAATTGGGTTAGAGGGTCGGGTTGACACTGATCAACCATTGGGCTTTCTTATTAGTTGGGCCTTGATGTTCATTTTGAGTCCAGTATCTTTTTTTCGAGGAATCTACCGGGCACTCCTATAGGTGAACTGACACCCACATAGTTTTTTAATGTCAAAATTATTCTTTTAATTGTTTATCTCTCTCAAATCTTAAAATTTATGCTTAAAATTATATATTTTTTAAAATCAGTAAAAAGTTAGAAAAAAAAGACGGTAATATTAACTAAAAATCGGGTAGGTTTAGTTACTGATTAAAAGAAAAACATTGATATTTTATCGATTTTTTGAAGATCTGGTGTGAGATTTTAACAGATATTTAAAAATATTTGGTGCGTATTTTAGTTTTGCCGTAAATTTCAAAATTTTAATTTATCAAATTTTTTTCACCCATAACAATTCCATAGTTATATCATATACTCTCCATGAATACATATGAGATGGATGATTCCGTTACAAATTTTACAGAGTTCTTCAACACTTACTTGATATGTTTTACTCCATGTTTTAAATAAACTTTTGAATTTTTTTATCAAGTTATGAAATCTATGACTAATTTATTACATGTTTTAATTGAAAGGTATTTCCCTCTCGGGTCGAAGTGTTATCATGGGCATAATTTATTTGGAGGCAACATGATATTAGTGTTGTTACCGTGTGTTATGCTATAACACATAAGCAATGAGGCGGGATCAGAAAACCGATTCTTGGTTGAGAGAGGGGAGGTAATTGCAAGAACCTCAAAAAGTCTGAAGTCATTTAGACTAGAAGAGTTAAACGTCTCCTTTAAGTTGAGATTTATGTTAAGCAGTTGTGGTTGGAACATAACGATTAGATGTGGTATTCACATCCATGATCTAGTTAAGAATTTAGAGGGTCATGATATATTAAATCACTTAAACTCAATGAAAGAAACTTTGTGAGTGAAATGACAAGTTACCACATGGCATCAAGGTCCATATTGGCTACATTGAAAGATAGAGATGTTGATAATCTAACAACTGTGCAACATGCCTATAAGGAAAGATCAACATACTGGTCTACTATTAGAAGTTCATTCACAAAAATACAACATTTGTTGACCCTAACTCATAATGAAAAGTACATGTATTGGCCCAAAAACAATAAGGAATCAAATGTTATTGCTAATATATCATGAACACATCCTGATTTTGTGAAGCTATTGAATATGTTTCATTTGGTTTTGATCTTTGACTACGTGTACAAAATCAATAGGTATCGACTCCCACTACTTGAGGTTGTTGGTGTTATGTCAAGTTGACTTTCTCTATTGGGTTGGCATGCTTAGAACATGAAAGAGAGACACATTTCACATGGGTACTGGAGAAGCTGAAGGACTCGTTTACATTTAAGAAGTTGCTTCCCAAAGTCATGCTAACTGATTGGAAACTTTCCATGATAAATTTCATTTAAGTTGTTTTCCCATCCTCATTCCACTTCTTATGTGTATTCCATGTTTCAAAAATTGTTGGTTCGCAATGCAAGAAGTATGTTGAGGCTAATAGGAAAGAGCATGCAATGGATATATGGAACAAAGTCATGTGTTCAAATAGGGTGTTTAAATTTAAGCAACAATTGCAGCATTTTGAGGTAGTATGTGCTAATATCCCTTCATTTCTTGATTATGTGAACCAAACATGATTAACACCCTATAAAGAAATGTTTGTTGCTGCATGAACTAATCAAGTCACTTACTTAGGGAACACGATAACAATAGGTACGTTTATTATGAGTTTAATATTATTACGCAAATTTTAATAATTTTATTTATTGAATTTTTCTCTAATGTTGTTTTATAGGGCATAGTATTCTCATTAGAGACTTAAAAACATGTTACATAATATTTGAAAAATTTGTGCAGGTGCTAGGATGTACCCCTAAAGCCTACACATAACGCATTTTTCTAAAAGTTATGTATCAAGATTTTTATGTTTAATGGAAATTTGAAAAAATCTGATATGCCCTATGCATATTTATCAGATATTATGAAAAAAACGGGTAAAATTTCATATGGTTGATACGGAATTTTTATAAAAATGCATACAAATACTTCGTATATACCAAAAATTCCTAAAAATATGATGTAATCCCATAAATTTGATATCGGGTGTTTCAAAAAATTGGTAAAAATGCATCATTTATATTAAAAATCCTATATTAAAACAAAATATGCGGTAAAAACTCATAAATTTCAAGGAAGAAGCTATTTTTAAAAATCTAGTAATTTCCAGCAAATCCTAGAGCCAAAACAATGTTTTTTTTTAAAAAAACTCTAAAATATGTGATTTTTGTTTGTGAAAAATTAAATTTTAGGATTTGTTCCGTGTTGGCCAAAGGCCTGAGAATTAACGTTTAACACCGACTAGAGGTCCCATATCACGAGGCCCATTATTTAACCTATTCCACCAAGCCTTAGGTATAAATACCCTCATAAAGGGTCTTCAGGTGTATAATTTCTAATATCCACTTTCATTACAGTTATCAAAACCCTAAACTGACTTGAGTGTTGGAGTGCTAACCTTGCAAGTACCCCATCCTTTGAACCACTATACTGGGGATCAACAATACCGATTCAAGATCGACACCGATCAAAGACATTGATTCAGGATCAACGCTTCCAATCCAAGAAGCATCGTGATTGCAACCTTTGATCCACAATCATATGGAAAAACCACTCACAGAGATTTGTTCCTCTGTAGCTTCCTCAATCTCTTCCATTTCTGGTTTCGCAAAGGAACAGTGGCACCGTCTGTGACAGTTGACTTTTGATTCACATGATTTCCATGATTCCATATTTGATTCTCATATATAAATCCAAAAGAGTCATAGGCAGAGAAATCAAAGCCTCAAGAAGCCAAAATCTCATACCTACGTTGTTTAGATCTTTTGAACCCTAATCGTTTGTATCGGTCCCAAACCACTGTAAAAAGACACCAGTGGAAGCCGTCATATCTACAATGTTTTGAACAATCGGGCTTAGTTTGGATTTAGGCCGGGTAGAAGCTTCAATCTCCTATCTCGACCAAAGTTCCCGGGTGAAGACATGGGAACCCGAATCTAGATATATATATCGTGTCTGAACGATGTTGATATAATACATTTTTGAAGAAAATGTCCACATGAATATTGCTTTAACTTACCCCAGTCAAGTGTCTCATCATCGTTAATGTCATGAGCCAACCATGATACCACCGTGGAGAATGAAGTTATGGAGTTGACCACTGACGGGTACAAGGTGACAAGAAAACTGGGTGCCAAATCATACAACGAGTCATGAAACTGGTGGGGAAAATGGAAGACCCCAACTTCAAACCACCAACATGCAAATGGCTATCCACTTTCGTCCAATAAGGAAAGGTATGTTGCACGGTCTTAAGAACAACTTCTAAATATGAAACACAAAAAGATGCTGACCCACCTCAACTCCAAAACGCAGAGCTAGACACACTCAATAGAGGTTAAATATCCCGCAAACCAGGGACCTGCTCCTCCTGGCTAGTTGACCATTAAACCCCCTGGATAACACGTCCAAGGACGAGCGATCAGTACACTTTTACGGTCGAGTGCAAGATATATATATATATATATATATATATATATATATATATATATATATATATATATATATATATATATATATATATATATATATATATATATATATATATATATATATATTGCTATTATGCTCTTGATGTACTGATTTCTGCTTTGTCCCTTCTCCAGGGCACCAAAACATGAATGCACCCTGCAACAAATCAGGATACAACCAATGTTATTGACGTCCAACTCCAGATTTCAGGGGTGTTATTGGAGACACTTTACCCGTATGACCCAAGCAATAAAAAACTCTTAGTGCCTTGTGCACCTAAAGATTCCATGGGTGCTGTTGGAGACCTTTTGCCCGTCCAACCCAAGCCATTAAAACCCCTTAGTACCATGCATACCTAAATATTCTAGGGGTCCTGTCAGAGACTATTTTCTCGTCCAACTAAAGCAAGCAACCCCCTTAGCGCAAAAAGTGCCTTGGAAGTCCATGGGTGTTGTTGGAGACGTTTTTCATGTTCGAATACAACAATCAATTCCGCATAGCACCTTGGGTGTCTTCAAATTTCAGGGTGACTATCGGAGATGATTTGTACCTCAGACTATATCAACCAATTCCCATAGGGGTACTATCGAAGACAATTTGCACGTCCGAATACATCATTCAAATACCCTCGTCAAAGATATAAATACATTTACGCGTATATGGCAGATCCTTTTCGAGTCTATCCAATCAAAGGGAGAGAGTGGTGGAGCTTAGAAACGCCCACCTTAAACCGAGCTTTTACCTTAGGGGTAGGGACGAGGATCCTCTACTCTTAGTCGGGTATGGTCTCATGTGATGCATATCGCAACTCAAAAAATAGGGTCCTATCTAGCCGCTTTCATGTCCATCGTTTGTAAGTACAATTCTAAACATAACCACACTTGACCAGACTCATGCCTTACTCATCTAAAACATTATTAATACATAACCGCATCTAATTTATTATGCGCAAAATACTTACATGTGCAATTTAAGGCATAAGCGGCTGAAACCAAGCTCACATTTAATCCCTTTAATCCAATATATGTACATGCAAATATGTTCCAATGATTCATATGTGCTAGCACACTCGAATAACAGTCGCACTTGATTCGCTAGGAATTCTGCCAAAAAACTGTGTGCATATTAATGCAACACACTCTCAAATAAAGTTGCCCCACACGACTTTGAAAAATACTTAAGGTTATTTACACTTTAAGTAAACAATATTTCTTGCTTTCTACAACAAACATATTATGCATATTGTAGGGCTAAACAGAAATCCCTCGTTCTCTTGGATCCTAACTTTCCTTGGATCCCAGCCGACCAATAATTACAGTTGAATAAAGAGCAATATGATACCGAAAAATCATGAACATGTGAAAGGCAAAAACATAAATACATATATAAATATATTGTTTATAAACTGAGGCACGAAGGCTCGACTAAATCTTACAAGAGAGAATAAAGTAAGAAAAAAAGGAAAACGTCTTCAAGCATCGACACTTGACTCAATAACACTTGGACCACCTCCGACATCCTCTCTAGGAATCTCCAAGAAAGTTTTCAGCTGATCAGCAATGAAATTAAGGTCGAGAAAAATCTCTCGCGTTTGCTACAACATTTGATCTAGATCCTACGCACAACTTCCACAACCCGGTAAAGGGATTATCGAGATTTCTACCGTGTAACATTTACCTCTTATTCTAGGATTTTCTAAGCATTTATATGGTCATCCTTCTTCTACTAAAGAGCTTTTTGATCCATTTCAAATTCCCGGTACGCCTCAGACACCTTTGTGGATATATGTGCTTGTAGATAATGAAGATCAACCTCTGAAGTTTTGATGATGACAACACATGAGGATCTATGTGCTTGTTGCAAAGGACTCAAGATCAAAGTGCCTATACAATAATATAATATCTAGAAAAATTTTTTGAAGCCTCTTTGGGGAAAGATGTGAAAGCTCGTCAGGTCATGTATGTCGGTCTGCCTGAGTGAACCGAGTATTATAAAAGTAATGTAGTAGATTAAGAGTACTAAGTCAACTCATGCACACACTTAAAAATCCTTTTCAATATGTTTTTATCATGCAAATTGTTTTCTAGGTCAAGTCTTCCTAAGGAATTTTTGAACTAACCGATTGATTGGCAAAAAATTTCTATTATCTAATGGATTAGAACATTATGTCAATCCATTAGAAAATGGCTAATCGATTAACCAAGTGATGGGGACAGAATCTTAATGACCTACGATGGCTATATATATATATATATATATATATATATATATATATATATATATATATATATATATATATATATATATATATATATATATATATATATATATATATATATATATATATATATATATATATATATATATATATATATATATATATATATATATATATATATATATATATATATATATATATATATATATATATATATCCTGTTTAGCTTGCAAATTGATTAAACATTGTGTTTTCTAATCGATTAGAAAGTTTGCTAATAAATTATAAAAGTGTTAGTTGATTACAAAATTAAAAGGGACAACACATTAATGTCTTGCAACGACTCTATATCCAAAACTTCCTATTTGGGTCTTATAATCAATTATGTTTGTGTTTTCTAATCAATTAGAGCATAATCGATTCGATGATAAATTCGGCCCACGAATCGTTTCCTTTTTTTGTGCTTCCAACTACTCCACCCGTCCCAAAATAATTGTTATAGTTGGTCATTTCACACAGATTAAGAAATACAATAAATGTGTGTGTGTGTGTGTGTGTGTGTGTGTGTGTGTGTGTGTGTGTGTGTGTGTGTGAGAGTGCGAGTGAGTGAGAGAGAGAGGGAGAGAGAAATATTTTTTACCAAACTATCCTTTAATACTATTGATATATTCGAATTATCATAAATTCAAATTGAGATTATTAATTATAGGGTATAATTGGAAGATAAACATTATAATTGTATTAGAAACTAAAATACGACACTTATTTTTGGATAGATAATTTTATAAGATGCAACAATTATTTTGGGACATAGGGTGTACTATATAAGGGAAGATCGCCCTCACTTCAAATCACGTCATTTTCCAACATTTTCATACTTCTTTAGAATCTCTCTCTCTCTCTCTCTCTCTCTCTCCCTATATATATATATATATATATATATATATATATATATATATATATATATATATATATATATATATATATATATATATATATATATATATATATATATATATATATATATATATATATATATATATATATATATATATATATATATATATATATATATATATATATATATATATATATATATATATATATATATATATATATATATATATTTTCTCTTTCACTTTAAAATTGTTTTAGTGCTAGTAAGTGAAACTTTGCTTGTGAGGTATATTTTTTGTAAGTGATCATGCTGGTCGTTTATATTCTCAAGAATATATATATATATATATATATATATATATATATATATATATATATATATATATATATATATATATATATATATATATATATATATATATATATATATATATATATATATATATATATATATATATATATATATATATATATATATATATATATATATATATATATATATATATATATATATATATATATATATATATATATATATATATATATATTTTCTCTTTCACTTTAAAATTATTTTAGTGCTAGTAAGTGAAACTTTGCTTGTGAGGTATACTTTTTGTAAGTGATCATGCTGGTCGTTTATATTCTCAAGGGTGCGATACTCTTAAGAGATTGAGTTTGCTCCTTGAGATGAACCTGTTATAAAATCCATGTTATTTGTTTATTAAGTTTTGTTGGGAAAATCTTTGTTTTGGTTATTGAGATCAGCCATAAATCTCTAGACGTTTTGTTGGCTTAGCTTGGGAGAAAAGCTATCATTGGTTGAGGATAATCCTGTCAAAATCTCAAGATCAGATTGTATTAAGGTTCGTGAGCATAACCTTTAAAAGCTTAAAGTTTATAGTGAAACTCTCAAGAAGACCTCTTGGGAACAGGACTAGGTCAATATTCTGCCAAACTTGTATAAATCTCTGGCGTAATCTTTCTGACCATATCCTTTTACTTTCTGCCATTTACTTTCATTTCCGCTGCAATTACTCAACCAAAAATACTAATAATATCTTAAAGGAAAAAAGGTTAAAGTTAACCACGAAGTTTGAATACCAAAATTCACCCATTCTTGTGGTTGAAGACGCTTGTCTAACAAGTGGCATCAGAGACTAACTCTTGTTAAAGAATAATCGTCTCAGGAGTAAAAACGACTTTAAGCTACGGACTATACAAACCCTTATTCTTTAATGGAGAATGGTATAGTTTTGTCAGATCCTAAATTTTGCCCATCATGTTATCTGCTCTTTATATATTGGATCAACTATTGTGTCACTATAGTTTGTCAGAGTATGTTTTGTTTATCTAAGACATTGGGCCTCTGACTACATATTATGCATTTTATCCTTAGTCCTTGACTAAGTCAGTTTGATTCATCTGGGTCACTTGGTTTTCATCTGAGTCATTGAATTGTTTGCTTTAGTCAAAGGAGACCATTTTGACTTTTTTTTTTCCATTTCTTTAAAAATTTGTTTATGCATTTATTTTATTTTTAATATTTTATTATTTATTTATTTATTTTATTATATTATCATTATTATTATTAATTATTTAATGAGTCACTTAACCATTTTTTGATTTTATTATTATGTGATCAGTCTTGTAATTCTTTTTAATTTTATTTATTATTTTTATTTCGTTTTGTCCAAAATCACAAACACTAAAAATAGCGTCAAGAAAAACTGAAAGTTTCTTTACCAAGAGATTTTGGTTACATTTTATCTTTTCTGTTTTGTACAATCTTACACCCTAAATTACAAATGTAAATAAAAAATTTAATACAATTGATCAAATACTTTCTAATTGAATTAACACACTTAATGTTTAACCTAATTCTAATGCTACATAAACCTAATATTCACATTATATTCACAATTTAAGATAGTGTTTTATATTTTAACTTTAGTGTTTTATATGGTTGTAACTTGTATTTTTCTTCTATCTTTGTGTAGTATCTCTTATACTCCATGTTAATATCATTTTGTTTATAAATAAAAGCAGATTTAATTTATGAAAATTTTAATAAACAAACTATTAATTATTAGTTATTTAATTTAATATCAAATTCTCCTATTTATTTATTTACATTATATTATAACATTATATTAAATTTCATTTTTTTTAAAAATTATATATTTTAAAGATAAAACAATTATTTTCTGATCAAATTACTGATTTGTAATTCTGATAAAATTCATGATAAATATTTTAACTAGATAAAAACATATGATAAGTTTTAAGATCATCCTATTGTTTAATCAAATATTGTATTGAAACAAATATAATACAATTAATCTATCATATTTTTTATTCTTCTTACCAAAACTGTTTAGTTTGTCAATGTATTATCATTAGAAGCTCCTTAATTAAAATAGATGTTTATGCTCTTCAACAGAGAAATTCATGGCTTCCAGAAATAATCTATAATGAATCCACTCATATATTTTTATGTACAATTTGCACTCCATTAAGGGCACACGAGTGATCTCATTATGGTCCTATATATATTCCCCTATAAACCCTAACAACCCTTTGTTTTGTCAACGTTTTCTCAAACTACAATGTCAAATGTGAAGAGCATTTCTAAACTATGAGAATAATAACATGCTTTGATGTTCCATTTATGCATAGTATATAATCAGTGCAAAAGAATGTATTCGATACTTAATTCCTTTTCTTTAGTTTTTTATTTTGAAAATGAAACGGAATCGCTTCTCAAAGTTCTACTAGCTTTTAAAATGATAAGAGTTAATATTCTTTTCACATTGTAAACATTCTCTATTTATACGTCAGCCAAATCATTTTTTTAAAGCTTTCACATTATTTGCATAATCCAATTAAATCATTTGGAGAAAGATGTTTTCATGCAAGTTGTTTGTTGAGTCATCCAAACCACGCCAAATAGATAAGTGGTTCAATGTGATATCACTATCTTTTGACTTTATTTCTGCGCCACTGTGAGATATTGTATTTTGTGTTGAAAAAACAAACAAAAATAGGAAAAAAATTCAATCACAATATAAGAATATAATGTGAAAATTTTAAAACTCGAGAAAAAAAAACACGATTGTTGTCAATAGACAATAAGAGAATAATATTATGTAAAAATTATTACAACACATAATATACATTCAACTAATTCAGACTCCAGTGCATCCACACACTCCGAAACAAATATTTAACTACATCTCATAGTACTTTAATACAATAATATAAAAGAACAAAGAAAGACAAATACGAATTTAAAGTATTTTTAACTGATTCATCTTAAAATAAAAAACTTGAATTATATATATAACTTTGAATTCTATTATGTGTAAATATTTTTTTTGAACAAATTCATACAAACCTTAAGATCAGATATCAAAATTAAAAACAAAATATTACATTAAAAAAATTAAGTGTAATCAATACAATGTGTTGAAGCACTCTCATTAATATGTATTTTTATATTATTTATGCAATGTTTTATCTTTTTATAAATTAAAATTTTAATTAAAGAAATCACTTGAAAAATTATCAGTTTATGTGAACACTAACAATCAAATTCGTACAATATATTGGTTGGAGATTTTCAAGTTTAAACCTAATCAAATGAGATTCAAAAGTAAAAGAATTTGTATTAAGAGTTTTATATTAATAAAAGGATTAAAATGTGAAATTATAAGTTGAGGTAATTCTTATTTTACAAAGTTTGTTCTGTAATAGTTGAGTTCTGTTCATCTTAAACTATATCAAGACATGTGTTAGGTCATTATATATATTAATGAGTCACTACAATGACATCACTTGGACCATCTTTTAGGTGTCCAAATATTGAGGTCTAAACATAATTTTTCTTTTAAAAATAAATTCTATATTATAAAAAGAAAAAGGGAATATAAAATTGATGGATTAAACCTGATTTAAAAATAAAAAGATAAAAAAAAATAGAGAATTCATTACATCAATTTATTATCTTTTGAGGAGACGTTATGTAACTTAAACCTCTTTCATATATTTTTCTTAGTTGTCTTAGATATTACTTTTATAAAACAATTTTCTTTCTCCTCTGTGGACTCTCATGCTTAGCATATATATTTAATCATTTAATTCTTTAAAATTGTTATATAATTAATAAAATTAAGATGCATATTTATCATATTAGTGTGGCAAAATGGATTGTGACTTATTGGACTGTCCCGCGCACTCGTTAAAAAATGGCAAGTTGAGTTGGAATTTTGGATCCGCCGTCCATCAAAGTCCGCTCCGTTAAAGACTGTCATCCGCTAAAGTCCACCCCGTTAAAATCCACTGTCGCAAAAGTCTGCCGCATCTATTCATTTAACTTGTCCTACTTTAAACCCGTCATTTTTTAGTTAATTCTAGTAATTCTAATTCTTGATGGTTTTATTTTATACATTTATTTGAGAAAATATGCATTTTTTGAAGTAAAATTTGTTAAAAAGATGTTTTATAAAAATTATTCTAAAAAATAAGGGAAAAATATAATTGAAATGTAAAACCAAACCTATTAATCTATTAAAAAAATGAAAATAAATAAATAATAAAGTAGGCGGGCAACCCACCATCTTGGCAGGACGAGTTAGATTTTTATGCCCATTTTCACCGTTTTGATTTTTTTAGCGCGCTTAAAGCGGGACGGCGGCCCGTTTTGCCACCTCTAGACAGTATCATTATTTTTTCTTTTCTTAATTCGTTAACTTCATAACCTTTTGAAAATTATGAACCTCGTTTTTTTAATACTTGAGGGTGTTTCTTTTTGCTTTTCTACTTTATTGATAATAATTTTTTTCATTCAAAATTTTGGCATAAATCAAATAAAAGAACTTGTGTATATTCTACTGATCCATTAGTATCTTTTAAATGTTTTTGTATAACCTCCTCTATAGTCGGATCTTTTTCCATAACGATTGTATACTTTTTGTGTGATTCATGTAGTATTTTGTAGCGAACCTTTTATCTGATGATTTGATGTTATTAGATCATCAAGTGTCTTCGCTGTTATCTTTTTCTTCCTCAATTTAGCAATTTTTTTACACGACAATTTTCGTATGAGTGACCAATAATATGACACAAATAATATGTTAAACGAGAGTTTTTTTCCTCAACATTAACATTAAAAATATACATTTTTCTTTCAACAAGAAGGAAATTGAGGAGGAATTCTAACAAATCAAGATCAACAAAATTTTTAGCATAATATTAAAAAAAAATTATTGTCAGTTTTTTCATATAAGGCAAGAGGGACACCAATATCTTTTACGATTGAAAAAAAATTGTGGTCTACAATATTCAATAGAAAAACCATGTATTTAATCCAACATTATACATTAGTATTTTGATCTAAAATGGGATTGAAGTCCGACACATCCAAATAAATACATGAAGGATACCAAGAGACGGAGTTCATGAGACTACTAACAAAATCCTCCTAAGATCTTTAACAGAAAAAAAAATAAAAAAACAAAAAAAAAATCTTACTGATATTACATTTGGATTGACTTATTTTTATAGGAAAAATGGAAAAGCAAGATTTCGCGAAAGTTGTTGAGCACATATTTTCTCATTTGGTTTTGTGTTTGATTCCAGAGATTATTACAAGAGTTAGTTCAGGTTTGTTCAGTCAAGTTTTTGCTGGAGTTACTTTGAAAGAAAGATTTATTTGTAAGAAAACTGTTGAGCAAGATGCCTGAAACGTGTTGTGTGACATCTTAGCGCGCGTGCTACACAAATTGAGTTTTGTTTCACTTCAAATTTTATTTAAAATTTGTTCAATTTTAATTCTTTCGAAAGTCTAATGAATTTGCGTTTAGAAAGAAACATTTTAATCCAAACCAATTTGGAAGAAGATTCAATTAAATCATATATTTATTTGGAGAAAATATTAATTAAATATGGTTTAAACAAGAAATTTAAATTTGAATTTGCATTTATTAAAAGATTTAAAGCTGATTTATTTAAAGGAAATTTATTTTCATTTATATCCAATAAAAAATTTGGTTGATTGAGTGCTTTTTGATTTGAAGGAAACAAGATTAAATTTAAATTAATCAAGAAGATTTATTTTGAATCCTTATTTGAGAAGTTAGAACTATAATGTATATCAAGTAATAATTTTATTTAATTTTTTTTCTTCAAAATTTCGAATCATTTAATGTGAAAAGATGTCAAGCCAAATAATTTGCAATCTATGAAACATCTTATCTCGTTATGTTTGCTTGGAGAGTAAGATGAATTAAACTATATTTCGTCCTTTTAAGATTTATTTATTTTTCTGTTATATCAGAGATATAAGTGTGTTAGCACAAGTTTGGAATTGAAAAATATTTGTTTTCAGCAAGATTGCATTGAAATGCTTATTTGTTCAAGATTTATATCAATTAAGGATCTCAACTTTATAATAAATACTGGATTGATTATGTGAATTTTTAGGATATATGATCTGAATCAAATGCAACAAGATTAATTTAGAGATTCAAATTAATTTTAGAAGTGATCAATCAAGATTGGAAATCAACATTATTAGAGATTTATCTCATGTGCTCTTTAGAAGATCGACTGTATTCAAGACGAATAACCTACAAGGATTTGGAGCTGAGTTTTGTGATGTTATATAAGGAGGTAATCTCCTTTGTGAAGACTGAGACCTCAAGATAAAATATCTACCCGTTAATAGAATTTTGTTTTAATTGAGTATGTGTTTTTGCTTGTATTTTGTACACTTTATTCTTGGGGATTAATTCTAAATTACTCGAATAGAATATTAAGGTATAAGGTTGTTATACCATCTATCTTATATTTTTGTGATTGTTCAAACTCTTGAGAGAGTGTTTGAGTGAAAGTGATAGTCGTCTCATATTCAGGAGATCCTGAATAGAAAGTTAAAGGGTAACATTAGGAAGAAAGACATTGAATCAGGAGGGTTAAACTAAGTCCACATTGTACTTTTGGCTATTGAAAAAGTATTTTTGTAATGAGAGGAGATTCATATTTAAGGGGAGCCTTAATCAAAAGTTCATGTGTAGTATTAGGAAGAAAGACATTGAACACAAAAGAGTTTAAATAAGTCTAATTTGTGCTTCTAACTGTTAAAAGTGAATTTTCTTTTATTGGGCTAATGCCCTTCAGACGTAGATGATATTACACTGAATTAGATTAATAATTTATGTGTTAAAATTATTTTGCTTTTATTTTGTCTGCTACATATTTAACTTGTCATACACATTGTCCCAAATATTGTGTCTGACATCTTTCCATTAGAAGAACAAAATTTCACTTATCAATATTTGTGAGAGATCATTTGATTAAAACCTTTTAAATAACATTTAATTTTTCATGCAGTGCATCAATTGTTGGAGAAGATTTTTCTTTCTTCAACATTATCCTTCCATAATTTTTTTTTGCAACTATCAAAACCATCAACATAATCTTCTTTCAAAATTTTTATAGCTCCTGCATCCCTTTAAAACAAGGTGTTGATAATTAGTTTAGAATTATGTTGCAATTTTTCTTCAAAACTTGTTTGAATCTTAAAAATCAGATCAAAAGTTTTGATCGAAATCAAATTAAAAATATTTTATTGAATTTATAAACAAGACCGGGAAAAATTGCAGCATGCACCTACATTAAAGCAAGATACATTGTCTCTTGCTTTTCATACACGTAACTGTTGAATGTAACAACTCACCTCCATAATCCAATTGTCTAATCATAAATTCATAAGTGATAACAATTATTAATTTGTTTTTATAAAGTTGCATCAATCAATTTTTATGTTATGTTTAAAGTAGTGCTAACAATACTCTCTTTTCAACAATCTCTTAAACATTCATTTTCTTATTGATTGAAACATGTTTGAGTCTCTCTCTTTAAAATTACATCTCACATAAAATGGTAGGACCCACACATATTTCAACTAATAGAAAAGTGAGTGTTTGAGAGAGTGTTGAAAAGATAATATTCTTAGCATTTCTCCTTATATCTTTAACTCAATTGTTTCAAACTAGACCAAACTCACTCCATGATCCAAAACAAACCTACATACAAATTTGTAACGATTATTACACGATATGGGTTGAGACAATGTCACATACAACAATTAGGATGTTGTGAATAGATGTTGTCAATAACATAATAAAATATGAGGAAAAAATTGAGTTTTTTGAACAAACACGAGAAACTCTATTAGGTTTCACACAAAAAAAAGAGAAGAAGGAAGAAGAATAGAGAATTGATTAAATATGTTTTACTATTCACTTTCTCAATAGGGGTTCAAAGATTATAAGTGAATACCAACAATTAACCTCTCTCATTCTAATTAGAATTTGCACAACTCTTATAAAGATGAGAGACTAGCATGCTATTTATAATAAAACTAACATACTAACCTAATGGTCTTTTACACACAAGTTCATTACACAAGCTAACTTAAGGAACAAGTTAACTTAAACAATTGAACTTACAAGTAAGACTCAATTTGACATAAGAACTTAAATTATAAGTTAATATATTTTGATAGTATGTTCGAACATATTTCGACTATAACATATAAGATCAGCATGTGAACAGACTTTGACTTCATACTAAATCTTCTTTCGAACCATGAAACTACCTTTGTTAACACTAAAGTTTGATCCAAATACTTCATAGAAATATAAAGGTCATGAATACTCATAATAATCTTTTTCTTCGTTTATTGATTTTAGCGTCATAGTATTTATATATATAGTCCTACGCTAATTTAACCTAAAAACATAATCAACTCAAATATCTTTCTTTGACGTCACTCATCTGAATCAAACTCGAATTTTAACTGAGATCACCAGCCATATATGCTCATGAATCACTATTACCCACGTGCTTATCATTGTACTAAAATGTTCCCACTAACTATATTGAGATCACCAGCCATATATGCTCATGAATCACTAGTACCCACGTGCTTATCATTGTACTAAAATGTTCCCACTAACTATGCTTGCTAGGCTTCTAGCACACCTCCACTAACCACAATCTCTTCATGTCAAAAAGAGCATATGTCTTCACTCCATCTGCGTGACTAGTGCCTCCTATCATATACTAGATAGTTTTCCCTCAGTGGCCCCCCTCTTGCCTTAACTTTGTGCCACAATCCACTAAACAAACCCTTTCCAATTGTTTCTCTGCCCCTTACCACCATATCTAGAATATCATTAATTTAACAAGTCAAAATGCTTTTTAGGTTACCTCATTCTCATTTCATCCTCCACTATAACATGTGGGACCCATCTCTTGATGACACACACATTGCTGTGTGGGAAGTCACCAACAGTGGGGAGTGACATGGTTCACTGTGATTTCATTACTTTTAAACGCAAGCATGATTGTTATGTGTGAAAAGAGAGTTCTTGTGGGACAAGCTAAAAGCCTTTTGCTTTATTCTTTCATTTCATAGTCGGTGCGTTTTGTTTCATAATTCATACTCTATCTCTATCTCTATCTCCCTCATTCATCAATTGAAATTGAAATTGAAATATCAAACAAAATTGGACTACATGTCTATAATATAAATCTGACTAGGCTTTTATTGTCCTTTTCTATTGAATCATTCTAATTCTAATTCTTATGCTTGCCACTCCCTTATCTCTAAATTTATTTAAACTTATGTAAAATCAATTTTTTTACTTACAATTATGTATAGATCCTATGAATGTGTGTATAATATGCCAACTAAATGAAGATCAACTTATTTCATAAGAATTTGGATCACTCAAAAGATAATAAATTTAACTTTCTTTGTAGAGGTAAGATTTTTTTTAGTGGATAATCTATAAATATTTCTATAAATATTAATTAAATGTTAAAATTTGTCCTAATTAAGATGAACTAAAGTTTCAAACTTACTTAAATTTATGTTTAAAAAAGTATGAATTTGTGGATATGTTAAATTATTTAAGGAGTGAAGTTAGGTAACTGTCAAATCATTTAATGTGTAACTCATCATACAATGGGGTGATCATTGTGGAACTATAACTTAAGGAAAAATTCTTAGGAGCTTTCTTTTTGTAAAGAAAAAGTCCTAGCTACTTGTATGCAAGAAAATAGTTATTTATATTATTAATTTGTATATCATCATCATCAACAATATGGAATATTCATATGATTAGAGAAATATGCATTCAACAATTTCGTTTTCATATGTAAAACAACATCTAAAGTAGGAAGAAATTGGATTTTTAAAATCTCTAATTGTCGGTGGTGCATATTGGTATTTTTAGCAAATAAATCATGAGTTTTAATTTTTTTACAAGATTAAATTTGAAAAAAAATCTTAAAGGACAAATGTGAAAAACTTGAGAAAGTATTTTTATGCTTAAAGATTCTATATTTGAGTTTAGAGTAATTGGGTAAAAATTAAAAAAAATAAAATGTAGAATTATTTAAAAGGATAAAGTAAATAAAGAAAGACAACAAAGTATTGAGTAAAAATGTTTAAATTAAAACTAGGATAGAAGTTCATGCATTTTTTATAAAAAAATTTATCTTTATAATTCAGATGTTGAATTCTTAAGAGAACACAATAAAAATGCAAACCCTAATTATAAAGACGAAATTAACTTATATAACAGTTACATCAATAATTGTCGATAACGGTTATCTCTCCAGCATTCAACACGTATTCTGTTACGTGGGCTTTAGTTTTCTAATGTATTTCCATGTGTCTTTGGTCCTCAACCTGCTCCAAACCGTTACTATTGTCGAAACCTTCTTCAAGTTACCTAATCATATCTGTCAAAAACTCCACCTGTCAAATTTGTGAAAAAGTCCACTTGGTGTCGAAAGCATGTCTTAGCTATCTGCACTTAGTATTTACATCCACCTCATATCTCACATTCTTGTAAAAAAATTTAAGTCAAAAATCTCAAGTTAATAGATGCCCTAAAAAGATGCCATATTTCGACCATTTTTACAATATTGAAGAAAAATGGCATTTTTTCTGTATACTTACAACACTATTCAAACCACTCTTCATACATCATCGTCATCATGAATCTTATTACATAACCGTCATATCAATAACATGTGTGTACCTGCTATGATGACTTCCGATTTTCAAGGGCAACGTGGGCCACAAGAATTAACCACATTAAACAAAGTAAAAGTAAAAATCATTAATTAGTAATGATTCAAAACAAAATCAAAACGTCAATGCTTTAATTGAGAAAACTGAAAAGTCTCACTCCATAACTATATAACTTCTTTCTTCCACCTCACTACATTTCTTTCTCTTATGAGCCCTAGGAACTCTTAATTTCTGCAACATCCATCTTCATATTCTACTCAAGTTCTAGAAAACAAATGGCTTCCACTTTAGGTACAGAAAAACAACTTTCAATCCCTTTTATGGCTGATATTCAAGGTCCTATCTACTTTAATGATCATACTTACATTCCAAAACCATCAATGCAGAAAGAAAAATCTATTATTTGAGCTTTCAATGTATTGATTTCTTTCTCTATTTCAAGTAAGACTCATGTATTTATGGGTCGCTTACCCAAATTATTTATGAATTCGAATAAACTGGGAGAGTTCTTCCCTTGCTTACCCTATTGTAAACCTCATGCATTTAAGGACACAAGCTTTGGGTTGGGGTTCATAGAGCAACCCCATTGTGTATTCCGTTCTTCTCCTTCCACCAACAATGAAGCCTATCTTAGTTGGTTGAATAAAGTGAAACAGAAGAAACAAACCATCTGGAAAAATCAATGCATATTTGACTTGATTCAATTGACTAGAACTGAGCTAAAGTATAATGCCAATATGCTTATATCTACCCTTTATTTTAGGAAGGTTAGACTAATACCTTCCATCTTCCACGTGGGATGATAATTTCTACACTTTTCAACGTGGCTGCCATTACTAGTCTTCAAAAATATGTGAAACTTACGATCCTAATCTTAAGAATAATGAAATTCTGGCATAGTATATCACATGTCCTACAACATGTCACGAAATTGTTCTCTACATAATGTTAAAAACAAGGGCAGAATAATCAAGTTGATACTCTGAATATCAGCAATAGAAGCATAATAGATGTTTCGACATTTGTTAAAACATGTTAATCAAAAGGCAAATACTGAACTATAAATTTGTAGAATGATAAATAACACAAGATATGTTAACCCAGTTCGGTGCAAATCACCTACATCTGGGTGCTACCAAGGCAAGAAGAAGAATCCAATATCAATAGTATAATTTTATGTAAACAACCTCTGGTTTACCTATCACTACCCAATGAGAACTTTATCATTAGAAGTCACATCTAATTAATAAGAGAAACCCATCTCATTCCCTTAACTACAACCTGTGATATCTACAGTTATAGTCACAATAATTGCATCATACTACTTGAAAGACACCTCTTTCAATACAAAGTTCAGCCAAGCAACCTTGACTAACAATCCTACTCGAATTCTATTTGATTTGCTTCAAAGCTTAATCCAAGAACAATACATGATTCATTACCTACATGTTTTTGAATCTGTAAACCTATGTCTACCACAATGTATCAAACCGATACAAAGGGAGACTTACAACACAAGAAAGCCTACGACGCTCAAAACCCTAAACCCTTATTTCCCTTTACAAAAGAGTTACAAGAGGTTCGTTCTTTTTGGCCCTTGGTCTAAGTCTTCTTTTATAACCTTATGTAGTATTGGGCTTCAAATCTTCAGTTTATTTCTTTCTTGATCCAAGTTCTAATTGCTTCTTAAATTTTGGGCCAAATTAGCAACAACCTGCTATATCAGGTCAAGATGTCGAGACACAAGCTAGGACATCTTGTCTGACATGTCTTCTTCCATCAAACTTCTTTATGTTGGAACGTCTTGCACAACATCTTGTCTTACCAAAATTTGCTCAAATCTGCAGAGCCTTCAATCTCCACCTTTTGACAAATTTTGGCTAAAACTCCTTAGGTAGAAAAAAATTCCGAACGTCATTCAATTTCATCCAAGGAGTAGTTGATATGATTGGCACACTTCTGAGGCTCCCCTTTTCTCCTGAAACTCCTAGTTGCATGTTGGTGTACATGAGGAAGAGGATGTAACACATTCCCTCTCAAACCTATACTTACCACAGAGAAATAAGTCTTCCTCTTAAGGTGCATGAGAGAACCCTTAAGCAGTATTGGGCTTCAAATCTTCTGTTTATTTCTTTCTTGATCCAAGTTCTAACTGCTTCTTAAATTTTGGGCTTTAAATCTTCTGTTTATTTCTTTCTTGATCCAAGTTCTAATTGCTTCTTAAATTTTGGGCCAGATTAGCATCAACCTGCTATATCAGGTCAAGATGTCGAGACACAAGCTAGGACATCTTGTCTAACATGTCTTCTTCCATCAAACTTCTTTATGTTGGAACGTCTTGCACAACATCCTGTTTTACCAAAATTTACTCAAATCTGCAGAGCCTTCAATCTCCACCTTTTGACAAATTTTGGCTAAAACTCCTTAGGTAGAAAAAAAATTCCGAACGTCATTCAATTTCATCCAAGGAGTAGTGGATATGATTGGCACACTTCTGAGGCTCCCCCTTTCTCCTGAAACTCCTAGATGCATGTTGGTGTACATGAGGAAGAGGATGTAACACATTCCCTCTCAAACCTATACTTACCACAGAGAAATAAGTCTTCCTCTTAAGGTGCATGAGAGAACCCTTAAGCAGTATTGGGCTTCAAATCTTCTGTTTATTCCTTTCTTGATCCAAGTTCTTACTGCTTCTTAAATTTTGGGCTTCAAATCTTCTGTTTATTTCTTTCTTGATCCAAGTTCTAATTGCTTCTTAAATTTTGGGCCAGATTAGCATCAACCTGCTATATCAGGTCAAGATGTCGAGACACAAGCTAGGACATCTTGTCTGACATGTCTTCTTCCATCAAACTTCTTTATGTTGGAACGTCTTGCACAACATCCTGTTTTACCAAAATTTGCTCAAATCTGCAGAGCCTTCAATCTCCACCTTTTGACAAATTTTGGCTAAAACTCCTTAGGCAGAAAAAAAATTCCGAACATCATTCAATTTCATCCAAGGAGTAGTGGATATGATTGGCACACTTCTGAGGCTCCCCCTTTCTCCTGAAACTCCTAGATGCATGTTGGTGTACATGAGGAAGAGGATGTAACACATTCCCTCTCAAACCTATACTTACCACAGAGAAATAAGTCTTCCTCTTAAGGTGCATGAGAGAACCCTTAAGGAGATCCAAAAAGAGCTTAAGAAGAAGCATATGTAGTATACGTAACACATAGTACACAAAGGATGTAACTCAGGTTATAAGACACAACCTACTTCATAACTCAGATCACAAGGCACAAAGGAAGAACTCGGAGAAGAACCTGAGACTCAAACAGGATGTTAGAACATCCCATCCAACATCCTTGTAAAACAACTGTAGATGTTAGAACATCCCATCCAACATCCTTGCAAAACAACTGCAAGAATGGACTCTACACCAACCAGAATGTTAGTTGTGTGTTGTGAGGACCAACACACAACTGAGATGAATACACACCCATTCTCCCCTTTTTAGCCAAGAATTTGCAAAAGAAGCCAACACAGTTCCATACTCGCATGGTACTTACCCAAACATGGACAAAAGCCATGAAGACACAACCCAAAATAAGAACCGCAAACTAAGAATCCAGAAGCAGCGACCCCATTTAAATACCCAAGCAGTTTCTCTAGGAATTTACGGTCGATAAAAGTATCCGCTGAAAAATTCAATGGAGAAATAAATTTAGGCAGGTAACATCACCATAAATGACTGTGCACTGTCCAACTAAGATTTGGTTGTTTCAACCTTAGGATAAACCGTCCAAAGAATGCACATGTATCAAGACACATGTTTAACATACCTTCCACTGTCCAGGACAATCAATTTGGAAACAACCATACGCCCTAAACAATGTCTTGACACCTTGCCAGACTTTGTTCAGTCTATCTTGTAAACTCAATACCTTTCAAAGAGCCCTAAGAAAACTAATTTCATCAATTAACCAAGATGTTAAAACATTTCTTCAAACATCTCCCAATTAACAATAAAAATTCGCATAAGCCTTAACTAATTCTGCAGAGAAAAATAAATTCTCCCAGACACAAGCAATGATTCTCAGGACACTCCCAAGAAGCTTGTATAACTCTGATTCAATTCATTGACTTCCCAATGGCAAAACCAAAATCACCATAGGCAGAAGTCCAACTCCCCCTGTCAGGGATAACCAGTGCTCCTTTGCAAGAAGAACACCTTAAAGTGAATGGAAAACATAAGACTCATCTTCATGTCTTGAAGAGCTCACTCCTTTTTCAACACACTTGCTGAATGCATTCACTTACTGCTTGATCCACAATAAATCTATGTACTATAATAGTACACACATCAGACAAAAGCTCTCCCCCTATATTTTATAAAAGATGCTCTTTCCAGCAATAAACACCTAAAGTCACCACCTGTTATCTCATGAACAACTTCATGCTTATATAGTAAGAAAGTATAGGATTACCATCCTTGTAATATAACTAAAGAAATCTTAGATTGAGACCAAAATCACCATTGATCCCTCTCGTCCTGAACCCATCCATACCCTGTACAAATCCACCTTGAATCTTACAGCCATAGATATCCATGTTCCTTGAGAAAAAAATCCAATTGAACCTAGAATGCTTCACATTCCTCAAAGAGACATACAAAGCCTCTTAGTTTTTTAGTTATCCCAAATGTCATTCACACTTGAAGGACATCAGATGCATGCCTCCAGAAATCCTCAGCTTACTTGCTTCACAAGCACCAAACTGATTCACTTATTTCTAGAGTTACTTATAGCAGAAGAAACCACTTATCCATAAGCATTCTGATCTCAACATGAGTCAGAGAAATGGATAGACACCCCATGATCCAAGAAAATCTTCACCTAATCATTATCTCATATGATAAGTTAGAACACTTCTAATTCAATTGGTGAATATCAGCTTCCACAATTTGAACCCCAAGTTCAATAAACAAAATGATATTCTAACATCAGTTAGGACATCCTAATGATATCACATACACCATACACTATGGTTCTTGATTCAATAACTACTTGGACTTACTATCTGCATAGTAATCCAATTTGAAGATCTTCAGAGAACATAGCTCCACCAGCTTGATCAACAAGAAATCTTGATAACATATAGAGACTTAAACTTTCATACTTCTCCCAAAAGAAGGCACTCATCCTTAATCAACTTAGGGCTTCTACCACAAGCTTCAAGACATGAACAGAACCAGAACCTCCTATGGTCTTCAAACAAGTACCTTTCGGCACAAGAGTAATTTTCTCCAAGCACACTCCTTGAATAACCAAATGCCACTGTTTGGTTAACTCAACTTCCTTCATAGCTCCAGAAAATCTTCTAATCCATCAATGAAACTTGATATTCAAGTTACATATCCTACTTGCTCCATAGCAAGGCATCTTAGATACACCAAGACTTGGACATGTAACATCTACTCCTTCTTGCAACTCCCGCAAACTACATGAGATAGACCTTTTTGAAGCATTAATTCCTTTCATACCCGAGAAGATCAACTTATCTTTAGATGACGTACCATTATATCAACTAAGACTTTGAAGTTCATCTTGATGTCAAAACATCTGATAAGACATCCCGCTGGTGAATTCAGTCCTTCATTATGCCACTTAGAAGAACCTCGTCACTATAACATGACAAGAGTTCCATGTTCTCATAGACTTGATTAATGATATCAAGTTTGAGTGGATAACCTCTATTCTGCTTTATTGTACCACAAAAAATACCTTGAAATGCATTTGCTTCAGGAACTCCTCTTTAGAGAAATCAAATATGCCAAAGCTTGATTCTTCAGAAGAGATTAGTTACACAAGAACTTTACAAAAAGAAATCCAACTTTCCTTAAGCAGAGACTTCTTTACAAGCTCAGAGATAATCACCACTTATCCTTGACACCTGCTGCACTCCATTACACCTAGATTAGAAATAAACTGATCCAAGGTCAACTCACCAAGATGATGAAGTCTTCATCTTTACTTCCATTAGCACCATATTCTAGACAAGTTTCTTGCCATGAAACTTTCTAGACAAATCACGTGCCTCTGTAGGTGCAAGCTAAAAAAGAATCCAAACACACACGTGAATGATACCAAGATCATCAGCTCCATCTCCTTTTCTCCAGAGAATCACTCCTTGAATCAACAAGATTCTGCATAATATCTGTTGATGGAATGTCTCAACATCTGGTTGAACATCAGATCCTTAAAGTAGACCAAACAAATCAAGGGCCAAATACTTGAGCAACAACTGATGAGATACCTTAAACATCATCTAAGGATAATCCATTAAATATTTGTGAATAACATAAACAACAATGAATCTTAAATCCTTATAAGAAATCCTTCTTCCAGAAGACTAACTTGGATCATCCACTTGATGAACCATCTGAACTTCAGTAATCTTGAACTTTATAGATAACCAATTAAATACTTGTACATTCCAGAAATAGAAATTGATCTTAAATCCACACAACTTATCGAGAAGACCATCTGACATATATTTACACTTAAGTAATACCAAAAGTATTCTTTAGTGCAAGTATCTTTAATGCTGAAACATCAATGTTGACACCCTTGAATCAACCTACCTATGACTTCCTCTTGCTAATAGAGCTCTTACAAATCATGAATGGTGAAAATGAATCACCTCCCATTATAGCATCCATCAGCACCAGAGATCTTCAGAAATCCATCTTTAGCATGAGAACCAAATTATCTTCTTGAAAGAACTCTTAAACATGACCAGAGATGCCTTTATGAGTGTACTTGAGAAAAATCTCAAGTATCTTTGGCAACTTAGGCACAAAGTGTATTTACCAATTTCATAGATTATGAATTTGATAAATACGATCTCAACTCACCTTCTCTGACTTTAAGATACATGATGGAACCAAAAATCCTAGTACCAAGTCAACAACGACAAATATCAACAAACAACTCTCTCCATTCCATTGCTCCCAACTTTGGAACGACTAGAGCTTTTAAAAAAATGTTGATATCTTCAAGAACGGAAGTCAATAAGCAAGATCTTCTACAATCTTTCTTCAATCACAATTCTAGAATAACAGGACTACCAGAGTTCTTCCATCAGAAAAATATGCAGCGGAACCACCAAAGAACATCTTCAACATGCCCTAAACAAGATGTCAAAACATCTTATAGGACACGATAAAGAAGAACTAGCCACTCCTCCTGAAGGTTTTGTAGAAACTCCTCAGAAACCTTGAACAACCATCAATAGTTGTTCCTCTTGATCTAGAACACTCATCTCAACCATCAATACCCTTGAGTATATCAGAATGAATGATCTGATCACTCCAACTCCTCCTTGTTTAAATCACTAGAAAGTATCTCCCAATATCTCATCCATAAATAGACAAGATGTCTGCTCTGATACCAATTGAAATTCTGGAATAACAGATCACAGATGTTCTACAACATGTCACAACATTGTTCTCTATTGATAACGTGAAAATGTATACTATATTTGCCATGTTTTTCGCCTATTAATAGTATGATTTCACCCCGATTTCGGATGATTCCGCATATTTGCTAAAGCATTTTTGCAGGTATATGAAGTTCATACTCAAAACGAGCAAGACAGAGAAAACTCACGATCAAAGACACAAAATGGGAGAAAAAGACAGAAAATAGCAGAAAATACAGATTTTGTGAGTGTGACGGTCGTCACACCCCTGTCACGACCGTTACAGATCCTTACGCCCGTCATGCACATTACGCTCGTCGCATCTCCCTTATAGTCACCACGCACTCAATAACATAATAACGTTCACATTTTGAATGTGCCCACGCAAGCTGAGGAAATATAGGAACGTTCCCCTTTATTCTCTCACCCTTAACTCCATTTCCCCGAGGATTTGTTGAGAAAGTCTGAGCTATAAAAGGAGGAGGCCTGGACCAGAATAGGGGAGTCGCATTCAAGACAACGAAGTGCTGCCGAAATCGCCATTGAAGCCGTTTTAAGTTTTAGCATTATTTCCAGTTTCCGTTCCTTTCCTTTATTTCCATTGTACTGTTTTATTCCCTTCTTGTACCCTTACTCCTCACTGAGGTAAAATCCTACCGACATTATGGAGGACTACTCAAGGATCCGAGAACAGTATTACTTTCAGGTTTTTATTAATTAAATTGTTATTTTATTTCTATCAAAAATGCATGTTTATTTATTTTACCGCTATTGTTTAATTATGAATGCTTTAAATTTCATGTCTAGCTAAACCACTTAAATCGGTATGTAATAAATTAGTAAGACGGGATTCGATAATAACCGGTGCCTTTCCTTTTTACAAACACTTTTCTGGCCGTAGTTTTTAATTGAAATCTTCTAAATAAACCTTCGTCGCGAAAGCGAGAAATTGTTTAGAGTAGTTTTGCCACGAAAATGGGAAATTCATTAAGGCACGAACCGGCACGCGAAAGCGTGGGGTTCGAACCGGATAGTAAAAACTAGGCATTTATTTTAAATACAGTGAAAGCGCTTTAAAAGAAATCAGAACTTAGTTGTTTTAAAAAAAAGTGATTTAAACCCCGAATGGGACAGCGAAAGCGTACATTCCGCCTTAGAGTTACAACTAGAGTCAACAACCAACGTGAGACAAAAGTCTTTAAACGATTATTTTCTCCTGTAAACCATTTGCAAAAATTAAACTGCACCGGCGATGTGTCAAATCCCCGAAAGCTAAAGCATTACATACCGATATCCCTTATTAATATTCTTAAATCTTATAAACTTTCCTTAAATTAGCCTTTACTTTTGCATTTAATTCCTTAAAACCTTATTCCGACTTAGCTAAACATAATAACACCCGATAACACTAGATTGATTATGAGTCCCTGTGGGATCGATATCTTTATTACTATGCAATAGACTATGCACTTGCAGTTAGTTCAGTTAGACTTAGAAAGTCGCGATCAAGTTTTTGGCGCTGTTGCCGGGGCTCCGTTTAGTCAATAGTGTAGAACTCTGTTATGCAGTATAAACTAGGTTAACTATTTTATTTCCCTTTACTCGTTCGTCGATTGTATGCCAAGTACTCGCTCACAAAGCGATATCTTACAACCTCCAATCGCTGAACTAAAGCGCTTCTTATACCTAAGAAGGCGCATAATTGAATATCAACAAAGACATAATATCCCTGATCTTCTAGCTCATACTCCTGAACCTGTTGAAGAATCGAAAATGGCCGAAGGACCTCAGAATAGACCTCTGAAGGACTACGCTACCCCGTCTCAACTAGAGCCTCACAGTAGCATTGCTGCCCCCACTATCAATCAGAATGATTTCGAATTAAAACCATCATTGCTGTCAGCCGTGCAACAACATCAATTCTCAGGAAGTGCAACAAATGACCTGAATGAACACTTAACAAAGTTTGTGCAGTACACCGACACAGTGAAGGCTAATGGTGTAACTCCATACACAATAAGATTACGTATTTTCCCTTTCTTTCTTAGAGATAGAGCTTGGGCTTGGTTACAATCCTTGCCATCCAACTCCGTTACAATGTAGGAACAGCTGAAGAACGTTTTCTTAGCGAGATACTTTCCGCCAAGAAAGACTGCTATGCTAAGAGCTCAAATCAACGGATTTCGACAGAAAGATGTCGAATCTCTCTATGAAGCATGGGAAAGATTCAAAGACATGATGAGAGCATGCCCTCACCACGATCTTGAAGACTGGGCGACTATTCATACTTTCTACAATGGGCTTCTGTACAACACCAGACTAACAGTAGACGCTGCCGCGGGCGGTGCACTTATGGATAAGCCATATGACGAAGCCTATCAACTAATCGAAAACATGTCTCAGAACCATTGCCAATGGGGAGGTGAAAGAACTGCAGCAGAGAAACCTGCAGCAAAAGGTGGGATGTACGAGATCAGTAGTCTTGAGAAGGTCCACGCTAAGGTAGATGCCTTGACGCAAAAGATCGACAATCTAACCATGACACCACCAGCAACCGTAGCTGCTGTAACTCCAAACTGTGAGTTATGTGAATCACTGGTCACGCTGCGCCCAAATGTCCATTACTGACAGGAACCTCCACAGACCAAGTGAACTACGCTCAAGGAAATCCCTGTGCAAACACCTACAACCCAGGCTGGAAAAACCATCCGAACGTTTCCTACAAAAGCGATAATGAATTGTATGCACCTAACCAAGCACCTGCTGTACCACCAGGGTATCAGAAACCAGCCGTAGCTGCTCTAAATGCCCCTAGAAAATACAATCTTGAATTAATGATGGAAAAATTCATAACCACTAAAGTTTAGACGAATAAGGAGTTCCTAAATCAAAACATACACACTAGTGAGCAGATCAAGCAACTAACAAACAAAGTAGACACTTTAGCTACCCATAACAAGATGCTCGAGACGCAGATATCACAAGTAGCTCAACAACAAGCACCTACTGCCGCACCCGCTGACACATCTCCTAGACAGCCAGAACCTAATCCGAAAGGTCATGCAAACACTGTCATATTAAGAAGTGGAAAAGAACTAGACGAACCGATCGATCCTAGGAGCCAAAACTCAGCCATGTACCAAAAACCTGTAAAAGAGGCAGAAAAGGAGTCTGAAACCAAAGAGAAGGATAATAACGACCAGGAGGCTGTAGCTAAAGAAAAACCTTATGAGCCTCCACCGTCGTATAAGCCACCGATTCCTTATCCTCAGAGACTTATAAACTCCAAAACTACAGGGCATTTTAAGAAATTTGTAGAACTTATGAAGCAATTGAACATCACAATCCCCTTCACAGAAGCCATCACTCATATGCCCTCGTACACAAAATTTCTCAAAGAAATCTTGTCTAACAAGAAAAAGATCGAGGATAATGAAACAGTTACACTTACTGCCGAGTGTAGCACGATAATCCAAAACAACATGCCTCTTAAGCTGAAAGACCCAGGTAGTTTCTCCATACCTTGTGTCATTGGAAAGTTTGTCATAGACAAAACACTATGCGACTTAGGAGCCAACATCAGTGTTATGCCCTTATCTATATGCAAAAAGCTAAATATGGGTGAATTAAGACCAACCAAAATGTTTGTTCAATTAGCTAACCGATCTGTCAAATATCCCGTCGGTATACTGGAAAACGTTCCAGTACACATAGGTCAATTCTATATTCCAACCGACTTTATAATCATGGATATTAAGGAAGATTCAGTCACCCCAATTATCTTAGGAAGACCCTTCCTAGCCACAGCAGGAGCTATCATTGACGTGAAGAAAGGTAGGCTAACATTCGAAGTAGGAGAAGAGAAAACCGAATTCATCCTTACCAAGTTCTTACAAGCACCAGCCATAGACGACACCTGCTATCTAGTAGATGTCATTGATGAATGCATAAGAGAACTGGAAAAGAGAGAAACCACATACTCTGAAATAATGAAAATCCAAATCCCAGAAATTCGTGAAGATGACAATTGGCATGCGCCATATAAAGATGACAGTCTAAGCGAAAGCTTAACACTAACTCCGAATCACATGTCAGGTCCAAAGAACCTAGCTTTAGAACTCAAAGCATTACCTAAAAACCTCAGATACAAATTCCTAGACACCAAACTCAAAAGATCGGTGATAGTCAACGTTGACTTAGGACAGTTAGAAACTGAAAAACTACTAGACGTCCTAAGAAAATACCCAACCGCGTTAGGCTATAGAATCACTAATCTTAAAGGAATAAGTCCTTCTATCTGTATGCATCAAATTATGTTAGAGGAAGACTGTAACACCTCTAGAGAACATCAGAGAAGGATAAATCCTATCCTAAGCACTGTAGTCAAGGACGAAGTGAAGAAACTACTAGATGCAGGAATTATATACCCGATTTCCGACAGCCAATGGGTTAGCCCAGGGCATGTCGTGCCCAAGAAAGGAGGCGTAATTGTAGTAAAGAACCCGAAAGGTGAATCGATAATACAGAGAGTTGTGACCGGAAGTAGAACATCGATTACAGAAAACTTAACAAGACCACTCAAAAAGATCATTTCCCTTTACCTTTCATCGATCAGATGTTGGAGATACTGACAAAACATTCTTATTTCTGCTATCTAGACGATTATTTGGGATTTTTCCAAATTCCTATTTACCCCGATGAACAAGAAAAGACTACATTTACCTGTCCTTACGGAACTTTCGCGTACCGACGAATTCCGTTTGGATTATGCAATGCTCCTGCAACATTCCAGAGATGCATGATGGCAATCTTCGCAGATTTCATAGATGACATCATGGAAGTTTTTATGGATGACTTCTCTGTATACGGACAAAGTTTCGAAGGATGTTTGTCAAACCTAGAGATGCTACTCGAAAGATGTGCGAAAGTGAATCTTATTCTCAATTGGGAAAAATGCCATTTCATGGTCAGACAAGGAATAGTGCTAGGACACGTAATATCTGACAAGGGAATTGAGGTTGATAAAGCCAAAATAGAAATTATAAAAGATCTTAAACCTCCAAAGACCGTACGAGAAATACGAAGCTTTTTAGGACATGCCGGTTTCTACCGGCGATTCATAAAGGATTTCTCGAAAATTACAAAACCCCTGACTGGTCTATTAATGAAAGATGTTGAGTTCATCTTCGATGAAAGCTTCTTAGAAATGTTTGAAACATTAAAAACATCCCCTATCTCCGCACCGATCATGCAACCACCAGACTGGAAATTGCCATTTGAAATCATGTGCGATGCGAGCGATTATGCCGTAGGTGCAGTTCTAGGCCAAAGGAAAGACAAGAAACTTCATGCAATCTACTATGCTAGTAGAACCTTAGATCCTGTCCAAATGAACTACGCAACAACGGAAAAAGAACTTCTAGCGGTTGTGTTTGCTCTTGACAAATTCCTTTCCTACTTGGTAGGAGCAAAAATAATCATCTACACAGACCACGCCGCCATTAGGTACCTGATAAGAAAAAAGGATGCCAAACCAATACTATTGAGATGGATCCTACTGTTACAAGAGTTTGATTTAGAAATTAAAGACAAGAAAGGAACCGAGAATGTAGTGGCAAATCACTTATCCCGAATAGAGGGCATTAAATATGAACCAGTGCCTATCAACGATGATTTCCCTTACGAACTTCTGATAGCCAGATTAGAGAATGATATTCCAAATCTAACCTCGGAAGAACCTGAATTAAAAGAAGCCGTGGAAGCAGTCTACACACACGCAACCTTGCCTTGGTATGCTGACATTGTCAACTACCTAGCCGCAAGCGTGCTCCCACCGGACTTAACCTATCAACAAAAGAAGAAATTCTTCCATGACTTAAAATACTATTATTGGGACGAACCTCTGCTTTTCAAGAGAGGATCTGACAACATATTCCGTCAATGTGTCCCAGAGGAAGAAACAGAAGATATCATCTCTCATTGTCACTCCGCCCCTTATGGTGGAGATGCAAGTACCTCGAAGACTTGCGCTAAGATTCTACAGTCTGGCCTATTCTGGCCCAGCCTTTGGAAAGATGTCCACACCGCAATACTAAGATGCGACCGGTGCCAACGCACCGAAAATATCTCACAGCGCGATGAGATGCCCCAAAAGGGTATTTTGGAAGTGGAAGTCTTCGATGTATGGGGGGTCGATTTCATGGGTCCATTACCATCTTCTTTTGGAAATCAATATATCCCCGTAGCTGTCGGTTACGTTTCCAAATGGATTGAGGCTATAGCCTCTCCAACAAATGACACATGAGTAGTTATAAAACTCTTCAAGAACACAATCTTCCCCAGATTCGGTGTACCAAGACTTGTCATTAGTGACGACGGTTCACACTTCATAGCACGAATCTTCGACAAACGTTTATCTAAATATGGAGTCAAACACTGTGTTGCAACCCCATATCATCCGCAGACTAGTGGATAAGTGGAGGTCTCGAACAGAGAGATAAAGAAAATCTTAAAAAAGACCGTTGCCACCTCTAGCAAAGATTAGTCATCCAAGTTAAATGAAGCTTTATGGGCCTATCGGACAGCCTATAAAACGCCAATAGGAATCACACCATTCAAGTTAGTTTATGGAAAATCCTGCCACCTTCCAGTAGAACTAGAGCACAAAGCCTTTTGGGCTATTAAAATGTTAAACTTAAACTACACTGCCGCAGGAGAGAAACAGATCTTGAATATACACGAACTAGAAGAACTCAGACTAGACGCATACAGGAACGCCCGCATATACAAGGAAAGAACCAAAAAGTGGCACGATAAGTGTTTAGTTAGGAAACAATTCAGTATGGGAGACGTCGTGCTCCTATTCAATTCAAGACTAAAACTTTTCCCAGGTAAACTAAAGTCCAGATGGTCAGGTCCTTTTGAGGTAACTAAAATCCTGCAAAGTGGAGCTGTCGAAATCAGCGATGAAAACAATGTGTCGTTCATAGTCAACAGACAACGCTTGAAGCACTACAATCTAAATGAACACAGCAACTGCGTGAGCAGTCTGAAACTGTTAGAGCTTCCCGCTCAACACCCCAACTAGCTGTCATCAAGCTATCGTCAGGCTTTTGACGTTAAAAACAGCGCTGGATGGGAGGTAACCCATTTTTCCTTGTTTTCTCTCTTTATTCATTTTCTTTATGTTTTTCATTTGCCTTATGCTTTTACACTATTTCTTTACTAATTTTCAAATTTTTCTTTTCTTTTCTTTTCTTCCACTATTATTTTATCACCCTCTGTTTCTAAAATTTAATTTGAATGAATTTGCTTTCAACTGTTTCCAGGATTTTTAAGCCTTCCTACTTTCTCCTCTCTCATCTGCCTAATTCTCCAGCATGGATAACATAGATTACATGGTAACAATATTTAGAGGACCAACTCAGCATGCCAGATTTGAGGCCCTGACACAGAGAGGCATCGCCTTAACCATTTACTACGATGGATCCACCATGGATCAACTAGGAATCCACGACATCATCCTTTTCTTATTTAACCAATTAGGATGGGAAAAAGCTGCCCTTAAGACTCGCTTTGTCACGAATAGAGAACTCACGTTTGAATTCCTTAGCTCCCTAGCTTACTTACCCGAATATGGTTACATATTTACTAAAGAACTGATATGCTTTAGAATCTTTGGTACTGATTACACATTGACCCGTAGCTCATTGGCTGACCTCTTAGGATTTCCTAGCGGACCCTTTGTGTATACCACCATCCATGAGGCGAATATGGATATAGAGTTGGACTATTTCTGGGGAACCATTACAAGAAACTATCACCCTGAGCAGAATGATATGAACTCTAACGAAATACATAACCCTGCAATCCGTTACTTCCACAAAATGTTAGCCCATACCCTCTTTGGGAAGGAGGAAAACATTACCTCCATCTCTAAGGAAGAGCTATTCATCCTGTACTGTGCCTCACAAGGTAGACCTGTCAATGTCGTGCCTTTCATGATGAGAGCCTTCGAAAAACTTAACCAGGAACCAAACTCACCTATCTTAGTAGGAGGACTTGTCACCATGATTGCTAACGTAATTGGACTTAGGTATCAACTGAATAGAGTTATTCCATTTGGCAGCATCAGACTTATGGACAGAGAGTTTTGTTTTAACCAGCGTATCATAGGTAACTTAGGACCAGTACCCTACGAGTATCTTATTGCCAACGAACCGGTCTGACTCTTTACACTGCCAAACCATGAGCGAGCCAGTGTCCATAACAAAGATAACAGGCTGTGTTAAATGAGCCTATGGATCCCCATCGCCTCATTCTAGACCACAAGAATATATGTACCATGACGATAACATCTCTGAAGCACATGACTTTATGTACTATGAGGATTATGTATCAGAAGCAAAAACCGACCATGTGACCCCTCCAAACTACCATGACTTCTTTGAACCAGATCCTAACCCAAACACTGAAAAGCTGGATACTATTATGAAAACGTTGGATGAATTCAAATCGGAAATCATAACAATAAAGGAAGAATTGAAGACATTTCACCTGGATTTAATAAACTTCATGGATATAACAGTCGAGCAATTCGGTTACATAACTCAAGAGTTCGATAAACTGAAGAAGCAAAAGGTCTGATGCTTTTACTTTTATTTTTATTTCTATTTTATTGCATTTGAACAATTTTACAATATTCTGGTTTATGTCTTTTAAATTTTGAATTTCCTTCATTTTTGTACTTTGTTAAACAATTACAATATTTTTCATTCAATTGATGTTTTTCGCATTTCGCCATTAATCCAAGTTTTTCCCTATTCTAAAATTATTCTGTTTGTCTTTCATTATAGCATGAATTGACTGTATCTGGTTGAAAATAACTTTTGCACGAACCCATCAGCATTTTTCTACAAACCTGCAGAATTTGCTGTTGTGACGCTCGTCACCCCCTGTCACGACCGTCACGCGTCTTACGACCGTGACGCCTGCGTGACGACCATCATACTGTTCTAACTTGCGTTCTGCTATATCAGCAGAACGTTCTCGTTTCTTTTCCCTCAAATCCTCACTCCACTCCCTCTCCCTCTTAATTCAAAAACCGTCCAACTCTCCTTCTCCCACTGCATTCGAAACCGTCCACTAAACCCACACTCATTTCCTTTAAACCTCTCATTACTCCCTCCATCTATTCAACTCCCTATCTCTTCAAATAAATCCCCCCGTCCCTTTTTTCAACCATTCTACAGAACAAAACACTTCATCTCTATTTTTCCCCTTTTGTATTAAACCAAAAACAATGGCACGACAACCCCGCCAACTACCCGACTTGTCAAAAATAATCTTCTGAGATGGATTGTGTTTCATTTCATTCACATTAGCATTATCATTTGCATTTCATAGACATGTGTGCAGGAGATCAAGAGGTTTAATTACCCATTAAGGGCTACACAAGACCCTGAAGCTAGCTAAGGGGCTTATTCAAGTGTTCAAGGGTTGATATCCTTGTCAGAGAAGTTAAAAGATCCTCAGAGAGAATGGTTGAAACCAAGAGTGTCTGCCTCTTAACTTGAGAGTTATGGGGAAGACCCTCAGATGATTCTGAAGTCATGAAGTTGGAATTGAAGCCTTGAGAGAGCTTATGAGATGTCTTGAAAGCCATCATGAAGCCTAGATAGGTCATTTTGCAAGATTAAGAAGACTCGGCCATGAGTGGTGCAGCTAGGGTTTGACTGGGTCAACCCTAGGTCAACTGATGATTTGGAGAGGGTTGAGACCTAATCCAAGAGCCATGTGATCATGGATTGATGCATTGAGATGTTATAAGGATGATTCCAAGGTTAACTCATCATGATTGAAGAGTTTGAGAAGTTTCAAACTAGGGTTTCTAAGGCTTGACAGTGTAAAATCCCCTAGTTTGACCCCTATCTTCAAGGAAATTTAGCTAAAGATGTGATTGTTATCTCATCCCACCCCAACATTAATGTTGTAGAGCATGAGCTTAGCTTTAATTTGAGTGCTAGAAGTCCTTTATAGGATTTGTAGAACTCAAGTTATGACTTTGACAAGTTACAGGTCATCTGAGGTATGTGAACTTGGGGGCTTGAAAGTTACCCAACTTGCATCAAACTTTTGCCCAAGAAGGATGATTCCTATGAACTCTTGGTCAACATGAATGTTATTCCTTATCCTCTTAGCTTTCTAGAGAATACTAGAAGTCCTTGATAGGATTTGTAGAACTCAAGTTATGGCTTTGACAAGTCAAGGGCATTTTGGTCATTTGGAGATTACAGGTCATTTCAAGCATAAGGCCATAACTCCCATTTCCAAGCTTCAAATGGAAAAATGTTCAACATCAAACTTGTTCAAAATGATGTTTTAAGGCTAGTAAATAGGTCATGAGTTGTTGGAAATGCTTGTATCTCAAAGTTGCAAAAATGACCTAAAATAAGGGTATAAGTTAAATAAAACCAAAGTTGGAAGTTGATATTTTCAACCTACACATCCAAACCAAGGCATGTAATATATCATTTTGACTCTAAAAAACATTCTAAGAACATTGGTTTAGCCACAATTTTGATTTGAGGTCTAATTTGTGGACTTGTTTTGAAAAGTAGTTGCTTGCATATTAAGTAACATTTGCAAAACACATGAGAGGTCAATACACAAGCTCCCAAGGCCTTGTAACACCTCTAATATCTCACTTGGGGAGATTTTGGGATCATGACAAGCTGCTGCAACAAGGGAAACCAGAATTGGGGTGAGTATGGCATGAGATGAGATTTTGGATGATATGAGAAGTTCAACATCTCCTTGGATGAATCTAGAAGATTCTAGAGAGGTCCAACATCATCTATATATTGATTAGAAGGGGTTTGAGTGAAAGGTTGGTGAGAATTGATTGAGAGGAGAGAATTTTCAACTTCACTTTGTTCATTGCAAATTGAAATCGGTTTCTACATTCTACACCATTTTTGATCCTTCTTTTGATTTCAACAACTTCTATGAAGGATACTGAATGATTCCAGATCAATTCCATAGCCAAATCCTTGAAGGATCGTGTTCTTGCAATTGAATTTCAGCACCTGCAAGTCATTATCGGGTTTGGAGTTCCAGGCGCTTTCCATCAATTCTCTTGCATACAGAATCAAGAACTTGGTACATTGAATGATTTTGGAGCTGTAGAAGGGTTGAAGTGAAGAATTGCTACATCTGTTACTCAAGAATTCATAAGTTGGTAACTTTCATTCCTCACCTTAATTTAAGAAGAATTAGGTTAATTTGTTAGGTTAGATTGATAATATGTGGTTAGGAGGTCGTTTCTGGAAACTTAGAGAGGATTTCGTGATGATCAATGAGGTGACACAATTTCTGTTTGGATCAAGAACATGCTGGATATTGAGAGATAATATGAGTATTATAGCAAGAACTGATCAGTTTAACATGGTGAACATTTTAGACCAAACAATTTGAAGAATGGTGATAATTGAGGTCTGAGCATAATTTTGATTCTTGATCGTGTTTTAGGTTAGAGGTTGATTCAATGAATTCTGAGGCTAGGGTTAGATTCAGTGTTCATTTTAGAGTGATTTGGTGTTTTAGATCATGAATTTTGATGGAGATTTGAGGGAGCCCGAGCGAGGAGGAGATTGATGTTTGAGCTCTGTTTCAATGGCGTTCTTCCCTCCATTTTTGGTTCAAACGAAGAAGATGATGTTAGCACCATTGGATCAGCATGAGGACTTTGACTAAACCATGTATCCCACGGCCAGGATTAATTTGAATTTGTGAGAGAATCTGAGTAAGTGAAACGATGCGTTTCACTTACTAGGTCGTTTTGGGCTTAAGTTCAAATTGTTATCCACACCCCCAGCGAGCCCAATCCATGTTGTGAACTGATTTTCACTGCTATCTGCACCGTGCGTGTGTTTATTTTATTTTGATTTTCATTGTTTTTTCATTTTATTCATGGTTCTTGATAAAATCATATAAAATTGAAACATAATCCAATTGATCTCATTCTTTTTGCATTATACTCATGATTGAGTCTAGTATTTTTTAGATAAAAAATATTTTCATTTCATGCATTTTCTAATTTTATGGGAATTTTATATTTTAATTGATATTAAAATGGTTATGTTTGATACCTAATTTTGTGGAATTTTGTGTGATCATGTGGTGATGATTTTGATCCTAATTTTTTGTGTGTGATTAGGTTAGACATGTATGCTCCCATAGCATTTTTCTCACATTTTTGTGATGAACCTAGGTGGTAGTTTAGGTTGAAAACTTTAGAAGCTCCATTTTTAGGGTTTATGGTTGATACCTTATGGTTTAGAATTTGATTTTAGGACTTAATAGATGATTTAGTCCCTGGTTTTTGTATGAGGTGTTCTTAATTGAATTAGGATCCCTTAGGTTTTTTTGTAGAAATTTATAGGATAGTTTCCTATTTTTGATTGATTTTAGTTTAGGTGCTAGTTTTAGATGATTCTAAGGCACTAACTCAACTAGACTAACTTCTTTAGTTCCCTTAGATTAGGGTTTTGCTTTGTTTGTCTTTGATTGAGATTGAAGACAAGTTGAAGACAAGGTGAGGATGCTTGAAGTTTCTTGGAGCTTGGATTTGCTTGTGCCTGAAGGTGTCTGATGAAGTTTTAGAAGGTAGGAGATCTAGGGAGAGCCTTAGAACTAGAATGACTTCTTTCACAAATATGGAAAGCATCTTGTGCTTCCATTCATCCCGATGACTAAAAGTCCTTCTAAGATATTCACATCCCTCCTTTAGAGGGATGAGTGGCTTTATCTGGGAAGTAGAACTTTGAGGGAACCAGTCTCTCATAATGATGAACCCTTACAGGCTTCCTTTGGTTGTCAATAAGCTGTTTATCATTTCCACTCATTCTGTTAAATCAATTGTCTTCTGGTTTGGGTATCTTGAGAGATGTTAGACTTGAGTTTGAAGATGAGGAGTTCATTGAAGAGTGTGGAAGAGGATGATTCCTTGAGCATTGCCATTGCAGCTGAAGCTTGAAGAGCAAGAAGAACAAGTTGGTGCTTGTGAAGAATATCCAATGAAGAGCTGAGGCTTGAAGAAGATTGAGGGATGAAGTTGACACTTCCAGGTGATTGAAGACTACTCTGAGAAGCTGAAGTTTGTAGGAGGAGAGAACCAAGTTGATACTGGTAAAGCAAAGAGAGCTGAAGCTTGAAGACTAAGTTGATACTTATGAAGAGGATTCAATTGAGATTGAGTGTAGAGCTGAGGCTTGAGGAATAAAGGATAAGTTGACACTTAGATGGATGCATTGAGAACCTGAAGGAATCAAGTTGATACTTGTAGTTAAGAGTGAAGCCTGAAGATGGAAATTGACTGAAGAGCTGAAGCTTGGAGAAGAGAGGACAAGTTGATACTTATGTTTGATGGATTGAAACCTTGGAGAAGCAAGTTGATACTTGTCATTAAAGATGATAGCCTTGAAGGGTGATTGAAGTCTGAAGACTGGATTGCTGTCAGAAGAGCTGAAGCTTGGAATTGAAAGAGGGGTTGATCTGCTTTCTTTTCTTGTCTGTTTTCTTTGCTGTATTGCTGTGACTTGTTTGACTTGCCTGATGCATTAGAATAAGTTCATATCTAGACTGACTGTAAGCTATGAGCGTGATTGCACTAGAGGTTGAGTTGCTCCCTCTGCTTGTATTTTTACTGTATGGCTTTGCTTGTAGGTATTCGGTAGAGCCCAGCTCCCTTGCCCATGTGGTTTGTGTTTGCTTGATAGCATGTTATTTCTTCTGTATGATTGCAGCTGCTATTCTATCTTGTTTGATAGCATTTTATTTCTTCTGTATGATTGCAGTTATTCATATCTGGCTTGAGGTTGAGATGAGCTTGTGGAGGCTGACACCCCACACACATTTCCTCCCTCACTTGCATTGCATGCATTTTACAGTCGTTTACTGTTTACTGTTTAGGCTGATGCTTTATCTGTTTCTGCTCATCATTGACATGATCCCATAGGACTCTCATTTCCTTTGATAAGGAAGTGATAATATAACTTTAGGTTGAAACCTATGCATGATAACTTCTAGGAGATCCCTGTTTCAAACCTCAACTATAGGATGAATCCTTGGCATGACAACAGTAGGACTTGATAGTCTCCCCGTAGTTGAGCCTGTTCTCTTCTCATCTTAAAACAGCTTAAAATACAGTAATCATGAATGATTTCTTTCGTACGTTACGAGCCTTAAGCCATCTGAGAAAGGATTGTTGGAGAGCTTCTTTTCAACAGTCTGGATGTTTAGTATGGCACCCTTTGGGTGACATACGACGCATTCATCCTCAGGTCATAGTCTTTAGTGCGATTGAAATTGCAAACACAATAAAAAACACTTCTTCTGTAAAAGACAGAAAACAAACTTCAAACCTTTTTGCCCCGTGGGCCCGTAATTCAAAGAAAGCTTTTTTGAAGAAAAGAGTGTCGTTAAACTTCAGTTCTACCGCAAACAGGCTTTGTCCCTAACTGCTGGAATTGTTGTTTAACCCTACTCGATAAAACAGATGAATCTGAATTCCCGTAATCCGTATTATCCCGAACTACATAAGCTCTGATCTCTCATACCTGTTGAGAGTACGTAGGCACGATACTGATGTATTGGCGAGCCACCTTCCCCATAACCCGTAGTTAGTTGAACTATGTTGACTCTGATTTCTCATTCTCTGATGAGAATACGTAGGCATAAAGTGCGACGCTTTACCGAGTCATTTTCTTTTCTTTTTAAGCCAGCCTTGATAGGTAGATAGATAAACCAACTCATCCAATAAACACAACAAGCGTGGATCCCGTCGAGTACGGCGGACGTGATGGGTGCTAATACCTTCCCCTTGCGTAACCGACTCCCAAACCCAGACAACGGTTGCGATGACCTTGTCTTATTCCTTTTCGTCAGGTTTTTCCGATCGTTTCCTTTCCCGTTCCGAGGGATAAATAACGAAAGGTGGCGACTCTTCTGTTTTGCCGGCACCTTATTTTCGCGGAAGCGACAGCTGGCGACTCTGCTGGGGACTTGATAGTTTCCTGGGATCCAACATCCCGAAGGCGAGTCAGTTTGGGGATTCAACGTCCCCTGCGAGAGTCAATCCTAGCGCTTGTATGATTACTTGTTAGGTTGTGTTTATTTATCGCATTTTTATTTCCCGCACTTTATTTTCTGTATGATATGATTATTTGTGCTGCTGTGGGAGGGGAATTCTGATGAGTGAGAAGCCAGACCCAGGCTTGAGTGAACTTAGCATTAGTTGTGGAAATTAGTGGGCGCGTGCTTGCTTGGAAGGCACTAGTGTCTCATGAAATCCACGCTCAGACGAGGTTCTCCCGATTGACTTCTTTTTCAACCCTTTGGGTTAAGGGGGTTGTTGGTTTGGAGGATTGTCGACTCTGGAGACCGATCATTTGGGATTCAGCCGAGTGAGGCCGCTTCATGAGCTGGTGATGCCACACCTTCTGGGTATCGTATCACCCCTCTTGAATGTCTGTGACGCTGATGACCGCATAGGATGCCGAACTTGTGTCAGTTTAGGTCCATACCTGTGAGCAGGGTTGGGTTTGTTGCAGGAAACCCTAACTTTCAGATTACCTGGTGTTCTTGATAGTGAATCAGTTTTGGTTGGGATCATAGGATCTCATCAGCAGATGTGTATGTTGTTCTTGACAGAGCAGGTTTATGATTGGGATCTGAGGATCTCATCTGCAGATGCATGTTTGTTCTTGACAGAGTAGAGTTTTGGTCCTGTATCAAAGGTCCTTATTATCAGATGTTTGTTCTTGACATAGCAGAATTTTGGTCCTGTATCAGAGGTCCTTATTATCAGATGGTTGTTCTTGACAGAGCAGATTTATGGTCCTATGTGTGTGTGTTCTTGACAGAGCAGATTTGTGATCCGATACCGGGGTTTTCTTCTTGTCAGATATAGTGGTTGTTCTTGACAGAGCAGCATCATGGTTTTGTTGATACAAAATCTCCGCAGCGCAGTTGTCTTGATCTCCTGCTGCATGATTGCATTTTACATTGCTTTGCATACTCATTTGCATTTCATTAACGTGTGTCTGTGTTGCAGGTACCGTTTCCCCCGATTCAGGATTTCTTGCCTCCTATTGTATTGTTATGGGTTCTCTGAGGAAGACCGTGGCTTACAAGCTCCCTGCCCCTGATGTTGTTCAGCTGACCGGTTTGATTGCTTTAGCAGATGATTCTGTGAGAGATGAGTTCAGAAAATCTTACGGCAAATTGCTCAGTTTGGTTCGTAAACCTTCTGCATTTGAGTTGAATGGGTTGCACGCCTTGCTGCAGTTCTACGATCCTCCGTTGAGATGCTTTACTTTCCAGGACTTCGTTCTTGCACCCACACTAGAGGAGTATGTTGATTTGTTAGGTGTGCCTATCAAGAGTCAGATGCCCTTTGTTCATATGGATGCTGAGCCTAATCTGGCTAGTCTAGCTCCGTCACTTCACCTGGATGCCTCCGAGTTAGTCTTGTCTAGTTGGAACAAGGTTCCCGGTTTCTCCTTGCAGTTCTTAGTGGGAAAGGCTCAGCAGTGCGCCAAAGACGGATGTTGGGTCGTGTTCAGCGCCATTCTCGCTCTGTGCATATATGGCATCATTCTGTTCCCCAATATGCCCGATTTTGTGGACTTCGACGCCTTCCACATCTTTGCTTCAGGGAATCCAGTCCCTACCTTGATAGGAGATGTCTACCACTCCATCCACTACAAAAACGAGAACAGAAGGGGCAAGAATGTCTCGTGCTGTGTACCCTTGCTTTATAAATGGCTTGATAGTCATCTACCCAAGAGGGGTTCCTTTGCCTCGTCTGCAGCCACAACTGAGTGGTCCGAGCGTTTGATGAGTCTATCAGCGGAGGATATTGATTGGTTTGACAGAGATAGGTTGGGCACTGAGATCATCTTCAGCTGCAACGGGTTTCCGAACGTGCCTTTGATAGGCAGGAAGGGCTGTATAAACTATAATCCGTCTTTGCTGGTCCGACAGTCTGCTTATGCTCTGAGAACTCCGCCGAAGGATGAAGAGGTGCAGGAATCTCTGTACCTCACTGGTCTTCTAGAAGTGGATACATTATCCAAGCTTCAGCGCGCTTGGAATGGTATCAGTAAGAGGGGAAAACCATTGCTGGGGAGAAGCAATAGCCAAGCCTACACTCCGTATGTGACTTGGATCAGAGCCAGAGCAGATGCTATAGGAATGCCGTTTCCTCCTGCAAAGCCAGAAAGCCCTCTAGTGATTGAAGAGCCCACCACTGTGCCTATTCAGCAGCATAATCAGGTGCTGGATGAGAGAGATGAGTTGAAAAGGGCAAATGAAGAATTGGAGAAAGAATTGGCTCAGCTCCGAAGCGAGAGAAACGAAGTCGTTCATTCCTTCAAGAGGCAGACCGAGCTGGTGAACCAGTTGGGGACAAATTTGACTAAGCAGATAGCTGAGCATGAGCGCATGGGTCAAGACTTCAAAGCTGTCAACGATGTACTGGCCACGAAGAAGAAACACTTGGACGAAGCGTATCGGAGGATATCCAAGTTTAACCAGCACTGGAAGGCCTCCCTAGCCAACAGGAAAGAGCGGGAGGATAAGTTGATGCAACAGATCTCCAAGCTGAAAGCCCAGGTGAAGGCTAGTGAGAAGAGGTTTGATGAAGAAACCGCTCGCAGATATGCCACCGAAGGCCAGCTCAACAGGGCTCTCGCTAACCTGAAGGAGTGCAAACTGATGTTTGAGTTCAAGAAGCGGAAGCTAGAAGATTGTTTCGGCGAAGGAGCATGGGAAGATTCGGTCGAAGGTCTTCAGTACACCATTATGCAGAGGGAGTTACTCGTCAAAGGGTTGCTCGCTCGGCCTGATCATCCAGAAACGAAGGGGTTGTTAGAAGAGTTTCGCGCCCGTGGCCGAGCTTGACTATTTGTATTCCCTTTGTTTGATCATTGTGGTAAGCTGACCATCACCAGGCTTGTTGGCTGAGGTCATGCTGTTGATTCGTCTTGTACTCACTGATGTTGTGTACCGCCTTGGTGGGCTTTCTATATATATGAGATGACTGGACTCGGACTTCTTATTATCAGCACTGGCACTCAGGCACTAGGATCGGGGGAAATCTCCCTAACGCACAGACACACGTTTGCATTTGCATGAAGCATTTGCATAACGAGCACTTTGTTGTTTTTCCTAACCCTTTTGTGTTTTCAGGTTGTTTCAGGTTGTTCCAGGATTGATCAGAGACCCATCCACCGCTATCCGACCAGAGAAAATCAAACCAGAATCATGGAGCAAGTGCAAACCGATGTTCAGGAACTCCGCGAAAGAATGGACCACTTCATGGAGCTCATGCAAGCGGTCGCCAATGGCCAGGATCAACTCAGAACCTTGGTTCAGCCTCTGATTTCAAGGGTCGATAGCAATGGCGTACTCCTTGGTGGGACCATGCCTACCCCTCCACCAGTTGAAACTCCTCAGAATGGCGTCCCCATGACCGGGGGGAATGGCAGTGCCAACGGCAATGTGATAGCTAACATGGGACTCAACGGTAATACGACGGGCGTCGGTAATGGGAATTTGGAAGCTAACGTCAATGTTGGGTTGGGCAACGACAATGCAGGTGTTGGAAATCTGTTTGGGCCTCAGCCGTGGTTAGAAGACCGCCAAGACGATGTGTTCTCTCAGAGAGGTGCTGAAGGGGAGCTGACTGCTGAAGCACGGCTAAGGTTCAAGGCACTCGAGGATAAGATGAGAAATATCGAGAACCAGAACACCCTGGGCGTTGATATGTCCAAGTTGGGACTGATTGCTGATTTCAAGGTGCCTCCCAAGTTCAAGGTACCTGACTTTGAAAAGTACAAGGGAACACTTGCCCTCGCGTCCACCTGAGATCATACTACCGGAAAATGTCCGCTCATTCTGAGGACGAGAAGTTGCTGATGCACTTCTTTCAAGACAGTCTGTCCGGGCCATCCCTCGAATGGTACATGAGTCTGGAGCCTACCAGTGTGCGCACGTGGAAAGACCTTGCTGAAGCATTCGTGCACCACTACCAATACAACAGTGATTTGGCCCCGAACCGAGTCCAACTGCAGAATCTGTCGCAAAGGAACAACGAAGGGTTCAAGGAATACGCCCAGCGGTGGCGTGAGTTGGCAGCCAGGGTTCAGCCGCCGATGGTTGAACGCGAGCTTGTGCAAATGTTAGTGGCCACCCTCCCAGGGGTTTATTATGAGAAATTGGTCAGCGGTATATCCGGAACCTTCTCAGATCTCATTATCACGGGTGAGCACATTGAAAATGGGATCAAACTGGGGAAAATTCAAGGTGATTCATCCTCAGCTGGAGGAGGCGGAAAGAAACCTTATGGTGGCAAAAGACGGGAAGGAGAGACGAGCGCCGTGTCCAACGCTTGAAGGAAGGGTAAGGGCCCTCACCAGCAGGTGGCCAGTATAACTATTCTGGCAGTTCAACAACCCCAGCCACAACAGCAGCAGCAGCAACAGTCGAATCAACAAGGGTACAGAAAGTATCAGAACAGGGCACCTCTGTCGAGCCGTCACCTCGAGACTCCGCCCATGTCTTACGCTCAACTATTGCAGACTCTGCTCCAGCTACAGTTGATCCAGAAGAGAACCTTAGCTCCCTTGACAGGGGCACCTCCGCCAGGTTATGACGCGAATGCGACTTGTGAGTTTCACTCAGGGGCACCAGGCCACACAATAGAAAATTGCAAAGCCTTCAAGCACAAGGTGCAGGACATGGTGGATGCCAAGATCATCAACTTCTCAAATAATGTGCCAAACGTCACGAAGAACCCTATGCCGAATCATAGGGGAGGTGGAGTAAACGCCATTATTGAAGACGAGAGTTTGGATTTGTTGACTGACGTCAGAAATCTGAAGACACCGCTTAGCTTCGTTAAAGCTAAGCTGATGAAAAGAGGTTTCTTTCCAGGTTGCGGAGAGCTGTGCATGGGCTGCGCGACAAGTCCTGATGGATGTGAACAGTTGATAGAGGGGATTCAAAGTCTGATGACCGAGGGAATCCTGCAATTTAGCCGAAGGGTCGAAAGCGGATCGGGAGAGGTAATGCTGAAGCAAGATGATGAGGTTGCCACCATCACCATCCCTTTCCAGACGATAACTATTTCTGCACCCAGACTGCCCACAATTACCATCACCAAAGCCGGGCCGATACCGTTCGAAAGCACTAATGCTGTCCCATGGCATTACGGGGCAGAGGTCTACTGCAACAGACAGAAGTTGGAACTAGAACCGTTCGGGTCGTCTGTGGAGAACCTAGCGGGCGTTAGCGGAATTACTCGCAGTGGAAGAGTGTTTGCACCACCTGAGGTCATGGCGGACAAAGCGGACAGAGCTGATGCAATTGATAAAGGTAAAGGTAAAGTCGTTGAAGAGATCCCTTGCGGGGTAGAAAAATACTTACTTGTTAAAGACGCCGAAGAGTTTATGCGGTTGATTAAAAAGAGTGACTACAAGATCGTGGAACATCTCCATCAAACACCCTCGAAGATTTCCATCCTGAACCTGTTGCTGTGTTCTGAAGCACACCGCAACGCGTTGCTGAAGGTGTTGAACGCCGCATATGTACCGCAGGAAATATCGGTAAACCAGTTGGAAGAGGTCGTAGCCCACGTGAATGCTGGAAATGGGTTAGGGTTCACTGACCTAGAGCTGACGCCGAAGGGGAGGAACCACAATAGTGCCCTGCACATCTCGATAGAGTGTAGGGGAACGATTATGTCGCACGTGTTGGTAGACACAGGATCATCGCTCAATGTTCTTCTGAAGAAGGCATTGATGAAGTTAGATACTCGTGGAGTGATTTGCACACCCAGTGATCTGGTTGTGAAGGCGTTCGATGGAACCAAACGCCATGTTTTCGGGGAGGTGACGTTGCCGATCCAAGTTGGGCCGGAAACGTTCGACGCGATCTTTTACATTATGGACATCATGCCTGCCTACAGCTGTCTCCTAGGCCGGCCATGGATCCATTCGGCGGGCGCCGTGACCTCTACGTTGCACCAGAAACTCAAGTATGCTGTCGGAGGTAGCATCGTGACCGTATGTGGCGAGGAAGACATAATGGTGAGCCATTTGTCGTCCTTCAAGTATGTTGAGATGGATGGGGAAATCCACGAAACCTTATGCCAAGCGTTCGAAGCTGTTAAAGTCAAGGACGTAGCTCCTGTAGTCACTGAAAAACTAGAGATGACTCTCTCTTCCTTCAAGGAAGCCCGGGCTGTTGTCCAAGCCGGATCTACCCCAGGCTGGGGGCGAATTTTGGAGATACCTAACAAGCAAGACAAGTTTGGGTTGGGGTATTCTCCTGGAGCTGAAGCATCCTCTTCTAGCAGTGCGTCGCGAGGTAAAGGGCCGATCCAGTTCACCAGCGGCGGGGTGATATTTGAAAGCGTCAACGTGGTGTCTGAAGACAGCGGAGATAGCAACTGTGACTCTTGGATCCAGCCAAGCAAGCCAGGCGAGAGCCTCAACAACTGGTCCGTCAAGGATATCATCCAGATGACAAGCGAAGAGTAATGATTTACTTTTTCCAATCATTGTACAACCTTATGTCCTACCCGGGGCATAGCGGTTTTATTGTCAGGGCCTTGTTTGATTATGTACATGCATTTTATCAATAAATCAAAAGGCGTTTTTCTTCGTATTCAAATATTGTGATCTCTGTTATTCCTGTTTTATATTTGTTTTGAAAAACAATAAAACGGCAATGGGGTTTGTGCTAACCTGCATATCCTTGTTTTAAGCTTAACCCTTGTTATTGCAGGATCCACATAGCAGATGACATCGACTCTGGACCTTCTACGAATCACTTCGACTTCGATTTCCCGATCTATCAAGCCGAAGAAGAGATTGATGAAGACGAAGACCTTCCTGAAGAGTTGGCCCACTTGTTGAAACAAGAAGAGAAAGTTATTCTGCCTCATGAAGAGGAGATCGAGATTGTAAATTTGGGTTCTGAAGAACTTGTCAGGAACGTCAGGATAGGGGCCGCATTGCAGAGTGATGTCAAGCAGAGATTGGTCGAGATGCTTCGAGAGTATAGTGACGTCTTTGCTTGGTCATACGAAGATATGTCCGAACTTGATACCGACATCGTGGTCCACCACTTGCCGCTGCGAGAAGATTGCCCTCCCGTTAAGCAGAAGCTTAGGCGGACACGACCAGATATGGCCGTTAAGATCAAAGAAGAAGTGCAGAAGCAGCTTGATGCTGGCTTCTTAGCGGTCACTACTTACCCTCCGTGGGTCGCCAACATAGTGCCTGTACCGAAGAAGGACGGTAAGGTACGAATGTGCATCGATTATCGGGATTTGAATAGGGCGAGCCCTACAGATGATTTCCCACTGCCTCATATTGACGTGTTGGTCGACAATACAGCTCAGTTCTCCGTATTTTCGTTCATGGATGGCTTCTCCAGCTACAATCAGATCAAGATGGCGCCAGAGGACATGGAGAAAACTACGTTTATTACGCCTTGGGGAACATTTTGATACAAGGTAATGCCTTTCGGTCTGAAGAACGCAGGGGCCACTTACCAACGAGCAATGGTTACTTTGTTTCATGACATGATTCATCATGAGATTGAAGTCTATGTTGATGACATGATTGCGAAGTCCCAAACGGAGGAAGGACATCTGATCAATTTGCTGAAGCTTTTTGAGAGGCTTAGGAAGTTCAGGTTGAGGCTGAATCCTAACAAGTGTACTTTTAGTGTACGGTCCGGAAAGTTACTGGGGTTTATCGTGAGTGAAAGAGGCATCGAGGTTGATCCTGCGAAAATAAAAGCCATACAAGAAATGCCAGCGCCAAAAACAGAAAAAGAAGTTCGTGGTTTCCTGGGCAGAATAAACTACATTGCAAGGTTTATCTCTCAGCTCACGGCCACGTGTGAACCGATGTTCAAACTACTAAAGAAAGATCAGGCGATTATCTGGAACGAGGATTGCCAGAAGGAATTCGATAAGATAAAGCAGTATCTGCAGGAACCTCCAATCTTGATACCCCCAGTGGCTGGACGGCCCTTAATCATGTACTTGATAGTTCTGGAGAATAGTATGGGGTGTGTTCTCGGTCAGCATGACGAGACAGGCAGAAAGGAGCACGCCATTTACTACTTGAGTAAAAAGTTCACAGACTGTGAATCTCGTTACTCAATGCTGGAGAAAACGTGTTGTGCACTAGCTTGGGCTGCCAAACGTTTACGACAGTACATGCTCAATCATACAACCATGCTAATTTCGAAGATGGATCCGATCAAGTACGTCTTCGAGAAGCAAGCGCTTTCGGGCAGGATTTCCAGATGGCAAATGGTGTTGACGGAATATGACATTCAGTACGTTTCCCAAAAGGCCATCAAGGGAAGCGTATTGTCTGAATACCTTGCCGAACAGCCGATCGAGGATTACCAGCCGATGAAATTTGAATTCCCTGATGAGGATATCATGTTTCTCAAAGCGAAAGATTGCGATGAACCGTTGCCCGACGAGGGTCCAGATAGGAAATCCCAGTGGAAATTGATATTCGACGGGGCGGTTAATTCTTATGGAAGTGGCATTAGGGCAATCATCACGACCCCCCACGGATCCCACATCCCGTTCACTGCGAGACTGACGTTTCCGGTCACCAATAACGAGGCAGAGTACGAAGCATGCATCATGGGTCTAGAAGAGGCAATTGATTTGAGAATCAAGAACTTAGACGTATATGGTGACTCGACACTTGTGATTAACCAGATTAAAGGGGAGTGGGAGACTCGTCAATCAAATTTGGTGCCGTACATGAACTATGCCAGAAGGCTGCTTCCGTTCTTTGATCGAGTGGAACTCCATCATGTGCCCAGAGCCGAGAATCAGATGGCTGATGCCTTAGCCATGTTGGCTTCGATGTATAAAGTCAATTTTTGGAATGAAGCTCCAAGAATTGTCCTTTCTCGTCTTGATAGACCTGCATTCGTCTTTGCAATCGAGGAAGCCTCCGATGGCAAGCCATGGTTCCATGATATCCAGACCTTCCTTATGACTAAGGAGTATCCCGCGGGAGCGTCAACCCAGGATAAAAAGACTCTGAGGAGGCTGTCTGGAAATTTTTATCTCAATCCTGATGGAGTTTTGTACAAGAGAAACCATGATCTCGTGCTACTCAGATGTGTAGATGAGAGAGAGGCGAGTATGCTCATGGAAGAAGTCCATGAAGGCACATTTGGTACGCACGCCGGCGAGCATGCTATGACGAGAAAGATCCTGAGAGCAGGATACTACTGGCTGACGATGGAGTCTGATTGCTTCAAATTCGCGAAGAGATGTCATAAATGCCAGATTTATGCTGATAAAGTTCATGTGCCGCCGTGCCTGTTAAATGTCATGTCCTCCCCGTGGCCGTTCTCCATGTGGGGCATCGACATGATAGGCAAGATCGAGCCCACTGCATCTAACGGTCATCGCTTCATTCTAGTAGCCATCGACTACTTCACCAAGTGGGTGGAGGCAGCCTCGTATGCTAATGTGACCAAGCAGGTGGTGGCTAAATTCATAAAGAGGGACATCATCTGTCGTTATGGAATTCTTGAGCAGATCATTACTGAAAATGGTTCGAATCTGAATAACAAGATGATGAAGGAGCTGTGCCAGAGTTTCAAGATTGAACACCACAACTCATCTCCTTACCGGCCAAAGATGAATGGCGCCGTTGAAGCGGCCAATAAGAACATTAAGAAGATTGTGCAGAAGATGGTTGTGACCTACAAAGATTGGCACGAGATGTTGCCATTCGCATTGCACGGTTATCATACGACGGTACGTACATCAACCGGGGCAACTCCTTTCTCCTTAGTGTACGGTATGGAAGCTGTCCTACCGTTAGAAGTGGAGATCCCTTCTTTGCGAGTTTTGGTTGACGTGAAACTCGACGAGGCAGAATGGATTATGAACTGACTAAACCAGCTCAGCCTGATGGACGAGAAGAGGTTGGCATCGATTGCGCATGGTCGTTTATACCAAAGCTGAATGAAGAAAGCTTATGATAAGAAGGTGCGTCCTAGAAGCTTTCAGACGGGCGATCTCGTCCTGAAGAAGATTCTTCCTCCACACTCCGATCACCGGGGCAAGTGGACTCCCAATTACGAAGGTCCGTACGTTGTCAGCAAGGTCTTTTCGGGAGGAGCCTTGTTGTTATCCACGATGGATGGTGAAGATTTTGCATCCCCGGTGAACGCGGACGCAGTTAAAAAATACTTTGCTTAAAAAATGACCCGCTGGAAAGAAAAAGAGCATCCAGGCAAAATAGGGGCATCCCGGCGAACCATAAAAAAGGAAAAAGGTTCGGGCAAAAATTAGGGATATAAATTGAAAAAATGTACACCCGCAAAGTCGAAAACCCGGATGGGCGACTTTGGCAAAAAAGGGTATCCCGATGAATCGAAAACCCGGAAGGGCGATTCAGGCAAAAGTTAGGGATTTGAAAAAGCAAATGACTGCGTTCCGCGTGTGGAATTTCATTGTTTAGTGGTTCGGAAGACCTGAGGGCCGTTTATCTGAATCAATCTCTTCTGAAGCTGAAGCGTCGGAGAAGTATCGAAGTCGAGTGGGTTATAGAGGGATCAACTCATGGTGTTCGTCTACGCCTCGTTCCCGACATTTGTATATACTGATGTATATTTATGTTTTATTTTTGCGCGGCTTCCTCATTCCAGGGGCCTGCATCCGTTGTAAAACATTTTTACCCATTCAGGGGTTCGTTATCAATAAAATGTATACTATTCAGCAATTTTGTTTGTCTGTTTAGCATTTATCTGTTTTGTTTGCGAAAAAGAACGCCGATGTTTTTGACAAAATGCGCATACATAAACTTACTGGCCTAGGCCACTGATTGTTGAAACAATGAATTACTTGAACATTGTCACAAGATGATAACCTTGATAGGTCCCTTTTGAGAAGGGTATCTTGTCTGTTTGTTTGTGTTGATGCAGGTGTAGCATATACCAGGCAGTGCACCGTGCGCACCCCCAAGCATGATGATTCCTTCTTCTCCAGCGAAGTTCAGCAACCTCTCCCCGCAGAGTCTGAACGTGAGGTCGCAAAGCATTGATATGTTCTCCCCAGGCAGAGGAGATTCTCTCCCCAATCATATGCATCCCGAAGGAATGTCATCTCCCTAGCTGAGTCACATACTGAAGTGTGCAGCAATTGATAGTTCCAGACTGAAGTCTTCAGCAGAATTGAAATTCCCCGCAGAGTCATACTCTCCCCAGCAAGTAGGATGATTCCTTTTTCCCCAGCCGAGTTTGCAGTTCCCCAAGAGAGCCGAGTCCTTGGAAAGCAGTTTGGGCCATGATTGATCGTCCCCAATAGAGTGTTGAATAGCTGATGCTGTATCTCCCCACCGGAGTCGTCACCTCCAAGAAGGTTGGTTGCGAAATCCGTGCAGTTTATTTCTGCGATTGACATCGTTTTCCTCAGCAGGTCCAGGTTCTCGTAGAGCTTCGTTCCCCTGCAGCAGTCAACTGAAGTTTGCTTCCCCATGCGGAGTCCGATTGAGATTGGCGTGACCTTTTCTCCGTGGCAGGATGATTCCTTCCCCCACCAGAGTGGTTCTTTCTCCTTGACGGGAGGATTCTCCCTTCAGCATTTATTTTGCTGACGGGGTCACAGCATTTTGCATGATTGCATAACATTTATCAAAAAAACGCGTAGCATTTCCACCGTGTGGAGCATTGCATCGTTGTCAAAGCATATGCATATGAAACATGAGCTAGGTCGTTATTGTTCTTGTTTTGCAGGTGTTCCTCCGCGGAGCCGCTTGCTCAAGATGATTCTTGAATTCTCCCCAGCAAAGTCGTTTGCTCAAGATGATTCTTGAAATCCCCAGTGAAGTCGCCAGGGTTGGTTGCCCAAGTTGATGCTTAGAGTCCCCGGCAGAGTGTTTGCTCAGGATGATTCCTGAAATCTCCAGCAGAGTTATTAGTCCAGGATGATTCTTGGAGTCCCCGACGAAGTTATTTGTTCAAGATGATTCTTGAAGTCCTCAGCAGAGATGACTCACCCATAATGATTTATGGATCCCCGAAGCATAGTTACTTGATAGTTCCCCAGAATCCCCAGCGGAGATGTGTCATCCCCAGCGCATTGCCGAACAGTGAAGTTGAAACTTCCCCTGAAGACTTGATGATTGAAGTCCAACCGTATTGACGAAGCAGTTATCTCAGCTGATGCGGAGTGCCTGATGGTAGAAGTTGGATATCCCCAATTGGTTCATGATTGACTGAGAATTCCATCCTCGACTTACTGACGAAGGCCGGCTGACACCCGAAAATTCCTTTGAATGCCCGACGGCATGATTAACTTGATTGTTGACCTAATGAGTCCCGAGGAATTTTGATGCCTGACGGCGTGATCAACCATGTATCGCCGGTTACCGTGAGACCAGTTCCCCAGCTAGTTGCCGTGCAGCTAATATTTCAGTTTTCGAAGATTTGTTCCCATCAGAGTACCGTGTACTCGTGCAGTTGGCAAATTTCCGGGTTTGTTGGTATTCAACCGTCTCGCACCTTGATAGGTTGAGAGTCATTCACTCCTCACCCAGTCAGGTCCAAGCCGTTTGAATAGGGGCAGCTGTTGCACCCCAAAATTTGCCCAACTTTTCTTTACATAGCTTGTGTTTCATTTCATTCACATTAGCATTGTCATTTGCATTTCATAGACATGTGTGCAGGAGATCAAGAGGTTTGATTACCCATTAAGGGCTACACAAGACCCTAAAGCTAGCTAAGGGGCTTATTCAAGTGTTCAAGGGTTGATATCCTTGTCAGAGAAGTTAAAAGATCCTCAGAGAGAATGGTTGAAACCAAGAGTGTCTGCCTCTTAACTTGAGAGTTATGGGGAAGACCCTCAGATGATTCTGAAGCCATGAAGTTGGACTTGAAGCCTTGAGAGAGCTTATGAGATGTCTTGAAAGCCATCATGAAGCCTAGATAGGTCATTTTGCAAGATTAAGAAGACTCAGCCATGAGTGGTGCAGCTAGGGTTTGACTGGGTCAACCTTAGGTCAACTGATGATTTGGAGAGGGTTGAGACCTAATCTAAGAGCCATGTGATCATGGATTGATGAATTGAGATGTTATAAGGATGATTCCAAGGTTAACTCATCATGATTGAAGATTTTGAGAAGTTTCAAACTAGGGTTTCTAAGGCTTGACAGTGTAAAATCCCCTAGTTTGACCCCTATCTTCAAGGCAATTTAGCTTAAGATGTGATTGTTATCTCATCCCACCCCCAACATGAATGTTGTAGAGAATGAGCTTAGCTTTAATTTGAGTGCTAGAAGTCCTTGATAGGATTTGTAAAACTCAAGTTATGACTTTGACAAGTTACAGGTCATCTGAGATATGTGAACTTGGGGGCTTGAAAGTTACCCAACTTGCATCAAACCTTTGCCCAAGAAGGATTATTCCTATGAACTCTTGGTCAACATGAATAATGTTCCTTATCCTCTTATATTTCTAGAGAGTACTAGAAGTCCTTGATAGGATTTGTAAAACTCAAGTTATAGCTTTGACAAGTCAAGGGCATTTTGGTCATTTGGAGATTACAGGTCATTTCAAGCATAAGGCCATAACTCCCATTTCCAAGCTTCAAATGGAAAAATGTTCAACATAAAACTTGTTCAAAATGATGTTTTAAGGCTAGTAAAGATGTCATTAGTTGTTGGAAATGCTTGTATCTCAAAGTTGCAAAAATGACCTAAAATAAGGGTATAAGTTAAATAAAACCAAAGTTGGAAATTGATATTTTCAACCTACACATCCAAACCAAGGCATGTAATATATCATTTTGACTCTAAAAAACATTCTAAGAACATTGGTTTAGCCACAATTTTGATTTGAGGTCTAATTTGTGGACTTGCTTTGAAAAGTAGTTGCTTGCGTATTAAGTAACATTTGCAAAACACATGAGAGGTCAATACACCAGCTCCCAAGGCCTTGTAACACCTCTAATATCTCACTTGGGGAGATTTTGGGATCATGACAAGCTGCTGCAACAAGGGAAACCAGAATTGGGGTGAGTATGGCATGAGATGAGATTTTGGATGATATGAGAAGTTCAACATCTCCTTGGGTGAATCCAGAAGATTCTAGAGAGGTCCAACATCATCTATATATTGATTAGAAGGGGTTTGAGTGAAAGGTTGGTGAGAATTGATTGAGAGGAGAGAATTTGCAACTTCACTTTGTTCATTGCAAATTGAAATCGGTTTCTACATTCTACACCTTTTTTTATCCTTCTTTTGATTTCAACAACTTCTATGAAGGATACTGAATGATTCCAGATCAATTCCATAGCCAAAGCCTTGAAGGATCATGTTCTTGCAATTGAATTTCAGCACCTGCAAGTCATTATCGGGTTTGGAGTTCTAGGCGCTTTACATCAATTCTCTTGCATACAGAAGCAAGAACTTGGTACATTGAATGATTTTGGAGCTGTAGAAGGGTTGAAGTGAAGAATTGCTGCATCTGTTACTCAAGAATTCACAGGTTGGTAACTTTCATTCCTCACCTTAATTTAAGAAGAATTAGGTTAATTTGTTAAATTAGATTGATAGTATGTGGTTAGGAGGTCGTTTCTGGAAACTTAGAGAGGATTTTGTGATGATCAATGAGGTGACACAATTTCTGTTTGGATCAAGAACATGCTGGATATTGAGAGATAATATGAGTATTACAGCAAGAACTGATCAGTGTAACATGGTGAACATTTTAGACCAAACAATTTGAAGAATGGTGACAATTGAGGTCTGAGCATAATTTTGATTCTTGATCGCGTTTTAGGTTAGAGGTTGATTCAATGAATTCTGAGGCTAGGGTTAGATTCAGTGTTCATTTTAGAGTGATTTGGTGTTTTAGATCATGAATTTTGATGGAGATTTGAGGGAGCCCGAGCGAGGAGGAGATTGATGTTTGAGCTCTGTTTCAATGGCGTTCTTCCCTCCATTTTTGGTTCAAACGAAGAAGATGATGTTAGCACCATTGGATCAGCATGAGGACTTTGACTAAACCATGTATCCCACGGCCAGGATTAATTTGAATTTGTGAGAGAATCTGAGTAAGTGAAACGATGCGTTACACTTACTAGGTCGTTTTGGGCTTAATTTCAAATTGTTATCCACACCCCCCAGCGAGCCCAATCCATGTTGTGAACTGATTTTCACTACTATCTGCACCGCGTGTGTGTTTATTTTATTTTGATTTTCATTGTTTTTTCATTTTATTCATGGTTCTTGATAAAACCATATAAAATTGAAAAATAATCCAATTGATCTCATTCTTTTTGCATTATACTCATGATTGAGTCTAGTATGTTTTAGATAAAAAATATTTTCATTTCATGCATTTTCTAATTTTATGGGAATTTTATATTTTAATTGATATTAAAATGGTTATGTTTGATACCTAATTTTGTGGAATTTTGTGTGATCATGTGGTGATGATTTTGATCCTAATTTTTTGTGTGTGATTAGGTTAGACATGTATGCTACCATAGCATTTTTCTCACATTTTTGTGATGAACCTAGGTGGTAGTTTAGGTTGAAACCTTTAGAAGCTCCATTTTTAGGGTTTATGGTTGATACCTTATGGTTTAGACTTTGATTTTAGGACTTAATAGATGATTTAGTCCCTGGTTTTTGTATGAGGTGTTCTTAATTGAATTAGGATCCCTTAGGTTTTTTTGTAGAAATTTATAGGATAGTTTCCTATTTTTGATTGATTTTAGTTTAGGTGCTAGTTTTAGATGATTCTAAGGCACTAACTCAACTAGACTAACTTCTTTAGTTCCCTTAGATTAGGGTTTTTCTTTGTTTGTCTTTGGTTGAGATTGAAGACAAGTTGAAGACAAGTTGAAGACAAGGTGAGGATGCTTGAAGTTGCTTGAAGTTGCTTGGAGCTTGGATTTGCTTGTGCCTGAAGGTGTCTGATGAAGTTTTAGAAGGTAGGAGACCTAGGGAGAGCCTTAGAACTAGAATGACTTCTTTCACAAATATGGAAAGCATCTTGTGCTTCCATTCATCCCAATGACTAAAAGTCCTTCTAATATATTCACATCCATCCTTTGGAGGGATGAATGGCTTTATCTGGGAATTAGAACTTTGAGGGAACCAGTCTCTCATAATGATGAACCCTTACAAGCTTCCTTTGGTTGTCAATAAGCTGTTTATCATTTCCACTCATTCTGTTAAATCAATTGTCTTCTGGTTTGGGTATCTTGAGAGATGTTAGACTTGAGTTTGAAGATGAGGACTTCATTGAAGAGTGTGGAAGAGGATGATTCCTTGAGCATTGCCATTGCAGCTGAAGCTTGAAGAGCAAGAAGAACAAGTTGGTGCTTGTGAAGAATATCCAATGAAGAGCTGAGGCTTGAAGAAGATTGAGGGATGAAGTTGACACTTCCAGGTGATTGAAGACTACTCTGAGAAGCTGAAGTTTGTAGGAGGAGAGAACCAAGTTGATACTGGTAAAGCAAAGAGAGCTGAAGCTTGAAGACTAAGTTGATACTTATGAAGAGGATTCAATTGAGATTGAGTGTAGAGCTGAGGCTTGAGGAATAAAGGATAAGTTGACACTTACATGGATGCATTGAGAACCTGAAGGAATCAAGTTGATACTTGTAGTTAAGAGTGAAGCCTGAAGGTGGAAATTGACTGAAGAGCTGAAGCTTGGAGAAGAGAGGACAAGTTGATACTTATTTTTGATGGATTGAAACCTTGGAGAAGCAAGTTGATACTTGTCATTAAAGATGATAGCCTTGAAGGGTGATTGAAGTCTGAAGACTGGATTGCTGTCAGAAGAGCTGAAGCTTGGAATTGAAAGAGGGGTTGATCTGCTTTCTTTTCTTGTCTGTTTTCTTTGTTGTATTGCTGTGACTTGTTTGACTTGCCTGATGCATTAGAATAAGTTCATATCTAGACTGACTGTAAGCTAGGAGCATGATTGCACTAGAGGTTGAGTTGCTCCCTCTGCTTGTATTTTTACTGTATGGCTTTGCTTGCGGGTATTCGGTAGAGCCCAGCTCCCTTGCCCATGTGGTTTGTGTTTGCTTGATAGCATGTTATTTCTTCTGTATGATTGCAGCTGCTATTCTATCTTGCTTGATAGCATTTTATTTCTTCTGTATGATTGCAGTTATTCATATCTGGCTTGAGGTTGAGATGAGCTTGTGGAGGCTGACACCCCACACATATTTCCTCCCTCACTTGAATTGCATGCATTTTACAGTCATTTACTGTTTACTGTTTAGGCTGATGCTTTATCTGTTTCTGCTCATCATTGACATGATCCCATAGGACTCTCATTTCCTTTGATAAGGAAGTGATGATAGAACTTTAGGTTGAAACCTATGCATGATAACTTCTAGGAGATCCCTGTTTTAAACCTCAACTATAGGATGAATCCTTGGCATGACAACAGTAGGACTTGATAGTCTCCCCGTAGTTGAGCCTGTTCTCTTCTCATCTCAAAACAGCTTAAAATACAGTAATCATGAATGATTTCTTTCGTACGTTACGAGCCTTAAGCCATCTGAGAAAGGATTGTTGGAGAGCTTCTTTTCAACAGTCTGGATGTTTAGTATGGCACCCTTTGGGTGACATACGACGCATTCATCCTCAGGTCATAGTCTTTAGTGCGATTGAAATTGCAAACACAATAAAAAACACTTCTTCCGTAAAAGACAGAAAACAAACTTCAAACCTTTTTGCCTCGTGGGCCCGTAATTCAAAGGAAGCTTTTCTGAAGAAAAGAGTGTCGTTAAACTTCAGTTCTACCGCAAACATGCTTTGTCCCTAACTGTTGGAATTGCTGTTTAACCCTACTCGATAAAACAGATGAATCTGAATTCCTGTAATCCGTATTATCCCGAACTACGTAAGCTCTGATCTCTCATACCTGTTGAGAGTACGTAGGCACAATACTGATGTATTGGCGAGCCACCTTCCCCATAACCCGTAGTTAGTCGAACTACGTTGACTCTGATTTCTCATTCTCTGATGAGAATACGTAGGCATAAAGTGCGACACTTTGCCGAGTCATTTTCTTTTCTTTTTAAGCCAACCTTGATAGGTAGATAGATAAACCAACTCGTCTAGTAAACACAACAAGCGTGGATCTCGTCGAGTACGACGGATGTGATGTAACGCCCCATATTGCTTTCAGGATTATCGACCGACCCCACAAACCAACACGGGTCTTTTCAGCATGCTTTTTCCTCACTCACATGCTTTCCGGGAAACTTCCCAAAAGGTCACCCATCCCAGAATTGCTCCAAGTCAAGCACGCTTAACTGTGGAGTTCTTATGAACGGGCTACCGAAAAGAAGATGCATCTTGTTGGTATAGGTAGTACCAATTAATCCTTATAAGCCTTCATTCAACCATGCAGTCCCATACCTGCATAGCCTCAGGATCCCTCTCATTCGGATGTGAATTCGGTTTTCCCCCAGAAGCTGCTAGGAGTGTCTCATTGTCATGCCTCATGACACCGACAACCACTCCCTCGCCCACGGGTGTTATATGTAACCACCATCCTCTTTCACCTCAGGTGTTACATGCCCACCAACTTCCGCTTGGTTCGTCCCCGAACCACATCGTACTGGGAGAGGTATGGCTCTGATACCATTTGTAACGCCCCATATTGCTTTCAGGATTATCGACTGACCCCACAAACCAACACGGGTCTTTTCAGCATGCTTTTTCCTCACTCACATGCTTTCCGGGAAACTTCCCAGAAGGTCACCCATCCCAGAATTGCTCCAAGTCAAGCACGCTTAACTGTGGAGTTCTTATGAACGGGCTACCGAAAAGAAGATGCATCTTGTTGGTATAGGTAGTACCAATTAATCCTTATAAGCCTTCATTCAACCATGCAGTCCCATACCTGCATAGCCTCAGGATCCCTCTCATTCGGATGTGAATTCGGTTTTCCCCCAGAAGCTGCTAGGAGTGTCTCATTGTCATGCCTCATGACACCGACAACCACTCCCTCGCCCACGGGTGTTATATGTAACCACCGTCCTTTTTCACCTCAGGTGTTACATGTGAGGGGTGCTAATACCTTCCCCTTGCGTAACTGACTCCCGAACCCAGACAACGGTTGCGATGACTTTGTCGTATTCCTTTTCGTCAGGTTATTTCGATCGTTTCCTTTCCCGTTCCGAGGGGTAAATAACGAAAGGTGGCGACTCTTCTGTTTTGTCAGCACCTTATTTTCGCGGAAGCAACAACCATAATGACCAAAGGGTCAGTATCGTGAGGATTGACTCTAATGGCATCCTCATCGAAAAAGGTGATATTAGCTATTATTTCCCTTGCATGCCTCTGATGGTAACCAGGAGATATTACATTTGTTGCAATCACTTTCCTTGTGTATTTCCTTTAGGAGGAGTTATAACTACCTCCACCAGTGAAACCTTTGACTGTAGTGTTTGTGTTAGAACGTAGAGTTTTACATGCAATCTTCTAAGGCAAATGAAAGGAGGCAGAGTGAAAGAGGTATGACTCAGGTTAGTTTTATTGGGGTCTCATGGTGGGTTCCACTATAGTGTTAAAAAAAATATAGGTGTGCGTGCCACTCCTGCAAAAGGCAGTGATGCTCAAAGGCCTTAGTATGTGTATTACACTGTATGGTGGTTAGGTATTTCCATTAGCGTCGAGATGCTCTGTATGGTTGTGTTTTGTGGATGTTTATGTGTAAGCATATGGGTTTAGGTCCTTATTTCTACCATTGGGGGAAAGGTATTTAAAGAGACTTTGGGGCCTAGGGTTTCCTAGGGAAAGGTCATTACAAATATAGTAAATGATGGACCATGGAATCCTTATTTCCAAGGAGGATGTGGGACAATTATTGGCCTCTCTCTTCCCCAGAAATGTCTTATGCCATGTTTCCCACGAATGGGCGATAGGGAAGCTTTAAGGGCATAATGGTACCTCCTTAAGGGAGATATATGACCATCACCTCTCTTGGGGCAACCTATAGTCATCTTCCTAGCCAGGTTCTTCAAAAATATAACACTACAATTACCAAATGGGTTCATTCTATTAGTGGTAATTCCAAGCCTAAGGTTTATTTGCTCATGGTAAAAGTCCTAAAACAACGAATCAATTTTATTCCATTGCAAAAAATTATCTACACGATGAATTTTTCCCTTGCATTTTCTTTCATTTGCATGTCATCTAATATTCTTTGTGTAATTTACATTAGAAAATAATCTGTTGAACCTTTGAATTATTAGTAGGTACTACATCACCTTCGTAGGAAGATCCCTTGTGCCTATAATATCATAATTAGCATCATTGTCCTTCAAGTTTTAATGTGACTCCCCTCACTTCGAGAACTGGTTCACTTTTTCATACCATTTCTTGTATAATATGAAATTCTTTTGACATGCATCAATGGACACAAGATCTTCTTGGCCTCGTAATTACAGTTTAACAACATGTTACCTTCTAGAAATATGTATTTCAACAATTCAAGTGATTCAGTGAAACTTCTATTTGTCTACCCACTTTTGCATTCAAATTAAAAAGTCTTAACACCGCTGACAATCATGTAAAATTTGTACATTTCGAAAAAAAACATTTCCTTGTCACTACATATAATATCATACACATGGACTTTCTTAAAATAATCTTCTTCAATATCATGGATTGTGTCGTCTATTTGATCATCCATATCTATAATAACTCCCTCTTTACGTGAAATTGTTAGGGATTTTTGTCACTTCATAATGCCACGTCCATCTTGTATAATTTTAAAAAATCTCATCACAACCTAGATAATTAAAAGCACCAACCAGACATACTAACACAAAGTTATGATCCATAGGTACGGATACGATACCCAAAACAGATACGACATATGACATTTTGAAAAAGATAACAAAGTACGAGTACGTCTATAAAAAAAAGAGTTTCTATATAAAATGTATTAGTGGAGAATTAGATAGTTCAGTTTATAATAAAACACCACAATAAAAATTTAATTTTTTTCTTTAAAAAAGTGTTAAGTTACTATGACAAAGAAACTGAAATACATAAACATATTATGTTAATATATAAAAGTACTTAGAATATAATACAGAAAAAATACAGTATCACGAGTATTATATACGTATTTGGTATGTGTGTGTAACAGGTACCAGTATTTCACAATTTTAGAAGTACCAATGCGTCAAAGACACAAACTATACCCTAATTAAGTTCCATTTAGAGATACTACTATAGTTATTTTAAAAACTTACATTATAAATGGTATTAACGATCTACTTTCCAATAAGACTTATAAACAAAGTATGTTCACGCCTTAGAAACAAGCAAACTACTTACATAAACTAATATGTAAATAATAAAATCAATATCAAACAACTAAAATCACATATCTAACACATTAGGTTAGAGAAATATTGATATCAGATAAATTAACTTACTTAAAATTAAGAAACCTAAGAGTTAGCTCATCACAAAATTCTCCTTGTCAAATTGCTCAAGAAACCCAAGAGTAAGCTAGACACAAAATTATCCTTTCTAAATTCCTCAATACAATCAAGAAAACTTTAGAAGATCAACAGCAACGAAAACACCAAAGAAAAATTAAATTTCATTATTAATACAAAAAAAAACTATGTCAACTCAAGAAGATTCAACAATAACACAAAAAACTACGTATAAGAACTTTTATTATTAACACAAAAAACTACTAGCTTTCTAATAAAGTTAACAACGAAAAAATAACTTGAACAATACAAAGATGTATATTAAACACTTTACATTACTTTAAAGACAACTATTCATGTACTTATTCAACTTCACATGAGAACTTAGAACTTTAAACCTGATCAAACTTGAAGCAGCATCATCATCATCATGAAACTTGATAATCAAACTTTAATTAAGTTGGAAGTTAAATATTACACCACAACAACAAAAATAGATAAACGAGAATAATACACATGATACAATATAACAAAGAATATTTCATATATAAGAAATTTTTCAATATAACTCAACAAAATCAGAATTATTGAGTTACTAGCAAAACACCATCTTTTAGGTTAAGGCTCACACCCTGCTAAAATCAGTTTCTAAGGTAAACTTCAATCATCATGACAATTTACATATATCAAATCATTTTAGGGAAAGATCAAAACTTTCATATCTAAGATGTTGAAAAACCTAACAATGTTAAGTTACAGTATTAGAACTAGTTTTCCTACGAGGAGGATATGAGCATGTATGGACAAGCAACGACAATGAAGACAAAACGACGATGAAGACGATGGTGATCGAATGTTTCCGATGAAAAAGATAGTTTTAGCATGGGTATTTCAAACATTGCTATGCATTTATGGAGGAAGAATAGTTTACAGATGATGAGATTATGGAGGAAAACATTTTTTTCGAGAGGATGAGCTTATGGCTAATGGCGTTCATGGGAAGAAGTTACAGAAGTTTTGAGAGGATGAACTTATGTATTTTATTTTGTTTCATTTAGTCTTGTATTAGAGGTTCCTCCTAACCACATCCATTTTCCAAAGGTTGTCCATTGTTAAGGTCTGTAGTTGAATAATTTAGTTTGTTAGGGTTTTACCAAATCTTTAGTTGAATAATTCAGTCCTATATTGTAGGAGAATTGAGTAGTAGTTAATTCCTAAAAGTTAGGATTTTTGAGTTGTACTTAGGTTATTTAAGAGAAGCAAAACATCAATAAAAGAATCACGTTTTTCATTCTAAAGTTATTGTTACAGTTCTGTTCTAAAAATTGGTATTAGAGCTCCAATTGAGGTCTGATCACTGAGAAAGAAAATAGAGAATACAGAAGATTCAGCAATGGCAGGAGAAGGGCACAACATGCTAACCATTCCCAAATTTGATGGGACTATGAGCACTGGAGCATGCTAATGGAGAATTTGCTGAGATCGAAAGAATGGTGGAATCTGATTGAAACTGGCTATGTTGAGCCAGCTCGAGGAGAAATTCTGACTGGAGCGCAAAGACAAACTTTGGCGGATTTCAAGCTTAAAGATCTTAGAGTAAAAAATTATCTATTACAAGCTATAGATAAATCAATTCTGAAAACAATAAATTAGAAGGATACCTCTAAGCAATTGTGGGAGTCATGACTCAAAACAAAATTTCAGGGAAGTAAGCACGTTCAAAGGGCACAACTTCACCGCCTCAGAAGGGAGTTTGAAATACTAGAGATGAAGAACGAGGAAACTATTGCAGATTATTTTTCTAGGGTGTTGCTAGTGGCAACTGATATGAGGAACCTTGGAGAGGATATGCAGGACAACCAAATTGTGGAGAAGATTTTGCGCACACTCTCAAAGAAGTTCACATACATAGTGTGCTTAATTGAAGAGTCAAGCGATATTGACAGTCTCTCGGTGGGTGCACTTCAGAGTTTGTTGTTGTGTCATGAGCAAAAGATCATGAGACATCACCCAAAGACAACAACAAAGGAAGAATAGGTTTTGTAGATTACATCTTCAAGAGAAGGAAGCTTTGGCGGAGTACGAGGAAGGGGCAGAGGAGCATTCAGAGGCCGGGGACGTGGACGTGGAAGATTTGGGCTTGACAAAACTCAAATAGAATGTTATATATGCCATAAGTTTGGGCGTTTTCAATTTGAATGTCCTAGTGTGGAAAATCAAGTTAACTATGTGGAGTTCAATGAAGAGGAGGAACTCTTACTGATGGCACATGTGGAGATACAAGGCGCAAAGATGGAGGATTTTTGGTTTCTTAACAGCGAGTGCAACAACCATATGTCTGGAATCAAAAAATGGTTCTCAGATATGGATGAAACGTTTAAGCACTCGGTGAAGCTAGGTGTAATACCCCAAATTTTTCCCTAAGATTCATAGGTTCGTTTCGCATCCCATTTCGTTTTGCATCACATTTTAACTAACCACTAACGGGTTTATGTAGCCTGTTGATTTTGCAGGAAAAGTCACATTTGTGCGCTTTAGCTTATGAAGGGTAAAACGGTCATTTGCGTGCAGTTGGCTGTCAATTTTTGAATATGGGCTGTAGTCAGGAAATTTGAGCCATTTGATATTGTTGATGTGAATCAAGGCCGAGGTTGTAATTGGAATTTAATTGTGATGGATTTGAGCCATTGAAATTAAATCAATTCAATTTAGTTGGATGGAGTTAATCGGGAAATGTGGTCATTTGAGTTTTAATCGGAAGGATTGGATTTATTCTGAAAAGATTGTTTATTTAAATTGCCGAAAGGTTTAATCCGAAGTTGTATCAGAGGCGGAGATTTAATCGGATGAATTTTGAATTAATGAAAAAATATAGAATTTTATTGGTATTTTCATTTCATTTTAAAATAAAAAATTTCATTTTAATGTTTTCATGTGATTTTTATCAAAAGAAAAGAAGAATAAAAGTATTTCATTTTTTTTAAATTTTATTTTCATTTCATTTTATATTAAAAGCAAAAATATATATTTTTTTATATTGTTTTTATTTCAGTTATTATATATAATATTTATGTTTTCATTTCATGTAATTTTTTTTATATCAAAAGAAAAATAAAAAATTTATTTCATTTTTTATGATAATGTTGTTTATTTTATTTTCATTTTAATATTTAAATAATAAATAATAATAATGTTTTCATATCAAAAGAAAATATATGTATATAATAATAACATTTCATTTCATTTTTTCACATTTTTACAATATCATAAAAAATAAATAAATAAAACTACAAAAATATAATTACATTTTTTCCTAAAAATTTTCTAATTGTCCTAGGAGTCTTCTTCCCGATTCTCTGACTTTTCCGATTATTTCTTTGAACCTGTAAAATGAACAAAAGCGACAATTTTATCGGTTAGTTTATTCTGACATCCTCAGAGCCAATGTCATCATCAGGTATGTTGGGAGGGTAGAAGATTGCTCCGTCGCCGACTCCCGACTTATTTCGCGACTTCGGGCCAAGAACCGACAATAATCTGTTCTTATTTCAAGGCAACATAGAGAGAGAGAGAGAGAGAGAGAGACAGAGAGAGAGAGATAAAAAGTAACTTTTAGAAATGATTTTTTTTCCAGAAAAGTAATTATCAAAAAGTGCTTATTGAAAAAGCACTTATTTGAAAAAGTGATTTTTCCAGAAAAGTGGTTTTGCCAAACATGGCCTTAACGCACTTTTCCGGAAAATTCTCAGCTTCAACGGATCAAATGGACAAAATTGTCAGAAATCTCGCAACAAGTTCAAAAAAACTTATTTCAAACAAACTACAACAGTCAATCCCAAAAATGCTCCAAAATCATCGCCTAAGAAAATGCCACAAACGAATCCCTAGAAACTCAACAACAACAAACTTTCCCAGCTTCGAAAATCACAACAAGAACAAATCATCCCACAAAATCCGGCGAAAAGATCGAAAGATCTAGCCCACATCATCAGCTCAAGCCATATTAATAACAACAATATAAAATCATTTCAGAGGGGCAGATCCAAGGAGGACCCTAGAGGAGAAGTCGACGGCGCGATCGAAAACGGGATTCAGAGAATCCGGAGATTCACCATCATCATCATCACCGTTCCAAAATCAGAAAGGAGAAGAGGAAACTAAAACGACGACCGTCGCACCAAAGCCCCACCGTACGACGACCCCAAAGCTCCTCAGAAAAGACTTCCTCACCAGCTGTAAACATATGATCATCGTCCTCATTCGAAAACCTCTTCGAACCCCTCAAGGTGAACAATTTTTCTTACAAATGACGGTTTTTCTCTGTGTTTTTAGGTGGAGCAAAAATGAAATAGGAGAAGAAGTCACAAGAAGCAACATGCAAGCGGAAACAGAGCGAAAAGCTTCAGAAGTGCAAACATGGCCGCCGCCGGCGACGTAAGGAAAAAGAAGATAAGGAGAGCTTCTCAAAAGTTAAAACCCAAAATGTTATCAGCAAGACTAACTTTCTCTATTTTCACTCGTGTCCTTTCCATTTCCATTTTTATTTTATTTTTTATTTTATTTTATTATTATTACTTTATTTTAGTTTTTATTATATTGTACTATATAATTTTCCTAACTTAGATTATTAAAATTCTTTAAAACCAGAATATTTCCATAGTTACTAACTTTATTAATTTAGTTTCATTAGGTTAATTAAAGCATAAAAACTAAAATTAAACCAATTTCATTAAATCATTTTAATTAGATCATAATATAAGTTTAAAACTTTTTCTGTATTTAAAATCTTTTTTTGAAATAAAACAATTTCAAATTTTTTTTTATTAAAATATTAAAATTAAAACATTTTTTTTTTGCTTATTTAAAACGTTAAAATTAAAACATTTTTTTTAATAATTAACACTTAAAATATTTTTTATAATTAAAACTTAAAATATTTTTATAATTAAAACTTAAAACTTTTTTTTTATAATTAAAACTTAAACTCTTTTTGAAGACTTAACTCTTTTCAAATAAAACAAAACTTAATTAATTTTCTTCCAAAATTAAATTTCTTTTTTTTTTTTAACAAATTAAAGTTTCTTAATAAATCACTAACTTTTTTAAAAAACAAAAATGATTAATGTTCCTGTTAATTTTCTTCTGATATTCATATTTCTTGTTGCACATGGTTATTAATTTTCACATTTTGACCGTATTTTCATTCTCTATGGTTGTAATTATGCGAGATTATCTTCGCGTTATATTCTGTCATTTATCTTGCATGTTTTTATGGTTGTAATTTACGCGAGTGATCGTCGTGATGCACTTTTCCTTACTGCTTTCATTATTTTTTCGTATTTTAATTCTGCCATATAATAATTCATCATTTGCATCATTTACCGTTAAACCCCTCTGAAGGATTAGGTCTAGCCATTTGACCGTCGAGTCAATAGTCCTCTCCTTTGAGACATTCAAAACCCTAATTGCCTAGGTGTCCCGCCATGGACGAAAATGCCCTTTACCCTAGCATTAGGTTAAGGGGTCGCCGCACTCCGGTTTTAGGGTTCCCGCCGTGGAATACTTAGTTAACCCTAATTTACATTCAACTAATTACAACATAGAAATAGGAGTCGCCGAACTCCACGTAAGCATTTCCTTAAGAAATGCTTACTCCCCATTGAAACCTTGACCACATCCAAGAAGCTTCTAACTTCCCTTTCGAGGGGAACTACGATTACTCTGATTCCATCCCCTACCCAGGATACTTAGGCACAAGATGCGAATCTTGCCGAGTAAACTTAGGACTAACCCTTAGGTCTTTCAGTCGCTCTTAACCCTTAGCTCAGTATATACCCTAAAGCAAAAATAGTAAATTTAAACAAAAGGTTCTTGTAGCGTACTACAGAAGTTTAGGGTGCTAATACCTTCCCTAAGCTTAACCAACCCCTTACCTAGATCTCTCCCCGCATTGTTTACGATGCAAAAATTAGGTTTTCCTTCTTTTGACCTCTTCCTACGGATAAATCAAAGTCGGTTGTGAATCAAAGATTTGCGATTCAAACTAATTAATAGTTTGATATCTTATTCTCACCGCAACATAAAATGGCGACTTTACTGGGGAGTACGCCTGACGTTTAAGGGTTACCCCTACTTTGTTTATTATTTTTACTATTTGCTTCATTATTTGTTTGCTTGTATATAATATATTCATATTGTACCTTGCTTGGGGGTATATTTGTTGTGAGATGAGTCCTACACCCGGACTTGAGTGAACTTATTATAGGAAGGTGATATATTCGACGAGGCTTATAGGGACTGAGTCCCGACCAAGCTGACTTGAGAATCACCGCTCAGTTGAGACCCTTTCGAAAATGGTTCAGTTGAACGAGTAGTCGTGAAAACGTTTACTATTGTCAATTGGAGTCCGTGATACTGGGGTCCGTAGTACCTTAACACCACCTTGGCCTTAGCTAGGACGTAGTGCAGGAATTATGAGGGAGTAGTCCCAAAATAGTGGATACACGATAATACACTTAAAAGAGGTTCTCTTGAGAAATTTATTAACCACCGAGTCAGTCGGGAAATTAATAATATCTGAAAGATGGACTGATGACTTTGGGCACCGCTTTAGAACCCTTGTTATGCAGGTACAACTAACCTTAGTACATACCTTATGGGGATGGGTAGACCTTAACTCCGTTCATATAACTTAACCTAGGACCTTGTGTATATTTTTACATTTCATGGAATTCAAACTTTATCTATGAATATTGCAGGATACCATGGATTACAATAGGAAAAACACTTTGAAATATTCTTTTAAGAGTCTTAAGTTGGATGACCTAAGGAAGCTAGGAGTTTTAGTCCAAGATCAAGAAGGATTCAAAAACAAATATGGAAGGTTGTTATCTCTGTTAGGACTTCGAGTGAACGAAGGACTTCTTTCGGTTTTGCTACAGTTCTACGATCTGGATTACCATTGCTTCACATTCCCCGATTATCAGCTTTTGCCTACTTTGGAAGAGTACTCTCATTTGATAGGGTTACCTATTTTGGATAGATCTCCTTTCCCTTTCTTGGAGAAGGACCCTAAAGAGTAAGACATTGCTAGAGCCGTATGCTTGAAGGTATCTGATATTAAGGACAATATGATTCATAAAGGTGAGACTTTTGGATTACCTACAAAGTTCTTAATCAAGAAAGCCCAGTACTATACCGATCATTTGAGCATGTCTGCGTTTGAGGCAATCCTCGCCTTGCTAATTTATGGAGTGTTGCTTTTCCCTAGTTTTGAAGGGCTCATTGACCTCAATGCTATCAAAATCTTCATGATGAGTAATCCAGTACCGACTTTATTGGGTAACACTTATCATTCCATACATCTCCGAAACTTTCATGGTGGAGGGATGATCACCTATTGTGTGCCTTTATTGTACAAGTGGTTTATTTCGCACTTGCCTAAGCCTGGTCCTTTTTGGGACATCACTAAAGGACGCTGGTCACAAAGGGTTATGGCTCTGACTCACTCGGATATTGATTGGTATAAACGTATGTATGATGGAATATTAAACATTGATGGTTGTGGAGACTTTGCCAACGTACCTTTACTTGGTTTTATGGGAGGAATTAGCTACACTACAATTCAGTTCTAGCCCGCCGACAACTAGGATATCCATTGAAGGAACCACCTAAGAGTGTTCATATGGAGAAAATCTTCTTTAAAGACAACAAAGAGCTTCAAGATCAGATTATATCCGCTTGGCATCACTTGCATAGGAAAGGTCGAGAAAGTCTGGGAAAACCTAATTGTGTGTCCATGGAACCATACCTTCGTTGGGTCCGAGAAAAAGCCATCAAGATGAAGATGCCCTATCCTCGTCAAGATCCTTTGCCTCCCAGAAGGGAACCTGTTCTAGTTTTCATGTCCGAGGCTGAAAAGTTGCAGATCACTTTGAAAAAAGCACAACATGAGGCAGAAGCATGGAAGAACAAATATCAGGTTGTCGTCAGTGAGAACGAAGAACTCTAAAAGTAGCTTCAGTCGAAGAATGAAGAGGTTCTCTCCTACAAAAAGAGAAGAATCTACAAGGATTTATTTTCCTCCGACTCTCCGCCTACTCATTGAAGTTGTGAGCTACGCTTCCTTAGGGATTTCTTAGCTTTTATTTAGCTATTTCTTGTTAAGACTTTTTAAGAATATTTATTTGTAACCCATTTTAAAATTAATAAATAAAATCCCATTGGTATTCCGCGATATTCGTAAATATTTGAATTCTATGAAATCTTTCATTCGCATTTTGAATTTCCTTACATGTGTCTCCCGGTTTCTCATACTCGGTTCTCTCGCCTTCTAGTTTCGTCACCCTGAGTTCTCTGCATCGATACAACACTAGAGCCCAAGCTCGAAAAAGGATGGAAGAACAAGCTCAAGAGATGGATCGTGTCAACAATGAACTCGAAGATCTCCGAGGAAGGGTAGGACAAATTATGGAGCTGCTCCAAGTCATCAATGCAAGGATGGATACTCAGCCTACCATTGTCTCTGAGATTAACGCTACTATTGCAGATCCTCCACCGACTGTTACCGTTGAGAATGCATATCCTTATGGTCTCCCACCCGGTTTTGTACCTCCTATTGTTCTATCAGTTCCACAAGTTGTTCCTGTGGTTCAACCAGTTCAGCAGGTTGTGCCTTTGGCTTCCGAACCTCCTCAAGTAATTCCTACTTTTGCACCAGCTACTATTCACACTCGTATATAACCCTACCTCAATGAGCCTGTGTATGAGATTCTTGATGATAATGATGAGGGATATGAGCGACGTGACCGACTTCATGAGGAGGTTGTTACCATTGATAAAAGATTGAGGAAAATGGAAGGGGACCAGATCTTTGGTGCTGCTGCTAGAGATGTCTGTTTAGTTTCCGGTCTGGTTATTCCACCCAAGTTCAAAATTCCGAACTTTGACTGTTATGAAGGGACTACTTGTCCAAAGAGCCATCTGATAATGTACTACCGTAGGATGGCTGCCCATGTGGAAAAAGATAAATTGATGATTCACTGTTTCCAAGACAGTCTGAAGGGCGCTTCCTCCAAATGGTACTTGACTTTGGATCAGTCTCGCATCAGGTCTTTTCAGGATTTATCTGATACTTTTATCAAGCACTACAAGTATAATATAGATCTGTCTCCTGACAAAAGACAATTGTTGAGTATGGCTCAGAGGAGTTCCGAGACATTTAAGGAGTATGCTCAGAGGTGGAGGGAGATTGCTTCACAAGTCGAACCTCCTTTGACTGATAAGGAACTAGCTGATTGGTTTATCGACATCGTTCGTCCCGAACTCTACGAAAGGATGGTGGGTAGTGTAACTATGAATTTCATTGACATTGTTGTTGTTGGGGTAAAGGTTGAATTGGCTCTGAAGAGTGGAAAAATGACAAGTGGTCCTGGCAGTTCAAGCTCAAAAGACCAAGCGAAGAAGTCTTCTTTCAATTCTCAGAAAAAGAGGGAAGGTGAGACCAATGTTGTATCTTCTGGAAGACGAAGATATCAATGATACCAACCTTCACAACAGTATGTTCAACCTCAGGGATATCCGGTTCAGTATGCTCAACTGCCGTATGTGGCTGTTGTTGCACCGTCTTTTAATCAACAAGCTCAACAAGCTATCGCTTATCAGCCTATGCAACAGGCTCCTATGTATCAACCTCCTAATTATCAACAAGCGCCCAACGCTCCTGTCAATCAGCAGTCGAAGAATCAGGCACCTCGTCAGAATGCTTCGAATAGGAGACAATATAAGCCGTGTCCTCCGATTCCGATGACTTTTACCGAGTTGTATCCTTTCTTAGTACAACGAGGTCTGATTACTACCCGAGCAATGGGTCTGCCTCGTAATCCGCTGTCTGCCAATTACAACACCGCCACTCATTGTTTATTTCATGAGGGCACGCCCGACCATGATTTGGAAAATTGTTATGCTCTGAAGGATATTGTCAGGGATCTGATGGAAAGGAAGATTTTGTCCTTTGACGACCCTCAACCAAATGTCAAAAGAAACACTTTGCCTAATCATGGGGCTGTTAATACCATTGGTGATTCGTCCGACAAAAATTTTATTGTTGATGTAGCTCAGATCAAGACTTCGCTCAAGGTATTCCATTCGAAGTTGTTTGAAGTCGGTTTAGTATCTCATTCTCATGCTGACTGTGCAAGTTATGAGGTTTGTGCTAAGGGTTGTGCAGTGGTTCAGAAGGATGTTCAAAAGTTGATCAACAACGGTTTTCTGCAAGTATTTAACAAGGTAAAGAAGGAGGAAGTTGCTGCGATTGAACCCATCTTCAACTTACCCGAACCAAGAGGTAGGATGCCAGTGTTTAATCTGCCAGGGACAAGTTCTGCCAAGCCAGTGTTCGATATGACTCCGGCATTGGATCATCCGAAGCCAATAATTATTCAGAAACCAAGTTCGTTTTGTAACGCCCAGATTCTGATTTTCCAATTTTGTTGAGTCTTTTGATTTATTTGGGTGATTAATATCTTTTAATTGTGAATTGATGCGTTAATATGTTATGTTTGCATATTATGCTATTTTACCGATTTTGAGAGTTTTCAGGGAAAATAGATTGGAAGGTATTTTAGACATTAAGTATTTAATGTTAAGTTGGATATTTTGTGAGAAAATGATTTAGTAGATGTTTGGAGGGAAATAAAATAGAAAGAGATATAAGTGGAAAGAGGGAGAAAAGAAAAGGAAAAAGAAGAGAAAGATAGAGGAAGAAGAAGGAAGAAGAGAAAGAGAGGAAAACTTGGAGAATCATCAAGAGCAATCTCTAGGATTCGATTAATCGGGTAAGGGTGTGAAATATTGTTATTCTATCAATGTGTGTGATTATGTATGTGTGTGTTTGGATGTTTTCCATCTTTTCTCATTCTAGGTCAGAAATGGTTTAATCGGGAGGAATCGATGATTTAACGGTTATAATCCAGAATTAATGGTGTAGTTTAGTTGAAGAATGTTAGGCTAAGACTACTGGAACTTGTTGGAATTGAATCGGGTGATTTCATAAGTTTCTGAGGTTTTGGACAGTTGGGGTTTTGGAGTACGCAGTCGCTCGTTAGCACGTTCGCTAGGTGAGCAGGGTGGCGAGTATTCGCTAAGCGAGCTAGTAGCGAGCTGCCAGCGAACGTCCCCAGACTTGGGCAGAATGGAAATGATCCTTTTCGTTAGTAGCGAGTGATGTAGCGAGTTGTTCGCTAGGCAAGGCTCCATCGAGCAAGTAGCGAATCCTTCCAGTAGCTTCTGTTTGTCTTCGGAGTTTGTTCGCTAGGCGAACCAGCAGCGAATGTTCGCTAGGACCTCGCTAGGCGAGTGGTCAAGCGAGCGTGACAGTGTTTGATTTTCTTACTGTTTCCATCCAATGTCGATTCTTCAATTCGAATGGGATTAGCCCTTTCTCTTAAGGCATAATTGTATGCTGTGATATGTTATGTTGTGGGTAGCCGTATGGCGTGAATCCTAGATTATGGAATCGATTGTGAATTGTGGTCGTTTGGCAATTATATGCATTGTTTAAAATTTATTAAAAGTGCATGAAGATTGTGATTGAATCTAATTGATTCTTGTGCATAGATTGATAATGTAATGATGATGATTGAAAGTATGAATACTTTGAGTATTATGAAATGTGTTATGTGTGAAATCATGTTATAATTCTAGTGTGATGAATTATTTGATAATGCATGGGATTAAGATGCGAGAACAGTCTTAAGTGCATTGGTTGTTGATTGCATACACATCATTTGTTGTCAAGAGACAATGCTTGCTAGTTTCGTGGAGACTAGTGACTTGTCCCAAACCTAGAAGTGTGGGTTTGAAAGCTTAGAGGACGGGCTTTTGTTTGTTATTGGTCTAAGGGACGGACCCGGTTTAAATGTAAAACCCGAAAAGTAATAACAAGTGTTGGTACAACATGGCATGAGTTGCATTGAGTTGCATTAAGTCACATGGCATAGGTATAATTAATGTATGAGGTATGAAAATGTGTATGAATTGGTGAATAAACATAATTGTAAATGTTTATGTGGAAATGAGTGAATTGTGAATGTATGCATGATGAATGTGCTTGGTGATTATTCATATATGTGTATATATGTTGTGATGTATATGGATGACTTATGGTGAGAATGTTGATTATGTGTATTCAATGATTGTGTCTATATATATATATATATATATATATATATATATATATATATATATATATATATATATATATATATATATATATATATATATATATATATATATATATATATATATATATATATATATATATATATATATATATATATATATATATATATATATATATATATATATATATATATATATATATATATATATATATATATATATATATATATATAATTATATGCATCGATTATTATGATAATATTTCTCACCCTTCTGCTGTTTTATGATACTCTATGAGGCATTACAGAGTAGGTATGCTGAAGGTCTTTTGTGAAGTGTGTCTTCATTATTTTGTCGGGTAGCTCTGATATGTAGCACCAGATAGCTAGGATATATGATTCTTTTGTGATACGTTGTATATGTATTTGTTGTGGAATGTTAAGGAAACATGAATTATGTTGTGAATGAAATTGGATGATATATATATATATATATATATATATATATATATATATATATATATATATATATATATATATATATATATATATATATATATATATATATATATATATATATATATATATATATATATATATATATATATATATATATATATATATATATATATATATATATGTATATATATATATATGTATATATGTTTGATGATTATCAATATTTAGATTTTTCCGCTTTTATTCTAAATATGGAGATGTGGGTATGAGGACTAAGTGCCTCTGCTGAAAGTTACCCAACTGTTGCATATCTTTATTGAGCAGGTGTTGTATCTTTTAAATTCAAGTATGATGTGGCGCACCTCTGTTATACTGTGTTTTAATTATACTCTGATGGATTTTTAATATGTGCCTAAATGATTTATTTGATTAATTGGGGGTATAGAAAGGGGGTGTTAGATTAGTGGTATCAGAGCAGGTCATTTGGTTGACCAAGTTGTTAATGTGTTTATTCCCCTATATATTTGATATGTGTGTATGACACTATCAATAATGTTAGTTCTTATGAAGTTTTGTTGTTGGGATCCAGAACAATGGTCGTCGGTAGGAATGATGAAGCGATTGTCGAAGCTTTGGAGATGTTGGCTGGAGCGATTGGACAGAATCCACAAGCCAACGTGAATGCTGGAAACAACGCTGATGACGAGTTTCGTGCTTTGGGAAAGTTTCAAAGGAACAATCCACCAATTTTCGAGGGAACCCATGAACCTGACAAAGCACAAGTATGGCTGAAAGCGATCGAGAAGATCTTTCGAGTCATGAACTGTTCAGATGCGCAGAGGGTGCAGTTTGGCACTCATATGCTAGAAAAGCTAAGGACTGGTGGAGTAACACTCGTCAGAGGTTTGAAGAAGATGAGATTGTGGTTACTTGGGATGTTTTTAGAGAGACATTTCTGGAGAAGTATTTTCCAGAAGATGTGCGTGGTAAGAAGGAAATTGAATTCCTTGAGCTGAAGCAGGGTAACTCAACTGTGGCCGAGTATGCAGCAAGATTTGAGGAATTGATTAAGTTTTGTCCTCATTACAACACTACCAATGCTGAGAGATCTAAGTGTCTCAAGTTCGTGAATGGTTTGAGGCCTGAAGTCAAGCAAGCTGTTGGTTATCAGGAAATCAGGCGATTTTCTGAGTTGGTGAACAAAAGCAGAATTTATGATGAAGATAGTAGAGCTAGATCTGCCCACCATAAGAGTTTAAATGACAAGAAAGGAAAAGGTCAATTCCGAGGGAAGCCGTATGTGACTCCTACTGATAAGGGGAAACAAAAAACTGGTTACGACAAGAAGCCGAGTGGGGGAGGAGGTTCCACTCCGGTGAGATGTTATAGATGCGGTAAAGAAGGACATCGTGCTCCTGAGTGCAAAAGCGTTGAGCAGAAATGTTTCAAGTGTGGCAAGCCAGGCCACAAGGCTTTCGAGTGCAAGAGCGGTGCGAATGTGACTTGCTACAACTGTGGTGAGCAAGGGCGCATTAGTACCAAGTGTGACAAGCCAAAGAAGACTCAAGGGAATGGGAAGGTGTTTGCTCTATCAGGATCGGAGACTGCTAGTGAAGATCGGTTGATCCGAGGTACGTGCTTCATTAATGGTATACCTTTGGTCGCTATAATTGATACTTGAGCTACACATTCCTTTATTTCCTTTGATTTTGTTAAGAATTGAATCTTGAGTTGTCGATTATGAGTGGTGGTATGGTTATTGATACTCCTGCTATGGGTTCAGTAACTACCCCTTTTGTGTGTTTGAATTGTCCGTTGAGTATTTTTGGTAAAGACTTTGGAGTTGATTTAGTGTGTCTTCACTTAGATCAACTTGATGTTATTCTTGGGATGAATTGGTTAGAATTTAATCGTGTCTATGTTAACTGTTTCGACAAGACGGTTATTTTTCCCGAACCTGATGATGATGGAGACTTGTTTATGACTACTAAGCAAGTGAAGGAATCAGTGCAAGATGGTGTGAAGGTATTTATGTTGATGGCAACTTTGAACATCGGTGGAAATGTAGCCATTGATGCTTTACCAATTTTCCGTGATTTTCCAGAAGTTTTTCCTGATGAGATAAGAGATTTCTTGCCGGAACGAGAAGTAGAGTTTGCGATCGACTTGATTCCTAGAGCTAGTCCGATATCGATGGCTCCATATCGTATGTCCGCATCGGAATTGAAAGAGTTGAAGAGTCAACTTGAAGATCTACTTGAGAAGAGGTTTATTCGTCCGGGTGTGTCACCATGGGGTGCACCAGTTTTGTTGGTTAAGAAGAAAGAAGGTTCTATGAGACTTTGTGTGGACTACACATAATTGAACAAGATGACCATCAAGAATAAGTATCCACTTCTGAGGATTGATGATTTGATGGATCAGTTGATTGGTGCGAGTGTCTTTAGTAAGATAGATCTGAGGTCTGGGTATCATCAGAATCGTGTGAAGGTCAAAGATATTCAAAAGACTAACTTTAGAACGAGGTATGGACATTATGAGTATTCTGTGATGCCATTTGGTGTGACTAATGCACCAGGTGTGTTTATTGAGTACATGAATAAGATTTTCCATCCTTATTTGGACAAGTTTGTGATTGTGTTCATTGATGATATTTTGATTTATTCGAAGAGTGAAAGAGAACATGTCAGGTATTTGAGGATTGTGTTATCTGTGTTAAAAGAGAAGCAGTTACATGCTAAACTTTCTAAGTGTGAATTTTGGTTGAAGGAAGTGAGTTTCCTTGGTCATGTGATTTCAAGTAGAGGTATTGCAGTTGATCCATCAAAGGTTGAAGCGGTATCACATTGGGAGGCTCCAAAATCAATTTTTGAGATTAGAAGTTTTCTTGGTTTAGCAGGTTATTATCGGAAATTCATTGAAGGATTTGCCAAGTTATCATTTCCGTTGACGCAGTTGACTAGGAAAGGTCAAGCCTTTGTTTGGGATGCAAAGTGTGAAGAAAGTTTTCAAGAGCTTAAGAGAAGGTTGACGACAGCTCCTATTTTGATTTTACCGAATCCGACAAAACCGTTTGTTGTGTATTGTGATGCTTATTTGATGGGTTTAGGAGGTGTGTTGATGCAAAATAGAAAAGTTGTAGCTTATGCTTCAAGGCAACTCAAAGTGCATGAGAGAAATTATCTGACACGTGACTTAGAGTTGGCCGCCGTTGTATTTGTGCTGAAACTTTGAAGGCATTATTTGTTTGGTTCGAGATTTGAGGTATTTAGTGATCATAAGAGTTTGAAGTATCTCTTTGATCAGAAAGAATTGAATGCAAGGCAGAGGAGGTGGTTGGAACTTCTGAAGGATTATGATTTTGGTTTGAATTACCATCCAGGTAAAGCAAATGTAGTAGCTGATGCATTGAGTAGGAAATCGTTGCATATGTCAATGATGATGGTAAAAGAGTTGGAAATGATTGAGCAATTTCGCGATTTGAGCTTAGTGTGTGAGAAGACTTCTTATGGAGTTAAGCTTGGTATGTTAAAGCTTACTAGTGGCATTCTTGACGAGATTCGAGATGGACAGAAATCTGATTTGGATTTAGTTGATCGATTAACTTTGATCAATCAAGGTCAAGGTGGTGAATTTCGGATTGATGAAAATGGTATCATGAGATATCGTGATAGAGTTTGTATTCCTGATATTATTGAGTTGAAGAAGAGTATTCTTGAAGAAGGGCGTCGTAGTGGATTGAGTATTCATCCGGGTGCTAATGAGATGTATCAAGATTTGAGGAAAGTATTTTGGTGGCCTCGTATGAAGAAGGATATTGCCGAGTTTGTGTATTCTTGTTTGACTTGTCAGAAGTCAAAGGTTGAGCATCAAAAACCGTCGGGTTTGATGCAACCGTTGTTTATTCCTGAGTGGAAATGGGATAGCATATCCATGGATTTTGTGTCTGGTTACCTAGAACGCCGAGTAACTTTGAAGCTATTTGGGCTATTGTGGATAGATTGACCAAATCTGCTCACTTTATTCCTATGCGAATGGATTACCCGTTGGAAAGATTGGCAAAGCTGTACATTGAAAGGATTATCAGTTTGCATGGTATTCCGTCTAGCATTGTGTTAGATAGAGATTTGAGGTTTACTTCGAGATTTTGGGAAAGTTTGCAAAGTGCTTTGGGTATGAAGATTCGTTTGAGTTCTGCTTATCATCCGCAGACCGATGGTCAGACTGAGAGGACGATTCAATCACTTAGGATCTTTTGAGAGCTTGTGTATTGGAAAAGGGAGTAGCTTGGGATAGCTACTTACCTTTGATTGAATTTACTTACAACAACAGTTTTCATTCGAGTATTGGTAAGGCACCGTTTGAGGCATTGTATGGTAGGCGGTGTAGGAGGCCGTTGTGTTGGTATGAGTCTGGAGAGAGTTTTGTGGTTGGACCCGAGATAGTCTAGCAAACTACCGATAAGATTAAGATGATTCAAGAGAAGATGAAGATTTCTCAGAGTCGTCAAAAGAGTTATCATGACAAGAGGAGGAAAGCACTTGAATTTCAGGAGGGAGATCACGTGTTTCTTCGAGTTACTCCAATAACTGGTGTTGGTAGAGCGTTGAAGTCGCCTAAGTTGACGCCGTGTTTTATTGGTCCTTATCAAATTTTGCAGAGGATAGGAGAGGTAGCCTATCAGGTTGCTTTACCGCCGTCGCTTGCTAATCTCCATGATGTGTTCCATGTTTCGCAACTTCGAAAGTATGTTCCGGATCCGTCACATGTTATTCCTATGGACGAGGTTTAGGTGAGAGATAACGTTACGGCTGAAGCTTTATCGATTAGAATTATGGACCGTGAAGTTAAGAAGCTAAAAGGCAAGGATATTGTGCTTGTGAAAGTAGCATGGGGAGGCGCTGCGGAAGGCAATTTGACTTGGGAATTAGATAGTGGGATGTGAGAGTCATATCCAGAGTTGTTTGAATCAGGTAACATTTTCGAGGACGAAAATTTCTAAAGTGGGGGAGAGTTGTAACCCCCCGATTCTGATTTTCCAATTTTGTTGAGTCTTTTGATTTATTTGGGTGATTAATATCTATTAATTGTGAATTGATGCGTTAATATGTTATGTTTGCATATTATGCTATTTTACCGATTTTGAGAGTTTTCGGGGAAAATAGATTGGAGGGTATTTTAGACATTAAGTATTTAATGTTAAGTTGGATATTTTGTGAGAAAATGATTTAGTAGATGTTTGGAGGGAAATAAAATAGAAAGAAATATAAGTGGAAAGAGGGAGAAAAGAAAAGGATAGAAATAGAAAGAAAGGAAAAAGAAGAGAAAGATAGAGGAAGAAGAAGGAAGAAGAGAAAGAGAGGAAAACATGGAGAATCATCAAGAGCAATCTCTAGGATTCGATTAATCGGGTAAGGGTGTGAAATATTATTATTATATCAATGTGTATGATTATGTATGTGTGTGTTTGGATTGTTTGGATGTTTTCCATCTTTTCCCATTCTAGGTCAGAAATGGTTTAATCGGTAGGAATCGATGATTAAACGGTTAGAATCCAGAATTAATGGTGTAGTTTAGTCAAAGAATGTTAGGATAAGACTACTGGAACTTGTTGGAATTGAATCGGGTGATTTCAGGAGTTTCTGAGGTTTTGGACAGTTGGGTTTTTGGAGTACGCAGACGCTCACTAGCACGTTCGCTAGGCAAGCAGGGTGGCGAGTATTCCCTAAGCGAGCTTCCAGCGAACGTCCCCAGACTTGGGCAGAATGGAAATGATCCTTTTCGTTAGTAGCGAGTGATGTAGCGAGTTGTTCGCTAGGCGAGGCTCCAGCGAGCCAGTAGCGAATCCTTCCAATAGCTTATGTTTGTCTTCGCGAGCTTGTTCGCTAGGCGAACCAGCAACAAATGTTCGCTAGGACCTTGCTAGGCGAGTGGTCCAGCAAGCGTGATAGTGTTTGATTTTCTTACTGTTTCCATCCAATATCGATTCTTCGATTCGAATGGGATTAGCCCTTTCTCTTAAGGCATAATTGTATGCTGTGGATAGTCGTATGGCGTGAATCCTAGATTATGGAATTGATTGTGAATTGTGGCTGTTTGGCAATTATATGCATTGTTTAAAATTGATTAAAAGTGCATGAAGATTGTGGTTGAATCTAATTGATTCTTGTGCATAACTTGATAATGTAGTGATGATGATTGAAAGTATGAATACTTTGAGTATTATGAAATGTGTTGTGTGTGCAATCATGTTATAATTCTAGTGTGATGAATTATTTGATAATGCATGAGATTAAGATGCGAGAACGGTCTTAAGTGCATTGGTTGTTGATTGCATACACATCATTTGTTGTCAAGAGCCAATGCTTGCTAGTTTCGTGGAGACTAATGACTTATCCCAAACCTAGAAGGATGGGTTTGAAGCTTAGAGGACGGACTTTTGTTTGTTATTGGTCTAGGGGACGGACCTGGTTTAAATGTAAAAACCGAAAAATAATAACAAGTGTTGGTACCACATGACATGAGTTGCATTGAGTCACATGGCATAGGTATAATTGATGTATGAGGTATGCATATGTGTATGAATTGGTGAATAAACATAATTGTAAATGTTTATGTGGAAATGAGTGAATTGTGAATGTATGCATGATGAATGTGCTTGGTTATTATTCATATATGTGTATATACGTTGTGATGTATATGGATGACTTATGGTGAGAATGTTGCTTATGTGTATTCTATGATTGTAGATATATATATATATATATATATATATATATATATATATATATATATATATATATATGTAATTATATGCATCGATTATTATGATAATATTTCTCACCCTTCTGCTATTTTATGAAGCTCTATGAGGCATTGCAGAGTAGGTATGCTGGAGGTCTTTTGTGAAGCGTGTCTTCATTCTTTTGTCGATCAGCTCTGATATGTAGCACCGGGTAGCTAGGATATATGATTCTTTTGTGATACGTTGTATATGTATATGTTGTGGAATGTTTATGGAAACATTAATTATGTTGTGAATCAAATTGGATGATATATATATATATATATATATATATATATATATATATATATATATATATATATATATATATATATATATATATATATATATATATATATATATATATATATATATATATATATATATATATATATATATATATATATATATATATATATATATATATATATATATATGTTTGATGATTATCAATATTTAGATGTTTCCGCTTTTATTCTAAATATGGAGATGTGGGTATAAGGACTAAGTTCCTCTGCTGAAAGTTACCCCACTGTTGCATATCTTTATTGAGCAGGTGTTGTATGTTTTAAATTCAAGTATGATGTGGCGCACCTCTTTTATAGCGTGTTTTAATTATACTCTGATGGATTTTTAATATGTGCCTAAATGATTTATTTGATTAATTGGGGTATAGAAAGGGGATGTTACACGTTCCCGTTCAATGATCCCAAAGCTGTACCCTAGAAGTAAGACGTAACCGCGATTGACAAAGAATTTGGGAAGGTCATTCCAAGGGAAGAAGTGAGGACTGATAGTGAGACTGTGACCGACATAGATGGGGCAAGCAGGATGACTCGCAGTGGTCGCATTTATACTCCCCGTTTCAATGAGGCTCCGCCTAAGGAAGCGACTACCACTCCTGCTGCGCCTGCCGAAGACAAGGAGGCAGTAGCCAATGATAAAGATGCCGAGTTTTTGAGGATCATTAAGAAGAGTAATTACAAGGTTATTGATCAACTTAATCTGACTCCTTTGAAGATATCTATCTTGTCTCTGTTGATGAGTTCACCCGCTCATAGGGCTTCTTTGCAAAAGGTATTGACTCAAGCTCATGTCACTCAAGACATTACTACCTGTCAGTTTGATTGTATGATTGCCAATATTACCGCCTATAATATTCTCAGCTTCAGCAATGAAGAGCTGCCGAAAGAGGGTCCAAATCACAATCGTGCTTTGCATATATCAGTGAAGTGTCAAGAGGATAATTTAGCAAGGGTACTTGTGAATACTGGTTCATCTTTGAACGTCCTGTCTTAGCAAGTTGGCTTATAAAGAGACGATGGTGAAGCCTACTTCATTGATTGTCAAGGCTTTTGATGGTCCTCGTAGATCGGTGATTGGAGAAGTGGAACTTCCTATTCTGATTGGTCCGCATGTTTTCAATATCACTTTCCAAGTCATGGATATCAATCCCAATTACAGCTGTCTACTTGGAAGACCTTGGATCCATGCCGCTGGGGCAGTAACTTCAACTTTGCATCAGAAGATGAAGTTTGTGGTCGATGACAAGCTAGTTATTATACACGATGAGGAGGATTTGATGGTCAGTAATTTATCTTTGTTCCGTTATATTGAGGCTGATGAATACGCTTTGGAAACTTCTTTCCAAGCACTTGAGATCGCCAGTGCGGTTTTAGTGGAAGTTGAAGAGACTGTGGAGGGCTAGAGTAATCCATCTTTTGCATCCTTGAAGAGTACCAGATCAACGATTGACAGGGGCATTCCTAAAGGTTTGGGAGAGGTAATCAACATCAAGACCAAGGCTGATTGCCACAGGTTGGGTTACAAACCAACTCATGATAAAGCTTCTACAACTGTCGAAGGGCGTCCGAAGTTTTTTCAAGAAGTGTTTGTCAGCGAAGGTTTTCAAGTTAACGCCATCAGTGACTATGATGAAGACGAAGATATGAGAAACTTGGTATTCAAGAGCGATGCAACTTTGAGCAACTGGGAGGCTATAAAGATTCCTGTTATTTTTCCCATTTCAAAGTAATTTAAAATTTTCATTTGTGTTTTCACATCCGTAGCTCTGCCCAAGGCTATTGAATCGTTTTGTAGAGCCACCTTTCATTTTTTTAAACAATTATTAATAAATTCATTTTGTTCTACTTCCACTTTGTTCCATTAGCGTTTTTCGTTTTCACCTTTTTATAATGAAATTGACAATCTTTTCAAAAACTACAAAATAAAGCATTTCCACTCTCTTGCATTTCATTGAACATTTAATAAAATAAGCCTTTCAACATGCAGTGACATTACAACCCTTGTTGAGTCCAATGACTCTATTTTCACTCCTGACTGGGATTTACCCATTTATCAAGCTAAAGATGAGGGTGAAGAATATTTTGAAGTACCCGCCGAACTGACAAAATTGGTTGAGTACGAGTACACAGAACTTCAACCACACAAGGAGCAAGTAGATTTGATTAATCTTGGCACTGATGAAGACAAGAAAGAGGTCAAGGCCGGTGCAGTACTTTGGGCTGAGGTCAAGTAGAGATTGGTCAAGCTTTTGAAGGATTATGTTGACGTGTTTGCATAGTCGTATCAAGATATGCCCGATTTAGACACAAATATTGTAGTTCACAAGTTGCCACTTAAGCCAGAATGTCCGCATGTCAAGCAGAAACTTTGAAGAACGAGACTTGACATGGCTTTGAAGATTCGAGATGAGGCTAAGAAACAGTTGGATGTAGGTTTCCTTTCAGTTGCAAAGTATCCTGATTGGGTTGCCAACATTGTTCTAGTGCCCAAAAAGGACAGTAAAGTCAGAATGTGTGTAGATTACAGGGATCTGAACAAAGCTAGTCCGAAAGATGATTTCCCTCTGCCTCATATTGATACACTTGTCGATAATATATCTAGTTTCGCAGTCTTTTCCTTTATGGATGGTTTTTCCGGTTACAATCAGATCAAGATGGATCCAGCTAACAGAGAGAAGACTACATTCATTACTCCTTGGGGAACCTTCTGTTACAAAGTTATGCCCTTCGGTTTGAAGAACGCGGGGGAAAGCTATCAACATGCTATGATGACTCTCTTTCATGACATGATGCACAAAGAGATCGAAGTTTATGTGGATGATATGATTGCCAAATCTCATAACAAAGAGGAACATTTGGGTCATCTGTTGAAACTGTTTGAACGACTTAGGAAGTATCAGTTGAAACTAAATCCTGCTAAGTGTACTTTTGGTGTTAGATCCGAAAAGCTACTTGGTTTCATCTTGAGGCAACGAGGAATCAAGGTAGACCCTGATAAAGTCCGAGCTATTCAAGTCATGCCTGCTCCGCGGACTGAAACCCAAGTCAGAGGTTTTCTTCGACGTTTGAACTACATCTCCAGGTTTATCTCTAACATGACTTCTACTTGTGAGCCGATATTCAGGTTGCTTTGCAAAGGTCAGACTGTTGATTAGAATCCTGATTGTCAGCATGCGTTTGAAAAGATTAAGGATTATTTGCAAGAGCCTCCTATCTTGATCTCTCCTGTTCTTGGAAGACCACTCTTCATGTATCTTACTGTTCTGGAGAAGTCTATGGGTTGTGTACTTGGGCAACACGATGAGACTGGACAAAAGGAACATGCCATATACTATCTAAGTAAGAAGTTTACCGACTGTGAAAACAGGTACTCACTTTTGGAGAAGACTTGTTGTGCGCTAGCATGGGCTGCTAGGCGTCTCAAACAATACATGATTTGTCATACTACCTTGTTGATTTCGAAGATGGATCCGATAAAGTACATTTTCGAAAAGCCTGCTCAGACTGGAAGACTTGCTCGTTGGCACATGTTATTATCAGAATATGACATCCAGTAAGTACCTCAGAAAGCTATCAAATTATCTTGCATACCAGCCAGTCGAAGATTATGAGCCTCTCAAGTTCGAATTTCCTGACGAAGACATTATGTGGGTAAAAGATTGCGAAGAGCCAGGTACTGAGGAAGGTCCTGAGCTAGGTCTATGGTGGAAGATGATGTTTGATGGTTCCTCTAATTATAGTGGGCATGGCATATGCGCCGTTTTGATGAATCCAAAAGGTGGCTATACCCCATTTACAACAAGGTTAGACTTTGAATGTACAAACAATATCGCCGAATATGAAGCATGCATTCTTGGCCTTGAAGCGGTTGTTGACCTCCGAATCAAACTTCTCGAAGTGAGTGGAGATTTAGCTTTGGTCATCTATCAGGTGAAAGGTGAATGGGAGACCAAACATGAGAAGCTAGTCCCTTACAGAGCCTACATTGTTGAATTGATTAAATACTTTGATGAGATCAAGTTCAAATATGTTCCGAGATCTGAGAATCATATTGCTGACATCTTAGCCATGTTAGCATCCATGTGGAAGGTAAGATTTGTCAATGAATCGCCACTCATTCGAATCGAACGTAGAACTGAGCCTGCCTACAGTCTGGTGATTGAAGAAGATGAGACTGATGAAAAGCCTTGGTTTCACGACATCAAGAATTATTTTCTCACGCAAGAGTATCCAGCTGATGCTACCCATATTGACAAAAGGACTTTGAGAAGACTGGCATCCAAGTTCTTCATCATTAATGACGTGCTATACAAACGAAATCATGACATGGTGCTGCTTAGATGTGTTGATAAACATGAAACAGACATGTTACTCCAGGAGATTCATGAAGGGACGTTCGGAACTCATGGCAACGGTTACGCCATGTCCAAGAAAATCTTGAGGGCTGGATATTACTGGTTAACTATGGAATCAGATTGCATCCAATATGCCAGGAAATGTCACAAGTGCCAAGTCTATGCCGATAAAATGCATGTACCTCCGGCACCGTTGAACGTTCTGACTTCACCATGGCCGTTCTCAATGTGGGGCATTGACATGATTGGGGAAATTGAACCGAAAGCTTCTAACGGTCACCGGTTCATTCTAGTTACTATTGATTACTTCACCAAATGGGTGGAAGCTGCTTCCTACGCTAACGTGACCAAGTAGGTTGTTGCCCGCTTCATCATGAAAGAAATTATCTGCCGCTATGGAATTCCAAGTCGAATATTAACTGACAATGGTACCAATCTGAATAACAAGACTATGAAAGAGTTGTGTGACAGTCATTGCACACTACAATTCATCTTCGTACCGTCCTAATATGAATGGGGCGATTGAAGTTGCGAATAAAAATATCAAGAAAACCCTGCAAAAAATGGTCAAGACTTACAAGGATTGGTATGAGATGTTACCGTTCACTTTGCATGGATACATAACCACGGTGCGAACTTCAATAGGGGCAATCCCTTTCTCATTGGTATATGGAATGGACGTCGTCCTCCCTATTGAAGTTGAGCTACCTTCCTTAAGTGTATTGAGGGAAGCCAAGCTAGACGAAGCCGATTGGGTTCAGGACAGATTTGATCAGTTGAATCTTATTGACAAGAAGCGCTTGACAACTATGTGCCACGGTCAGTTATACCAGAAACGGATGAAGAGAGCCTTCGACAAGAAAGTCTGAATCCGTGAGTTTTGCCAAGGAGAACTTGTACTTAAGAAGATCTTGCCAGTTCACAAAGACATGCGCGGGAAATGGATGCCAAACTACGACGGCCCATTTGTTGTTAAGACAATCTTCTCCGGAGGATCGCTAATTCTTACAACAATGGATGGTGAAGAGCTCACACACCCTGTGAACTCCGATGCAAAAGAAAAAATATACAGCTCGCTAAGTTGAAGACCCGAAAGGGCGGCTTAGGCAAAAATGAGCGTCCCAGTGGATTGAAAACCCGAAAGGGCGGTCCAGGAAAAATTTAGGGACGAAGGCATTTCACTACATCGGATGACACCGAGCATTGCAGATACATCTTACAGAAATCCATTCCAATCCAATCGCTCTTGTCAGAAGCATGATGTTTGGTTAGTCTTAGTCATTAGGGTCAGTAGGTCGTTGGATTTAATGTAACCTTTCCCATATTGCCAATTTCAAATTATAATTTTCCATGGAGCTATGCCTTTAGCAAGCTACCATTCTTCAATAAAATTTACCTTTTGCTATTCAATTTCCTTATTCACATTATCTCTATTTCGTTTTGTTATGCAAAATGACAATTGGTAATAAAATTTTGAAAGAGAGAGGTGTTTTTTTAAAACTCTAAAACTATTTTCTTGAAAATGCATTTGAAAAATAAAAAGTTGCTTTGACTTGTGGAAATCTCTAAAGGATCTCTTCATTCCCCGGTGAGTCTCATTGTTGCATAGACACTTTTAAATCATTAAGCCGACGCAGCCCCCAGTGAGACTTTAAGTTGACACAGTCCCCAGCGAGACTTTAAGCTGGCAACATTCTGGACCGAGCCGGTAATCTCCAGTAATTTTCTAGACTACAGAGATCATGCCAGCATCTTCCCAATGATGGTCCCCAACGAGGCTTTAAGCTAACGACACTTTTGGGATCCATCCGATAAATTCCCAGTGACTCTCAAGACTACAGAGATATCCCCGGTATCCTCTAAGTGATATATGTTTTGGAAGACCCATTCGTAGTGGAATTATCTGTTCCTCAGGGAAATTGCCTTACCTTCCTCAAGAATGTTCCCCAGGAGATTGCCATATTCTTCCCAAGAAGTCAAGATACTGTCCCCAGGAATGTCTGTTGACTTCTCCCCAGTAAGTCCGACGAACTCTCCTCAAGGAAGTTTGATATACTTTATCCCCTAGTAGGATGTACCTCTTCCACAGGAAGTCGATGTACTATCCCTAGGAAGTTGCTACACTTTCATTTATAAAGCTGCCTAGCTCCTCATCTCCCCCATGAAGCGGATATTTATTTTATCCCCGAAAGTCTCTGATCCTAAGATTCTCTTTGGCTGATTATGATTCATGATAATAATCCCTCCCGTGAAGTCATGACATCTTACTCTCCGGTGAAGTCATATGGTATCCCCATAGGGAAGTCATGATGTCGTATCCCTAAGTGGATTATTTTCTTCCCAGAGAAGTTGGACTTTGAAGCCAAATTCGGTTCTACCATCGACTCTTCCTATCCTTCGATAGATGTATCGTTGCAGAGGTCACCGGGTATCCCCGTCGAGATGTTTATTTCATCTCATGTTTCCCCCTCTCTTTTGTTTTGTCAGCATGTACATAAGCCTAAGCATGAACATATTCATAGCATTTTCATACACGTTAACATACACATTGACATACGCATTAGCATCTTCATGTTTTCTATCCTTGTCATCCTTTGTCAATACCGCCAAGTAACTGGGTTGGTCCGCTCTCTCCAAGTAGATCGTCAATGTCGATACTGCAAAAATCAAGGCCGACAATGACAGAAGAGTCGCCATCGTGCGTTATTTATCCCAAGAGAGGGAAAGGAAATGCTCAGAGAAAACCTAGCGAAAAGAGGGATAAGATCGGTCGTCGCAACCAAATCTCGGGTTCGGGAGTCGGTTATGCAAGGGGAAGGTATTAGCACCTCTCACGTCCGTCGTACTCGACGGGATCCACACTTGTCGTCTATCTAAAAGGGTGATTGAAACTATCTAACTACAGGCTTGAGGACAAAAGAAAAAGAAGTGACTCAGCAAAGCAACGGCGCTTTGTGCCTACGTATCTCATCTGAAATGAGAAGTCAGAGTCAATGTAGTTCGGCTAACTACGGGTGAAAGGGGGAAGGTTGCTCGCCAAGACATCGCGTCTTGTGCCTACGTATCCTCGTCTGGTATGAGAAATCATAGCAAACGTAGTTCGGGATAAAAAGACGACAGGTTGGTTCAAATGTTTTTAGGCCCGAGTAGGGTTAACAAATAGTTCTAGCAGTTGGTGTATGCAGCTCGACCATTGGAGACTTAGGCGTTACCGTTTGCGGTAGAACTAAGAGTTAACAAAACTCTTGTTATGAAAATGGTTTTTCAAGGTTAAAGGCCCCAAAGGGCAAAAAGAAGTTTGAATGATTTCATTTTTGTGTTTTTTATAGGAGAAGTGTTTTTGAATTGGTTTGCAATTCATATCGCACTAGAGACTATGACTTAGGAGTGAATGCGTTGCATATCACCCAAAGGGTGCTATACTAAGAAATCAAGCCATTGAAAGGAAACCCTTCAACAACCATTTCCCAAGTAGCTTAAGGCTCGTAACGTACAATATTCATTAACCTTTATTAGGTGTTTTGGATTGTTTAAGAGATGAGAAGAGAAAGGCACAAACTAAAGGGAGACTAAGCTCAAACCTAAAGTTGTCATACAATGGTGATCCAAAGATTGAGATAAGGGAATTATACCTAATGTTATCATACATGGTTAAGGTCCTAATGACTGTCATAACCTCTCTTGAACAAGAGAGATTAGAGGCCCTAAGGCAAAAGAGACAAAAGAGGAAACAAGAACAACATAAACATGTAAGAATGTAAACATGGAATGAGGGAGGAAATTGGTGTGGGGCAGTAGCCTCCACAAGCTTATCTCAACCTCAAACAACAATATGAAATATGCAAGAGAATAAAGGACAAGAAAATGCACCAAAGAAAACACACAAGTGCACTAAAATGGGATGAAATGGCCTAAACCAAGCAACATCAACCATAAGGCACAAAACCAAACACAAATGAAAGGTAAACAAAACCTAAAACAAAGTGAGGGTGGGAGATCATATGAGGACAGCAAGGAACTCATAATAGACACTCAACCATGAGCATCACAAGCAAAGTACAAAGAAGCACAAAGAAATCACCAAGAAATGTCCTCAAGGATTCCATCATTTTAGGCATGCTTCAAGTACCTCCAAAGGAGGGACCAAGCCACCTTAAATGAAACTCCTAGGTCATTGTACAGCAAGGGACATAAGCTAAAAGCTCTCAAAAGCCAAAGCAAAACAAAGCACAAAGAAGTGCAAGCCAATTCCCAAAGGAAAGCACACATGTTTCACAAAGAAACCCTAATCGAAAGCTCAAAAGTAAGCAACCAAAAGAACAAGCTAAACACAATATAATGACCTAAAAATGAACAAGCATCATCCTCAACATGTTAGAAACATTAATCAAAAGGCATTTAAGGTTCAAAGGATCCAAAAATGTCATATCCAAAGCAAACTAGGTCAATGTGTTTGTATGAACCTTCCTTTGGATAGCTTGATTTGCAAGCTACCCTAAAAATAGGAAAATGATTCAAAAATTATCAAATAAAATACAAGAAGCTCATAAATGTGTTGGCAATCAGAGGCCAAAAGATCTCAATCAAAGTCACTTCACAACATCACCATAGAAATTGATTCACAAGGGTGCTCCATTGTGAAGGAGGATTGTTTAGGGTCAAATGAAAGGCAACAAAAGTCAACCAATCAGGGGCAAAATGGTCCTCAAAAATTCATCAACTCATCCTTGACATGAAGATTGAATCTTACTCATTGGATCAAAAGGAAATGAAAGAAACAAATTCAAGAACAAAACAAGTCAAGATTTAGGTCAAATAAAACCCTTCCAATGATAAATTCCATTTTTAATTTAAAAATAAATCAAAAAAATAAAATAAAAATCTCCTAAAATTAAAAGACATCACAAGGTGTCCAAAACATATTTTTGGGGAATTTTATGGTCATTGGAACTATTTTATATGAATTAAAATCCAAACAGATACAAAACAAAAAAAACTAAAAGAAAATAAAAATAAAATGAAAAAGACTTGGTGCCAATAGCAACCCAGAATGGTTGAAATCACGTATGGGCTCAGCAAGGGGGTGCCATTAGTAGGCCCAACCCACTAGAAAAAAACAAAGAAGAAAAACGTGTGAATCCCATGTGTTTAGTCAAACCAGGTCCATGCTGTGATCAAGCTTCCAACCGTGTGATCAAAAAGTCACCAGATCAAGTGACATACACACACACACACACACGTGGCAGACACAACATATTAAATAAAAACTGAATTAAAGAGTGATTGTGTGTGGCTGTGCAAAGAAAGAACATAGTAGGTCTTAATCCTGACCACTGAAAGCCAAAAAAATGAGATCCAACGTGTCAGAGCCAGCCACCTCATCATCCCTAACCTTTTGAAAGGGGAAAACAGAGGGAAATATCAGGTGGTGGCCGGAGCCACCTCCGGTCATCTTCAACCTCACGTCCGGCCACCGTGAGCACGCAGGCATGGTAAAACGTCACCAAAAACAACAAATTTTATATCAAAAATCATCTACTCATCACGAGGAACATGAATCAACCATTAGTTTTTCATAAAACTGCCTAAATAAAGAAAAACGAAAAGAACAAGAAAACGTGCTCAAACAAAAAATTTCATGAACAACCACCAAATGATACCAGAAATGATATATGCAACAAGAGGATCACAAATATGTAACAATGGCGCAAAAACAATGGTTAAACAGTGAGGAAATTCGAAAAGAAAGAAACCTAAAATAAAGCTTCCAAAGTGCTCAGTGTGTGAGTAAAGCTTGCAATAAACCATCCAGACACGTTCAAGGAAGCTCAAGGAATGTTTTAGGATGCTTAGTTTTGATTGAAACTCAGTGTAACTCAAAAAAACGATTTTGACTTGTTCACCACTTTTTCTCAAGCTGTTCTCACTCTATCTCTCACCAATGTCAACTCTGAGGGCATGGAAATGATCCTGGGAATATATATGTTGGATTCAGATCAAGAGAAAGCCCAATGGAAAGCTCCTTAAGCCCAATTGGATTTCAAAATTTCACTTTATGGTAATGTGAATAGTGCACGAAATTGCACTTGCCAAGCTGTAAAAATGGCATAGCTGACTTGCATAAGGTGTAGGCTAATCCAAAGGCTGAGAATGGCCCCCTTGATTTGGTCTTATGGCATGCTTTTGATGTGTTGCTTATTCTTGAAGAAATCTTGAAAATGGCCACCAAGATGCACTCAAACCTCTAATCCAAGGATGGCATTGTATTTGAAATATATTTGGCACTCAAAAAATGCACAAAGTTGATACAAAATGATTCCAAATGAATTAAATATGACTTTTCCCTTTTTAAAGCCTTTTTCATGGAAATTTCAATAGGGATTCTCAAATCCAAGCCTCAACCATGACAAGAGATGATTTGGTAATGCAAATGGACCCATTTGGAGCAAGTTTGATGTTGGAAAGATTTCCATTTGAAGTGTGCAAAGTGGTGAAAATGACCTATAATGAAAATGACCTGTAATCCTGCTTTCCCAAAATACCCCTGCCTTGCAAGCCTCATAACTTGAGTTCTATAAATCATATGAAGGAATTCTAGTTCTCTTTGGAAAGATAAGATCATGAGGAACAACTTTAATGTTCATCAAAAGTTGAGCAGAAACATCCTTCTAGGTCAAAAATGGCTTGGAAGTTGGTTGACTTTTGTTGACCAAAATTATATTCATCTGAGGACCGGTAACTTGTCTGTTTCATAACTTGAGCTCCATAAATCCAATCAAGGACTTATAGTACTCAAAAGAAAGCTAAGAACATGCTCTACAAGTTTCATGTTAGTGAAAAGTTGAGATGACACTTGTATCTTGAGATAGGTGGTCTTGAAGTTAGGCACTACACATGGGATTTTACACTGAGAACCCTAATTCAGTAACTCCTCTCACTCTTGGTTCTTGATGAATTGATCTTGAAATGATATCCCATGTATCTTAACACAACATTCCTTGACCATAAAGACCTGGAAATTAGTCTTAATCTCCTTCAATTTCACAGTTGACTCAGGGTTGACCAAATGAAAACCCTAATTGCACCATCTTCAACTGTAACTCTCCACACTTGTCATAAACACTTGAATGAACTCCACAATGACTCTCAAGGCCTCTAATGAGCTTAAATGACAATCTCCCCTCATGACCATGGGCTTGGGATCCTCAGATAACCTTCAAATGGCCTCCTAGACAGGAGGTGAACCACATACACTTATATGCCTATCCAAAGGGCTTTGCCTTGTCTCTGATGATGATAACCTCCTTGTTGACTTGAATACAACCTCTTGATTAGGGTTAGAACCCTTGAAAAATTTCTCTTATTGCACATACACATCCTGATCCCCGGTAAATGCAAAATGTTATGCAATGCAGTATGCTAGAACAATGAAATGAAACATAAACTAGGTAAGGAAAAGGTTGGGCAAATTTTGGGGTACAACAGTCAGCCCTAAGCATAAAATAACTATTATTTACAGTTTCCCCATAGAGTTTGAACCTCGTGAATGATGGTTACTTCAGTTATCTTTCCACGCTAAGATAAGATAATCCCCATTCGAGTTCATTGCCTCAATGGAGTCTTGTTTGACAGTGTATTTCTAGATCGATTCCAGATTGCCCATCGGTCCTGTCGGTCGCTAAACCTACCTGGGCATGCATTTATTTTGCACTATCTTTTCAGAATAGCTTTGGCGATACTTTGCAGATATGCGATAGTTCTTGCTTGATAAGCGTATCACTACATCTTACGGCAGACAAGCAACAGTTCTCAGGCGAGAAGCTTATCATTATTACACTCTACTATCATTATATCATTACATCTTTCGACTGCGGTATGCGGAGGTTCTCACCTGAGAAGCCCATCATTGTATCATTACATTTTACAACAACCAATGTGCAAGCAGTTCTCATCCAAGAAGCTTATCATTGCTATTCTTGCAAATAAACGGTATTTCTCGCCTGAGAAGCTTATCATATCTTCATCATGACTAGCAGCGAACGTCCATCTCCATTGGGAAGCTAGTTTCTATTGCCTTTTCATCTTGAAGAGTGGAGGAAGAAGGAACCGAGACCCTTTCTTGGCATGCAGACCTTGAAGTATGGGGGAAGTTTCATTTTACCCTTTAGTAAAACAAGGAACCGAGATCCGTTCATGGCGTGCAGACCTTGAAGTATGGGGGAAGTTTCATTTTATCCTTTAGTAAAAGAAGGAACCGAGACCCGTTCATGGCGTGCAGACCTTGAAGTATGGGGGAAGTTTCATTTTATCCTTTAGTAAAAGAAGGAACCGAGACCTGTTCATGGCGTGTAGACCTTGAAGTATGAGGAAGTTCATTTTATCCTTTAGTAAAAGAAGGAGCTGAATCATATTCAGGAGAGCACAAAATCTTGAAGTATGAGGAAGTTCATTTTATCCTTTAGTAAAACAAGGAGCTGAATCATGTTCTGATCATGGAAGCTTATTTTATCAGATGAACGACAGTCCCTTCAGCGGAGCTTATCAATCGGCCAATTATCATAGATAAGCAACAGTCTCCTTATTTGAGAGCTTATCCAGTTTGGCATATAAGTCCCTTCCAACGATAAGTAACAGTTCTCTCTCGAGAAGCTTATTAGGGCGTTTCCCACTAAAGTCCATTTATTTTGGCATACAGCCAGTTTTGACCCTGTATATTTTCTACGGATTCCTAAAAATTTCATTCGATCCCGTCACGAGGAAAGGTTTCCAGAAGCTCGGATGTTATTCTTTGCTCAATGCTCCAGCATTCTGTTTACTTGGCCTACAGCCATACGGATCCAGTTTTACCTTTTATCCTAGAGTATCATTCGGTCACGCCTGAACCAGTTGAACAATTACTCCTAAATATCCCCTAGTGGAGGCCGTCTCACCGATGCCATCTCCATTGAGGATCCCGTTCTTACCATTCCCTTTCTAAAAGTGACAATTGGTCGTGCTCGCACCAGTTGGCCATCACTTTAGGTGTCCCCGTGTCGTGCTGTTTCCCCAGTGCGTCATATTCCCCAGTGTGGTTCGTTCGTCGTGTCTGTACCTTGTGTCGTCGTGTCGTCTGCATCTTTGCATTTATCATTCTAGCATATACATCATACTAAATTTATAACATTGTCAGCATTATCGTTCATTTTGTTTTGTCCATAGCATAGCGTATCGCTGCATCTAAGGGCAAAATTTTCGGTCATCTGTATTTAAATCCCTTTCACCATGATTTCTCGAGCCTACGTCGCTCAAATCATTCGGTGAAGCTATTTAAATAGGGGCAACTGTAATACTCCAAATTTTTCCCTAAGATTCGTAGGTTCGTTTGGCATCCCATTTTGTTTTGCATCGTATTTTAGCTAACCGCTAACGGGTTTGTGTAGCCGGTTGATTTTGCAGGAAAAGTCACATTTGTGCGCTTTAGCTTATGAAGGGTAAAACGGTCATTTGCGTGCAGCTGGCTGTCAATTTTTGAATCTGGGCTGTAGTCAGGAAATTTGAGCCATTTGATATTGTTGATGTAAATCAAGGCCGAGGTTGTAATTGGAATTTAATCTTGAAGGATTTGAGCCGTTGAAATTAAATCAATTCAATTTAGTTGGATGGAGTTAATTGGGAAATGTGGTCATTTGAGTTTTAATCGAACGGATTGGATTTATTCTGACAAGAGTGTTCATTTAAATTGCCAGAAGGTTTAATCGGAAATGGAGATTTAATCGGATGAATTTTGAATTAATGAAAAAACATAGAATTTTATTGGTGTTTTCATTTCATTTTAAAATCAAAAATTTAATTTTAATGTTTTCATGTCATTTTTATCAAAAGAAAAGAAGAATAAAAGTATTTCATTTTTTTAAAATTTTATTTTCATTTCATTTCATATTAAAAGCAAAAATATACATTTTTTATATTGTTTTTATTTCAGTTAGTATATATAATATTTATGTTTTCATTTCATGTCATTTTTTTTATATTAAAAGAAAAATAAAAAGTTTATTTCATTTTTTATGATAATGTTGTTTATTTTATTTTCATTTTAATATTTGAATAATAAATAATAATAATGTTTTCATATCAAAAGAAAATATATGTATATAATAATAACATTTCATTTCATTTTTTCACATTTTTACAATATCATAAAAAATAAATAAATAAAATTACAAAAAAATTATTACATTTTTTCCTAAAAATTTCCTAATTGTCCTAGGAGTCTTCTTCCCGATTCTCTGACTTTTCCGATTATTTCTTCGAACCTGCAAATGAACAAAAGCGACAATTTTATCGGTTAGTTTTTTCCGACACCCTCAGAGCCAATGTCATCATCGGGTATGTCGGGAGGGTAACAGATTGCTCCGTCGCCGACTCCCGACTTATGTCGCGACTTCAGGCCAAGAACCGACAATAATCTGTTCTTATTTCAAGGCAACAGAGAGAGAGAGAGACATAAAAATTAACTTTTAGAAATGATTTTTTTCCAGAAAAGTAATTATCAAAAAGTGCTTATTGAAAAAGCACTTATTTGAAAAAGTGATTTTTCCAGAAAAGTGGTTTTGCCAAACAAGGCCTTAACGCACTTTTCCGGAAAATTTTCAGCTTCAACGTATCAAACGGACAAAATTGTCAGAAATCTCGCAACAAGTTCCAAAAAACTCATTTCAAACAAACTGCAATAGTCAATCCCAAAAATGCTCCAAAATCATCGCCTAAGAAAATGCCACAAACGAATCCCTGGAAACTCAACAGCAACAAACTTTTCCAGCTTCGAAAATCACAACAAGAACAAATCATCCCACAAAATCCGGCGGAAAGATCGAAAGATCTAGCCCACATCATCAGCTCAAGCCATATTAATAACAACAATATAAAATCATCTCAGAGGGGCAGATCTAAGGAGGACCCTAGAGGAGAAGCTGCCGGCGCGATCGAAAACGGGATTCAGAGAATCCGGAGATTTATCATCATCATCATCACCATTCCAAAATTGGAAAGGAGAAGAGGAAACTAAAACGGAGGCCGTCGCACTTGGATCATAGGGTGTCCAAACTGTCTACGGGCTAAGGCGGGATTATAGCTTATACATCCCTCTCTTCCAATAAGTGGTACATTGGGGAATCCTCCGATGCTAGGAATCATAGGCACGCCTCCATAGGCGGGATCATACTAGACAATGTCCGAATGGGTAAGGGCCATAAGTATCTCGGACCATCGAGGTGTTGCTACTTTGTCCCAAAGGGACGGATACCAAGTCAAACGAGCGATGAACCATGAGTACAACAAAGCGGTACAACATACAATGTGTCCTCCTCCTTCGGCGTTCTTCGAGTGAATCGAAAAGTATGTATCGGCAAGCAAGGTGGGTACTGGATTCTTGAGTATGAACAGCTTGATTGCATCCATATCAACAAAATCGTCAATTTTAGGGAACCAGAAAGTCCCATAGACCAACAAAGCGAAATTGGCTTCCGATATGAGAACCTCCTTTCTTTCAGCATGGTAACAGACTTTTTTGATCAAAAAGTCGGCGGGGAACCCAAGGACTCCTTCCTTGGTGATCAGGTGTGCTTGAACATCTTCAAGGCTAAGATGAGTGGCATTTGCGATTTCTTGGTGACTAGGCGTGTCTTCTCTTCCGGTGAATAGCGGTCGAACAGTCACGGGCATCCTCAAGAGTTCTGAGTATTCTTCCAAGGTCGGCATCAATTGGTAGTCTGGAAAAGTGAAACAGTGGTACAATGGGTCATAGAATTGAACGAGAGTCTCCAATAACCCCCCCTTCATCTGGAGGTCGAGGAAGCGGAAAACTTCTCCATACTCTGCTGCAAAGGCGCGCCGATTTTCGATGAGATCAGCTAGCTCTCTCAAGCTTTCAATGTTAGGGCTCTGAAAAGTGTACTCCGAAGCTTTTCTTTGGGAATCCATAGTTACAACACCTGAGAAATAAAGTTGAGTTTCTTGAAATGAATAGAGGAAAATGTAATGCAATATGAGTAAGACTTCATGGGATCCCCAACTATTTATAAGCATTATAACAAAAGAAAACGTTTTTTAATTAATTTCAAAACGGAATACAAATTATTGCTTTTAAAAGTCCCAAGTAAAAGCTAAATAAAAGCTAGTAAAGACGCTAAAGAAGTTTCGAATTCTGTTGCTTGAGCTGCTCTTCGAGTTGCGTCTTCTCACGGATAAGGTTGTCTACAATTATCTTCCAAATAGCGCACTGCGGGTCGGAGAAAAATAAATCCTCCATGACCTTCCTCTTCTTATAGGGGAGTAGCTCTTCATCCTTTAATTGTAGCTGTTTCTGGAATTCATCCCTCTCCTTCTGAAGTTCAGCCTTCTGCTTTTGACACTCATCGCTTTCTGCCACTGCCACATGGTACTTATTCTTCCACGATTCCAGCTCATGCTGAGACTTCCTTAAGGACACTTCTAACTTCTCAGCTTCGGACATAAAGACGTAAGTGGGCTCCCTCCGTGGAGCTATGGGATCCTGACGGGAATAGGGCATCTTCAGCTTGATCGCCCTTTCTCTGACCCATCGAAGGTAGGGTTCTAAAGATACACAATTAAGCTTCCCAAGGCTTTCTTTCCCTTTCTTGTGTAAGTGGTTCCATGCAACTAAAACCTTGTTTAGGAGTTCCTGGTCTTCCCTAAAGAAGATATTCTCTACCTGGACACTCTTAGGTGGCTCCTTCAATGGAAATCCCAATTGTCGACGAGCTAAGACCGGATTGTAACTGATTCCCCCATTAAAGCTGAGTAATGGTACATTAGCAAAGTCGCCACAACTATCAATGATCAAAGTTCCATCATATACCCGGTTGTACCAAATGATATCTGAATGGGTCAGTGCCATAACTCGGGGAGACCAAAGCCCCCTATCGAGACTTAAAAAGGAAGTAGACCTCGGCAAGTGCGAAATAAACCACTTGTAGAGTAGGGGTACACAGCAGGTAATCATTCCTCCACCATATGAGTTTCGGAGGTGTACAGAATGGTAAGCATTACCCAATAGGGTTGGTACTGGATTGTTCTTCAAAAAGATCTTAATTGCGTTGAGATCAACGAACCCTTCAAAACTTGGGAACAAAAATACTCCATAAATAAGCAAGGCAAAGATCGCCTCGAACGGAGCCTTGTTCGTATAGTCGGCATAAAACATTGCTTTACTGATTAAAAACTTTGTAGTCAAACCAAAAAGATTGCCTTTACTAGTCAGATTTCCCTTGACATCCGATACCTTTAGGCAAAGGGCCTTAGCAATTTCTCTTTCATCAGGGTCCTTTTCCAGGAAAGGGAAAGGAGACTCTTCTAAGATGGGTAAACCAACCAAAAAGGAGTATTCTTCCAACGTAGGCAATAGTTGGAAGTCTGAAAACGTGAAGCAATGGTACAGTGGATCATAGAATTGCAATAAAGTGGACAGGAGTCCTTCATCCACTTGTCGACTCAATAAGGATATCATCTTCCCATACTTGCTTTTGAATCTCTCTTGGTCTTCAATCAGGGTCACCAACTTCTTTAGGTCATCCAACTTGGGACTTTTAAAAGTGTATTTCAGAGTGTGTCTTCTATTGGGGTCCATAATACCCTACAATGTTCATAAACAAAAGGTAAATCCCATGAAGTTCAATGCGGTATGATGCTTTATGAATGCAACAAACACAAGTAGGCACATAGAAGCATAAGCATAAACAAACAAAGGGGTCCCTAGGTTTGCAACGAGCATGGAGCAAAGGTATACCCATCCCCGAAGGATTTGGACTAAAGGTTGATTGTACCTGTAGAACAAGGTTCTAATAAGGTTCCCAAAGTCATTAGCCCATCTTTCGGATACTATCAACTTCTCAAGTACTCGAGGGTTAACAATATTCTCAAGAGAACTTCTTTTGAGTGTAGCATCGCGTAGCACTATTTCGGGGGTACCCCCTCATAGCCCCGCACTACATCTTAGTAAAGGTCAAAGTGGGGTTAAGGTAACTATGGTCCTCAATATCATAGGCTCCAACATCGAATGTAGTGCATGTTTTCACGATTAAAGACTCGTTCAACAATACATCTTTCGAGAGGGCCTCAATTGAGCGTGATTTTCAAGTCAGCTTGGTCGGGATTCTACCCCCTATAAGCCTCTTTGAACATATCACTATCCTATCTTAAGTTCACTCCAGTCCGGGTGTAGGACTTTGTCTCACCACTCAAGAGTATCAACAAATAAATAAGCAAGTGAACAAATAAGCAAATATAAGCAAATATAAAAAGTAAAGAAGTAAAACAAAATAGGGAGACCCACTGAGAGGTCCCCAGTGAAGTCGCCATTTCTGTCGCGGTGAAATTTGGATACCAAACTATTGATTAGTTTGAATCTTTAATTCAATTTGCAACCGAACTTTGATTTGTCCAAAGGAAGGGATAAAGATCGAAATTCCCACAATGCAATGCAAATGCAAGGTGTAGAGAGTTTTAGGTTCGGGGGTTGGTTAAACTTAGGGAAGGTACTAGCATCCTAAGTTTCTGTAGTACTCTACAGGAACCTCTTGTTTTATGTTTGCTTACTGCTAAGTGTTTATCTGCTTAATGGATTAGAAACCCTAGGGGTTTATTTCTAAGTATACTCGATAAGGCATCGCACCTTGTGCCTACATATCCTTACGGGGAGTGGAATCAGAGTATTTTGTAGTTCACCCTAAAGGGTTAGAGGAGTTCTTTGACTGTGGTCAAAGTTCCTACGGGTTTAGGGTAGTTGTTTTGATTGGGTCTAGGAGAAGAGATGAGTCTTCATGTTAAGGGAGAGATAACCGCCACAACTGTAAAAAGAGAAGGGTTGTAGGGAATGGTCTTTGCATCATCTTAAGAAAAGGTCTTACATACTTGGATGGTCGCCAAGCATGCCTTTGTTGTTCTTAAGGCAAAGTCCCTACATGTTTGATTGTATTGTTGTGGGGGTGGAGATTATATCTCACTTAAGATGATTAACATCTATTCTCTAAATGTGTTTGAAAAGTTTGTATTGTTGATTGTTTATTTCTATGTTGTAGAAAGATAAAGACAAGGTCCTTCCTATGGGGTAGGTCCTAAACTTAAGCGATCAACTTGAATGGGATCAAGGATCGTGGGGAGCATGATGCATATGATGTGCAACTACACACAACGTTGAATTATGTGTAGGTTTTTCCTTTGGACGGATGCGATGAATGGATATAAATTGATAATGTAAATGAATTGCGGTAATGTAAACCATACACATACGCATGAAAGCGCTGAGTGAGGGTGTGTGCATTGTGAATAAGATAAAGCGGATAAAGATAAATGTAAATACGCATGAAAGCGCTAGGTGTATGTGAGTGGATGTATCGTGAAGTGCACGAGTTTTACGATGTTGGTTGATTTTAAATGATTTGATTTTTTTAAGAGGTTGATTTTAAGATAAACTTATTTTATAGGGAAAAAGTTGTAGTTTGATTTTAGAATAAAGTTCCTTTTAAGATTTATTGATGGAGGAATTATTTTAAAAGGGTAAATTAGATTTATTATTTTTAATAAAAGTTTTTTTTAATGTGAATAAAATAAGACTTAAAAACTATTATATTGGTTTATTAATAGCTATTATTATGTTCTTATGGAATCCTATTAAATAAAATTATATTATATAAAAGGGTTATTGAATAAAGGTTTTTGATTTCATCATAAAAGTTAATTTAGAATAATATGATTATTTTTATAAAAAAGAAATTAACTAAATAGTGAATGAATATGGATTAGAAAAGTTGTTTAATAATTAATTATAAAACCTAAAAAAGGGATTACTAGTTATCTTAAAAATGATTAAAATTAAAATTAACTGATTAAAAAAAGATTAACTAGCCGGTTAAGTGGGATTAATTAGAGGTTAATGGGTGATTTAGTGGTGATTGAGGGTTAATGAAGGGATTAGAGGGTTTGTGTGTGTGATGTGTATGGTGCGTGTGTGATTACAAAATAAACAAAATAATGAAAACACAGAAAAATAAGAACCCTAGCCCCCAAATCGCTCTCTTTCTCTCTCGACCGCTCTTGCTCTCCGATTCGCCTTCGCTAGCCATGTTCATCATCTTCGTCTCCTTTCTGAAACAAAAAACGCAAGTTAAAAGGATCAATTCAATTAATGGTTCACATCTCACCAGAAGGTACTTAAAGGGATTCGTTGGAGTCGGCGGCGATAGGCGAGGGGTGACTCGCGGTGACGGCGATTGATGACTCGCGGTGATGGCGATTCACGGCATCGGTGAGAGGGAAAAAGATAAGTCCTCTTTTTTCTTCCTACTTTCTAGGTTTTTTCGAATGGGGGTTTTTTGTGATAATTTTTGTGATTAATCGCACGTTCCTCCTTTTTTCTCTGATTTTCGTTCTCAGGCTCTCTCTTTATATAGGCCTAGGGTTTGGAAATCGTTTGAATTGGTACTTGAATGCTGATTGATTGTTGGATTGGGATTTCCATTTTGATTTAGCTGAGATTTGAAAACTTTCTTTCTTCGTTCGATATTATTTGAAAACTTTCCCTTTTTGTCTAATCTTGTTAAATGCCGTTAATGGACCTCAATCTGATACGTAAATCAAATATATCTGCATTCAGTGTTTTGGGCGGTGGATTGGGGTATCCGAATCTCATGGTAGGAATATCCTTCAATTGATTTACTAATTTGATTTGGTATCTTGACAGGTGCAGATGGCAACTTTGTTTTGGGCCAAGAGAAAATTCAGCCCATAGTAGATACGGCTGGTAACTCTGTTTCTGGTGTTAGGAAGGAGCAAACTTGGAGGGAGGTGTGGGATTGCTGCGTTTTCCAACTTCCAACAAAACATCGATACCTACTCGTGAGACTTTAAGGTTATGACTTAAACAAACTTCTGCTTTGTGTGGTGATGATTATCTTTAGGGAAAGGCTTTTGCTGTAATACTTGATTTGTCACCTAGATCTAGCGGATTACCATTATGCAGGTTGTCACCAGATTCTGATACTGGAACCTCTGGCTTGGTATCACAAAGCAGACCTGACACATCAAACTGTGAGCTTTGTGTATCATCTGACTTTGAAGGCCGATTCAGGACTTCTACTTGCTCCCTCGAAGTTCTTTCTGAATAGTAAACCCTTTTAGGAATTGGAGGGGGATGAAGAGAACTCAAATCCCTTGCATTGGAGTGGGAATGAACATAGTTAGGAGCAAATGTACTGCTAGGTGCAGAAGAAACCATCAATGGGCAAGGGAACGAAGGTAGATGCCCCTTCTGGCATGGTAACTACAGCTGATGCTTCAGGACCGTTATTCTTCAAGTAACCATCAATGGGTTGAAATAGAGAATGTCGCCGTGGTCACTCCTTTGTTTACTTGAATTACCACTTACTGTTTTCACCTGCAAGGTAGTCAGTTCAGATTTTTTGTACTGGTATTCCACTAGGAGGATGGTATTCATTCAGAAGTCCTGATTGATTGTCCAAAAGATGAGAAACCGGAGAAAAGGGGGGGTCTCTCCAACCGTAGGGTTATGAACTAATTTCCGCAGTTTAGTGCCATTGGGTCACCAAAGGTCAGCTGATTGGTTTCATAAGCATTTGAAGATGTCAGCAATACTTGATGTGAAGACTGGGTAGGTAAATGAGCTTGCTATTATTGGGAAACAGGAAACACTATCAAGTAGCTGTCAGGAAAGGACCTCCAACTCTAATCATTATCGAAGCCTCTCGCAAACCTCAAGGTATAACAAGCCGTGAACGCGGTGAAAACTGCGGGGAACAAAAGAGGTACAATTTCTGGTATGGCTTGGAATCGTTTATGTAGGTCAGTTTATTGCAACCAATTTTCAAGATATTTACATACTGATGTATGGTTGTTTGCTGGGTGTGGAGCATCATGTGTTAATTGTTGTGCAGGATCGTGCTATGGCTTGAGTTTTGGTGTAAAGTCTGTGGCCCTTTTGTATTGCAGGTGGCTGAAGGATATGGAGGCATTGGTTAGCATGGGGAAGGGTGCTGCTTTCTGTAGTATCAAAAGCCTGTCTCATCTTGTGTTAGTTGAATCATTCCCATAGTCTCTTGCTTTCCACTGACCTGTCCAAACTGTATGGCAATCACCTGTTTTTTCTATTTTGTTTCTTGCCTTTCTAATGAATGCATTGTTGATGGCTTTTCCATAAGTGGGCTTGGCTCAGAAGGAGCTTTTTTTTTTTTTATATTGATGTTGAGTAACGGGCTACAGTTGATGCTTGTAGAGCCGGTAGATGGAGTTTATGGACTTCATTACTGTCTGTGGTTATTGTAACTTAACTTAACAAAAACTCAGTGATTCTTGCTTCCTTGTGTATTATGCAGGGGTTTTCCGGTATAACCAAGAGATTCCCGTAACTTGGACTTTATTGCCGGTAGCGACTTTTGCTACGTAATATGGTAAGATCATTGAGAACTCTATCACTTCCCGCCTCTTGAGTTAACTTTTGCTGAATTATTGCTGCTATTTTGACAGGTCGTGACATGCTAACTCTTTTATTATCTCTACTGTGTTCAACTCTTAACAGATCTGAATCTTGTCTCGCAGCTACCATGACCGTCCTTCTCCTTCAATTCAATAAGCTTGGTTACGTCTTGATAACGCGTGGTGAGTTGAGCTTCTTATATTCCCTGTCAATATTGCCAAGAATAACTTTGTTAAGTTCTGAGAACTTCATATGATTTGTGAGCTGCCTCATTCAGGGGAAACGAGGTGTGTCGTAGGGAGCTGCAAAATGAGGATATTGAGAGAAGGCAACATCACTCTGAGATCTGGTTGACCTTCCACTACTGTACTGAGCAAACTTGCAGCCAATGGTTCAAATAAAGCTGAAGCTGTAACGTTTAGCTGTCGCAATGACGGTGCACCAGTCTCATAAAGCTTTAAGGCTGATGTCCTGAACTGAGTTTAGAATGAAAGTCTGGGTTTATATTGTTGAGTAGGGAACCTTGGACTTCGGTTGGATTTGATTTATTTTGCAAGTTTTCAATGCAAATTTCTGGATAGTACCATGAACTTTGATGTTTGTTGCGAATTCTGTCCCATGAATATAGTGGCAGCCTTGCCGTTGGATGTCGAAGTTTTCCTTACTTTCATTTGTAATGTTTGGATGGTTCAGTATAATCCACGAATTCAATTCCTTATAGTTTGTATTTGACGTATTTGCTTTGAAACCATTATTGTGACAACTCCCCAACTTTAAATCTCAGCAGCATATAACCATACTTATAACTTAGTTTTTGAGTTAAAGTCCACTCAAATTGAATTTAATGACATTGCTGGGCGCATCTTCAATTTGCTCAACTCGATAAAGATATATAATTTCGAGTATCCTTCAAAATCTTGATAACTTATATTGAGAGTAAACGCATGAACCTTGACAACGACTTTGCCCTTTGTACCATAATCGTTTTCTTGCACTTAGTTCGCCTAAATCAAGTGCCATGGTATTCTGCTCTTGAAGTATTTTTAATATGCTTGGAAAACAGAGACCTCCTTTGACCTTAAAGAGACGTAGGCAAAGATTCCACGAAGATATCCCTGGTTAGGATCCACTGGTCATATCTTGAAATGCTTTGATGTGAGAATGAATACCCTTCGCTTGTGTCTGTATCAAACAGTTAGTCGTAATAAATGCAAACAAAAGTATAAATATAAAAGAAAACTAAAGAAAGGAGGTGAGATCTTAAGGTCAAAAATTAGGGTGCAACAGATGCCCCTATTTAAGTTGCTTCTATCCGGAGATATGGAGATTAAAATCTTCGTCTCGACGAGATAGGAGGGACTTAAATACAAACATTGCGCGAATTTTTGGCCATAAGAAACCACCGAATGCATATGATATGCAATGATATGAAAATGCAGGACGGACAAAATCTGTAAGGAAGAGGTCATGAACTGGACGCATCATGCTAGACAGAAAAGCAACAGATCCAACAAGGCGGGACCCTACGAGGACATGAACAATCACTCATGGGAAATCTCCAAACGTGTAACGGTAACTCATGCATCAAGGATGCGGTGATTTTGACGATCTGTGATTGAGAGATACTTTTATTACCAAGGTGGTGGTCCGTAGTAACTCAAAAATGGATCTTTTTTATTTTATTTTATATTTTGTAACTCAGCTGAAATGGTAAAATGTATAACCTCTCCTGGCATCATGGTACGGGGACCATGAGCTAGTCTCGGTCTTTGATGTCATTGCAGTTGTAGATATTGTTGTAGTTGTTGAGCTTCCCCGAGCATCATGATATGGGAGTCATGCGCCGGTCTCAGTCTCTGATGTCAAACTTCCCCTTGCTCCATGGTATGGGAACCATGAGCTGGTCTCGGTTTATGATGTCAAACTTCCCCTTGCTCCATGGTATGGGAACCATGAGCTGGTCTCGGTTTATGATGTCAAACTTCCCCTTGCTCCATGGTATGGGAACCATGAGCTGGTCTCGGTTCCTACCCAAAATGATGGAAACTCGCGAGAGCATCTTCATGGAGGGGTTGTAAATTTGTAGATTGTAGATTGCGTGTTGTAAATTGTAGAACTGTAGAATTGTTGATGTAAATGTTGTCGATGTAATCTGGTAATTGTAGAATTTTGTAGATGATCTTGTATTTGTAATTGTAGATGCAATTTGTATTGAATTGGCAATTTGTAGAATATGCACCGGGGATCTTCAAAGGAGTTGTAAACCGGTTGATCTGTGGAGTGTCCTCTTGTAAGGAGATATGTCATTGATTGTACTCATAATGAACTCTCTGAGGAAGATCGTTTTTTGAGGTATCTTTGCTGTAATTGTAGAAGAAATGTGAAATTGTAGTAGCAGAAATTCTCAAATGGGGAAGTATCTGTAATGTCCTCTGTTTTGACTTGATAATCTTGAGATAATCCACTGGGGATAGACAGATTGTCTTGAGGAAGTTGTTTGTCGTTTTGAGAATAGATCTTCCCAAAACGAGTTGCTCAAGTAAAGCGACCTTCTGTCATTTAGCTGTAAGTTGTTGAGGAAATCTTGTAGTATTGCTGAAGAAATGTCACATCTTCAATGGTGATCCTCATAATGTCGAAGTGCAAAATAAATGCACTCTTGATCCATGCTGGAGATGTTCATAGTGTGATTGTCGAAGACCGAAGTTCAATTCGGGAAACAACCGAAGAGAAACTGTCAAGCAAGACTCAACCATAGAGGCATAAACTCCAATGGGAATGTACTGAAACAACTGTCTTCCACGAGGATCGAACTTCGTGGGGAAATAGAAATATTGAGTTTTTTGCTTAGGGCTGACAACTCTATTTGGAAGGAGTAAGACACGCCCAAATACCCAAGGGTAAACGCAATCGAAGAGATAGAGTAAAACAAACAAAGGATGCGCAAAATGTCAATGTTATGCTATCTGCTTATATGATATGCGTATGCTCATGTCTGCGCTGACAAGTCGAGAGGGACACAACGTAATGCATGGGGAAATGCTCGAGCCCTATCTCCGCAGGTCCTTCGAACGAGAGTGACCTCCATTCTCTGATGGCATAAGTGTTGATAGTCTAGTCATCTCTCCGCGAGTAAGGGTGAGCATTGGCGGTCATCCTCTCGCTATTCGTATATCACGTAGAGCAAATTTTGAAAAGGTTTTAAATCTGCTAGGATTTTGCTATCAAGATCACAAATTTAGTAAAGGGAAAACTTTTTATTGAACGGCGGGCAGCGGAAAAGCGTGACCCGATATTACAGTGTTGGAAAATGATATTGATTACATAGAGGGAATAATGTTCTGCTCCTCCTAAACAAAGTATTTCTTGACGGCATCCGCATTTACGGGGCGAGTGATTTCCTCTCCATCCATTGTTGCCAACATCAAAGCGCCTCCGTTCAAGACCCTTTTGACTACATACGGTCCATCATAATTCGGAGTCCATTTTCCTCTGATGTCGGTGAGGAAATATTGGATCTTCTTGAGCACAAGGTCACCCTCTCTGAATATCCGGGGTCGAACCTTTTTGTCAAACGCTTTTTTCATCTTCTGCTGATACAGCTGCCCGTGGCATAGCGCAGCCAGCCTCTTTTCTTCGATTAAGTTCAACTGATCATACCTGTTCTGACACCATTCTGCCTCTGATAATTTTGCCTCTACTAAAATTCTCATAGAAGGAATCTCAACTTCTACTGGGAGTACTGCTTCCATACCGTAGACGAGCGAAAATGGAGTTGCCCCAGTTGATGTGCGTACCATCGTACGATATCCATGTAAGGCAAAGGGGAGCATTTCGTGCCAATCTTTGTAGGTAACCACCATTTTCTGAATGATCTTCTTAATGTTTTTGTTGGCGGCTTCAACAGCCCCATTCATCTTTGGTCTGTAAGGGGAGGAATTGTGATGCTCGATCTTGAACTCTTCACACAGCTCTTTCATCATTTTGTTATTTAGATTGGAACCATTGTCTGTAATAATTCTGCTCGGAACACCATATCGGCAAATAAGCTGATTCTTGATAAATTTGACGACCACATGTCGGGTTACGTTGGCATAGGAAACCGCTTCGACCCACTTGGTAAAATAGTCAATGGCTACCAAGATGAATCGGTGTCCATTAGATGCTTTCGGCTCTATCATTCCAATCATATCGATTCCCCACATAGAGAACGGCCACGGGGAAGAGATAACATTCAAGGAAGTTGGAGGGACGTGTATTTTGTCCGCGTAAACCTGGCACTTGTGACACTTTCTGGCAAACTTGTAGCAATCTGATTCCATTGTGATCCAATAATAACCAGCCCTTAAAAGTTTCTTAGCCATGGCACGTCCGTTGGCATGAGTGCCAAAAGATCCTTCGTGAATTTCCGACATTAACATATCCGCTTCTTGCTTGTCAACACATCTCAACAAGACCATGTCAAAATTCCGTTTGTACAACACATTGTTACTTAGAAGAAAATTTCCGGCCAACCTTCTCAAAGTTTTCTTGTCTTTGTTGGAAGCCCCCAGAGGATATTCTTGAGTTCTAAGAAACACTTCAATGTCATAGTACCAAGGTTTATCGTCCTTAACTCTTTCGACAGCAAAGATGTAGGCAGGTCTGTCGAGGCGTTTCACTTCGATCCGAGGACACTCGTTCCAAAAGTTCACTACAATCATCGAGGCCAGAGTTGCCAATGCGTCTGCCATTCTGTTCTCATCGCGAGGGATATGATGAAACTCAACCCTATCAAAGAACGGTAATAATCTTCTAGCATAATCCCTGTATGGGACTAAATTATCATGCCGAGTTATCCATTCTCCGGTGATTTGGTTGATTACTACTGCAGAATCACCAAACACATCTAGATTCTTGATTCTCAAATCGATTGCTTCTTCAAGACCCATAATACATGCTTCGTACTCAGCCTCGTTATTAGTACACTGGAATGTTAATCTGGAGGTAAATGGGAAATGGGTCCCTTGAGGAGTCACAATAACAGCGCCTATCCCTTTTCCATGAGCGTTGACAGCTCCATCAAAGATTAAACCCCATTGGGAACCTGGCTCTGGCCCTTCACCATGTACGGGTTCTTCACAGTCTTTCATCTTTAAGAACATGACATCTTCATCAGGAAAGTCATCATTTGAGGGTTGATGATCCAAAATAGGTTGGTGAGCCAGGTGATCAGCCAAAACACTTCCTCTAATAGCTTTCTGAGTATGGTACTCGATATCGTACTCGGACAATAACATCTGCCATCTGGCAATTCTCCCAGTCAAGGCGGGCTTCTCAAAAATATACTTGATGGGATCCATCTTTGAAACTAGCCAGGTAGTGTGGTTCAACATATACTGGCGTAAACGCTTAACGGCCCATGCTAGAGCGCAACAAGTCTTCTCTAGCATAGTGTATCTGGTTTCACAATCAGTAAATTTCTTGCTCAGGTAATAAGTGACATGATCTTGCTTTCCGGCTTCATCCCGCTGACCGAGTACGCAACCCATTGAATCCTCTAGAACAGTCAAATACATAATCAAAGGACGCCCTTCAACCGGTGGTATCAGGATAGGTGGTTTGAGCAAGTACTCTTTGATACTATCAAAAGCCCTTTGACAATCTTCAGTCCAAACGTACCCTTGTTCCTTCCTCAGAAGCTTAAAAATAGGTTTACATGTAGCAGTCATGTTGGATATAAACCTGGAGATGTAGTTCAAACGCCCTAGGAATCCTCTGACTTGTTTCTCAGTGGCAGGAGCTGGCATTTCTCGGATAGCTTTTACTTTGTCAGGGTCCACTTCGATCCCTTTTTGGCTGACGATAAAACCCAATAATTTCCCTGATCGCACCCCAAATGTACACTTGTTGGGGTTCAGACGAAGTTTGTATTCTCTCAGACGAACGAACAGCTTAGCCAGGTGCTTAACATGATCCTCTTCGGTTTTTGACTTAGCTATCATATCGTCTACATACACCTCAATCTCCTTGTGCATCATATCATGGAACAGAGTAGTCATAGCTCTTTGATATGTTGCCCCTGCATTCTTCAACCCAAACGGCATAACTCTGTAACAAAAGGTGCCCCAAGGCGTGATAAATGACGTCTTCTCTCTGTCCTCGGGAGCCATTCTAATCTGGTTGTAACCTGAGAAACCATCCATGAAGGAGAACACCTCGTATCTTGCAGTACTGTCTACCAAAATGTCAATGTGTGGTAACGGAAAATCATCTTTCGGACTGGCTTTATTCAAATCCCGGTAGTCTACACACATGCGAACCTTACCATCCTTCTTCGGGACAGGTACAATGTTAGCTAACCATAGCGGATACTCGGCAGTGACAAGGAAACCTGCATCAATCTGTTTCTGCACCTCTTCCTTAATCTTTAGGGCCATGTCAGGTCGAGTCCTTCTGAGCTTCTGTTTTACTGGTGGGCACTCCGGCTTTAAAGGTAAATGATGCTCAACTATAGCTGTGTCTAAACCGGGCATGTCCTGATACGACCAAGCGAACACATCGACAAACTCTCCAAGCAAATCAATCAGCTGTTTCTTCACATCTGGCTTGAGCAGAGCTCCAATTTTCACTTCTCTACGGATTTCTTCAGATCCCAAGTTGATTATCTCCACCGGCTCTTGATGAGGTCGGATAGCTTCTTCTTCTTTCTCAAGCAATCTAATAATTTCTTCCGGAATACCATCTTCTTCATCCTCGGCTTCATACACAGGGAACTCAAAATTCGGAAGAGGTAGCGGATCATTATTCCCAGGTTGTAATTTGTGTAGCAATCTGCGCAAGTGACGTGATTTTTAATAAGTTTTTTTTTTTTTTTTGTAAAGTGGACAGTGTGTACGCGAGATGCTACTTATCATTTTCCAATCATCATGAATAAAATAAAAAGATGTAAATGAAAATAGTTTATTGATGATAGCAAAACCGAAAAGACATGCCCAACAAAGTCACCTTTGCCTTGGGCAGAGCAAAGGAAATTATTGAAAATATGCCCTACTAAATGCAGTTTCGCCTTGGGCAGAGCGAAAATTTTAAACAAATGCTTTACTTAGATATATGAATGGCGGTAGGAGCTTCAACCACACTCCAATTCTTGACCACGACGCCTGGAGTCACAAAGTCCGGGATTTCTTCAGCCGGCTCTTCCTCAGTGATGGCATAAACTCCAAAGGTATAGTCGAAATCATCTGACACGTAACCTGGATCTTCCATATAGGGCTCGTAGTCTTCATAAGGAATGGAGGACCTTGTAGAACCGTCCGATATGTATCCCTCGAGTTCATCTCTTAACACAGCATTAACCTGAGGGTGGTGGGAAATTCCTCCACTACGGAACACTTCATTGATTAATGGGAATCCTTGGTTCTTGGTGCCTTGGTGGACAGAACTGCTGGTGAAACCGAGGCCCTCCTTGTTCTTGTTTTCTGGCAAAGACAACACCTTTCCCCACATTGACTGGTGACCACTGTTCACTACTCGCTGCGCGTCTTTGAACGATGACATGGATGTCTGAGCTCTCTGAACGCTCTCACCTGCAACATACAGAGCTTGAAACTGTGTGCCAATTTCCTCTTCAGCTTCGACGTACGAGAATGATGACAAGTGACTTACTACCAAAGCTCTTTCTCCACAAACCGTGACTATTTTCCCTTCAAAAACATACTTTAACTTCTGATGCAGGGTAGAAGTAACTGCTCCGGCTTCATGTATCCATGGCCTCCCTAGCAGACAGCTATAGGCGGCACGAATGTCCATGACCTGAAACGGGATCATGAAAGTTTGTAGTCCAATAGTCATAGGCAAATCAACCTCACCAATTACTGTTTTCCTTGACCCATCGAAAGCTTTGACAATAACGTGACTCGGCCTCATTGGCGATCCCTGATATGACAGCTTAGATAAGGTGGTCCTAGGCATTACGTTTAGAGACGATCCAGTGTCAACCAGCACACTGGACAGGGAGTCATTTCCGCAGTTCACAGAAATGTGCAAAGCCATATTGTGTTTTCTTCCTTCCTCCGGGAGGTCACCTTCATTGAAACCCAGATTATCACTCGAAGTAATACTGCCAATGATGTTATCGAATTGTTCCATAGTCACATCCTGCTCAACATAGGCTTGTTCCAAAATCTTCTGAAGTGCTTCTCTATGGGCCTCGGAGCTCATCAACAATTGTAGCACAGAAATCTTTGACGGGGTATGCAAAAGCTGATCTGCAACCTTATACTCGCTTCGTTTGATTATCTTCAAGCATTCATCAGAGTTGGACAGGTTGGACCCACCAGATTGCCCCACATTCGGGTCCTTTGAGCCTGATGGTTCGGACAAAACCTCTTTTTCTTTCGGTGGCACGATCGGGTAGATTCGCCCGCTTCTTGTCACTCTACTAACATCCGCAATGTTGACGATTGAGGGTATGGTGGGCAAAGGCACTTCTTTCCCATCCTCCAACATAGTAGCATTATACCTATAAGGGATGGCCTTACTAGAGGTATAAGGGACAGGTCCAGGCACATTGATTACCAGCGGAGTAACAGTTGGCTTCCTGCTATTGTAAACGATCTCTATACGTTCCACCTCTTTAAAGTGGGGTACTATGACACAGACTTCTTCAGCTTTCTCGCTTGAAACTTCTTGATCTTCGCTTTCTAAACAAACTTCAACCATATTGACAGAGGGTGAACCATGCGGTGGTAATGGATTCTTCTGTACATTTGGGTCGGAGTCCCTAAAAGACAAGATCCCATTTTTAATTAGCCTCTGGACATCCATCTTCAGGCCGAAACAATTCTCAATATCATGCCCTGGAGCACCCTGATGGTAAGGACAAAACTTGTCAGCTCTATAAGAAGGGGGAGGATTCATGGGAGCTGGAGGCGGAGCTTTCGTCTGAATGTGGCCCTTTTTGATCAAGGTGGGGAATAAATCGGTATATGTCATTGGGATTGGATCAAAATTTATTCTTCGGTACACACGACCCTGATTGCTAGGTGGCCGATTCTGCTGAGGATTCTGTGGACTCTGCTGAAGCTGGGGTTGTTGAGCAGCGGGAGACTGAGGCTGTTGATAGGATTGTGGAGACTGTAGCTGATAAGCCGGAGCATTAAACACTGGAGACACTGCTGCAACCTGATGTGGTGGCATGTATCTCCTTCTGAATTGTCCTTTTTGAATAGCATTCACACTTTGTTCCTTCTTCTTCGCGAAACCGCTCCCATACCTCTTAGGAGCGTTTTCTTCTCTGGTCAGCCTTCCCTCGCGAACACCTTCTTCTAAACGCATTCCCATGTTGACCATTTCAGTAAAGTCACTGGGGGCGCTGGCTACCATTTTCTTATAAAAGAAAGGACCCAGAGTTTTCAGAAAGATCTTGGTCATCTCTTTTTCTTCTAACGGTGGCGTGACTTGTGCGGCCAACTCGCGCCAACGTTGGGCATACTCTTTGAAGTTCTCCTTATCCCTCTGTGTCATTGCTCTCAACTGATCTCGGTCGGGTGCCATGTCCACATTGTACTTATACTGCTTGATAAAGGCCCCTCCCAGATCATTGAAAGTCTGAATCTTTGTACTGTCCAACCCCATATACCATTTGAGCGCGGCGCCTGTCAAACTGTCTTGGAAATAGTGAATGAGTAGTTGATCGTTATCAGTTTGGGCAGACATCTTCCTGGCGTACATAATGAGATGGCTTTGAGGGCAGGTATTCCCCTTGTACTTTTCGAAATCAGGAACTTTGAACTTCGGTGGGACTTTAACATTCGGCACCAAACATAGCTCAGAAGCACTTTTACCAAATAAATCTTTTCCCCGAAGGGCTCTTAATTCCTTTTGTATTTCAGAAAACTGGTCTTGGAATCCATCCATTTTCTCTTCTAAACCCACGGTTTCGGTCGGTGACCCATGTAGAATTGGTTCGTCCAGAATATACGGGACAGTATTCACCTGCGGAGGTGCAGTAGTCATCACAGCAGAGACGACAGGAGCAGTTTGAACAGTGGTCACAACAGGGGTCTCAGATACAGACGACCGGTAGCTGGTCGAGAAGAAATTAGGAGACATCCCCCACGGGAAACCTTGAGGCATGCTGTAAGATATTTCGGCAACAGAAGACACCACTGGGATCGGTGTTGGTGTCACTTCAGGTACAACAGTCCTTGGAACTTCCTGGTTGTTGATCGAGATTTGACTGGACAAAGCTTCTACCAGGCCATTCAACTTCTCCAAACTTTCTTTCATACTTGCAACTTCATCACGTAGCACTCTGTTCTCTTGTTCTAGCTGATCCATCTTCTGACGTTGATTGGCTCGAGTGTTGTATCGGTGATTCAGCTTGTTCTACGGAGATGAAGCAAGAGTAAGACCCTGGAATGCGAATGAATGCTATGCTTATGTAAAATGCAAATGAGCGTGAAACTTTCAAGAAACTCCAACAACTCGGGTATTGTAACCTTGGAAAAAAAACTCATTTTATTTTGAAGACTGAAGCATTACAAAAACGGAGTACTCTTTCAAGAGTTTATTACATTGAATCAAAAGCAAAAAAGAAACTCGGGAATCTATTCCTTATGCTCCCCCTGTGCGCGAAGCTCCTTTTCCATCTGATTGACGCGTTCTTGAAACTCGGCCTTTTCTCTGATGAGTCGGTCGACACACTCCTTCCAAGCCATAGTATCTGGGGGAAGATCATCACTGGTGGCGGCGCTCGAAGAGGCGTGAGACAAATCTCCTTGTGCCTTTCTCTTCCTAGCAACCTCGATTTCTGGAGTTTTCTGGAGTCTTTCTTTCTCTACCTTGAGAGTAAGGAATTTGTTCTTCCAAGCGGTCCTCAATTTCCGGGTTTCGTCTAAAGCAATCCTCACTTGTTCAATTTCGTCCATATCAAACCAGTCGGGGTCATGGGGAGATAGTACCATAGGTTCATGGAAAGGAAAAGGCATCTGGAGATCGAGGGCCCTTTCTCGCACCCAATGTAGATACTCTTCAGAGACAGTGCAATCGGGGTATCCTGAAGCAGCTGTTCCTTCCCTGTCAATGTATTTCCATGTATAAATGATGACAGTCTTTAGATCTTGATCCTCTTCCCCTTTGAAATAGATCTCTTCCAGCGAAACTGGGTCAGGCACTTGGATCATAGGGTGTCCAAACTGTCTACGGGCTAAGGCGGGATTATAGCTTATACATCCCTCTCTTCCAATAAGTGGTACATTGGGGAATCCTCCGATGCTAGGAATCATAGGCACGCCTCCATAGGCGGGATCATACTAGACAATGTCCGAATGGGTAAGGGCCATAAGTATCTCGGACCATCGAGGTGTTGCTACTTTGTCCCAAAGGGACGGATACCAAGTCAAACGAGCGATGAACCATGAGTACAACAAAGCGGTACAACATACAATGTGTCCTCCTCCTTCGGCGTTCTTCGAGTGAATCGAAAAGTATGTATCGGCAAGCAAGGTGGGTACTGGATTCTTGAGTATGAACAGCTTGATTGCATCCATATCAACAAAATCGTCAATTTTAGGGAACCAGAAAGTCCCATAGACCAACAAAGCGAAATTGGCTTCCGATATGAGAACCTCCTTTCTTTCAGCATGGTAACGGACTTTTTTGATCAAAAAGTCGGCGGGGAACCCAAGGACTCCTTCCTTGGTGATCAGGTGTGCTTGAACATCTTCAAGGCTAAGATGAGTGGCATTTGCGATTTCTTGGTGACTAGGCGTGTCTTCTCTTCCGGTGAATAGCGGTCGAACAGTCACGGGCATCCTCAAGAGTTCTGAGTATTCTTCCAAGGTCGGCATCAATTGGTAGTCTGGAAAAGTGAAACAGTGGTACAACGGGTCATAGAATTGAACGAGAGTCTCCAATAACCCCCCTTCATCTGGAGGTCGAGGAAGCGGAAAACTTCTCCATACTCTGCTGCAAAGGCGCGCCGATTTTCGATGAGATCAGCTAGCTCTCTCAAGCTTTCAATGTTAGGGCTCTGAAAAGTGTACTCCGAAGCTTTTCTTTGGGAATCCATAGTTACAACACCTGAGAAATAAAGTTGAGTTTCTTGAAATGAATAGAGGAAAATGTAATGCAATATGAGTAAGACTTCATGGGATCCCCAACTATTTATAAGCATTATAACAAAAGAAAACGTTTTTTAATTAATTTCAAAACGGAATACAAATTATTGCTTTTAAAAGTCCCAAGTAAAAGCTAAATAAAAGCTAGTAAAGACGCTAAAGTTTCGAATTCTGTTGCTTGAGCTGCTCTTCGAGTTGCGTCTTCTCACGGATAAAGTTGTCTACAATTATCTTCCAAATAGCGCACTGCGGGTCGGAGAAAAATAAATCCTCCATGACCTTCCTCTTCTTATAGGGGAGTAGCTCTTCATCCTTTAATTGTAGCTGTTTCTGGAATTCATCCCTCTCCTTCTGAAGTTCAGCCTTCTGCTTTTGACACTCATCGCTTTCTGCCACTGCCACATGGTACTTATTCTTCCACGATTCCAGCTCATGCTGAGACTTCCTTAAGGACACTTCTAACTTCTCAGCTTCGGACATAAAGACGTAAGTGGGCTCCCTCCGTGGAGCTATGGGATCCTGACGGGAATAGGGCATCTTCAGCTTGATCGCCCTTTCTCTGACCCATCGAAGGTAGGGTTCTAAAGATACACAATTAAGCTTCCCAAGGCTTTCTTTCCCTTTCTTGTGTAAGTGGTTCCATGCAACTAAAACCTTGTTTAGGAGTTCCTGGTCTTCCCTAAAGAAGATATTCTCTACCTGGACACTCTTAGGTGGCTCCTTCAATGGAAATCCCAATTGTCGACGAGCTAAGACCGGATTGTAACTGATTCCCCCATTAAAGCTGAGTAATGGTACATTAGCAAAGTCGCCACAACTATCAATGATCAAAGTTCCATCATATACCCGGTTGTACCAAATGATATCTGAATGGGTCAGTGCCATAACTCGGGGAGACCAAAGCCCCCTATCGAGACTTAAAAAGGAAGTAGACCTCGGCAAGTGCGAAATAAACCACTTGTAGAGTAGGGGTACACAGCAGGTAATCATTCCTCCACCATATGAGTTTCGGAGGTGTACAGAATGGTAAGCATTACCCAATAGGGTTGGTACTGGATTGTTCTTCAAAAAGATCTTAATTGCGTTGAGATCAACGAACCCTTCAAAACTTGGGAACAAAAATACTCCATAAATAAGCAAGGCAAAGATCGCCTCGAACGGAGCCTTGTTCGTATAGTCGGCATAAAACATTGCTTTACTGATTAAAAACTTTGTAGTCAAACCAAAAAGATTGCCTTTACTAGTCAGATTTCCCTTGACATCCGATACCTTTAGGCAAAGGGCCTTAGCAATTTCTCTTTCATCAGGGTCCTTTTCCAGGAAAGGGAAAGGAGACTCTTCTAAGATGGGTAAACCAACCAAAAAGGAGTATTCTTCCAACGTAGGCAATAGTTGGAAGTCTGAAAACGTGAAGCAATGGTACAGTGGATCATAGAATTGCAATAAAGTGGACAGGAGTCCTTCATCCACTTGTCGACTCAATAAGGATATCATCTTCCCATACTTGCTTTTGAATCTCTCTTGGTCTTCAATCAGGGTCACCAACTTCTTTAGGTCATCCAACTTGGGACTTTTAAAAGTGTATTTCAGAGTGTGTCTTCTATTGGGGTCCATAATACCCTACAATGTTCATAAACAAAAGGTAAATCCCATGAAGTTCAATGCGGTATGATGCTTTATGAATGCAACAAACACAAGTAGGCACATAGAAGCATAAGCATAAACAAACAAAGGGGTCCCTAGGTTTGCAACGAGCATGGAGCAAAGGTATACCCATCCCCGAAGGATTTGGACTAAAGGTTGATTGTACCTGTAGAACAAGGTTCTAATAAGGTTCCCAAAGTCATTAGCCCATCTTTCGGATACTATCAACTTCTCAAGTACTCGAGGGTTAACAATATTCTCAAGAGAACTTCTTTTGAGTGTAGCATCGCGTAGCACTATTTCGGGGGTACCCCCTCATAGCCCCGCACTACATCTTAGTAAAGGTCAAAGTGGGGTTAAGGTAACTATGGTCCTCAATATCATAGGCTCCAACATCGAATGTAGTGCATGTTTTCACGATTAAAGACTCGTTCAACAATACATCTTTCGAGAGGGCCTCAATTGAGCGTGATTTTCAAGTCAGCTTGGTCGGGATTCTACCCCCTATAAGCCTCTTTGAACATATCACTATCCTATCTTAAGTTCACTCCAGTCCGGGTGTAGGACTTTGTCTCACCACTCAAGAGTATCAACAAATAAATAAGCAAGTGAACAAATAAGCAAATATAAGCAAATATAAAAAGTAAAGAAGTAAAACAAAATAGGGAGACCCACTGAGAGGTCCCCAGTGAAGTCGCCATTTCTGTCGCGGTGAAATTTGGATACCAAACTATTGATTAGTTTGAATCTTTAATTCAATTTGCAACCGAACTTTGATTTGTCCAAAGGAAGGGATAAAGATCGAAATTCCCACAATGCAATGCAAATGCAAGGTGTAGAGAGTTTTAGGTTCGGGGGTTGGTTAAACTTAGGGAAGGTACTAGCATCCTAAGTTTCTGTAGTACTCTACAGGAACCTCTTGTTTTATGTTTGCTTACTGCTAAGTGTTTATCTGCTTAATGGATTAGAAACCCTAGGGGTTTATTTCTAAGTATACTCGATAAGGCATCGCACCTTGTGCCTACATATCCTTACGGGGAGTGGAATCAGAGTATTTTGTAGTTCACCCTAAAGGGTTAGAGGAGTTCTTTGACTGTGGTCAAAGTTCCTACGGGTTTAGGGTAGTTGTTTTGATTGGGTCTAGGAGAAGAGATGAGTCTTCATGTTAAGGGAGAGATAACCGCCACAACTGTAAAAAGAGAAGGGTTGTAGGGAATGGTCTTTGCATCATCTTAAGAAAAGGTCTTACATACTCGGATGGTCGCCAAGCATGCCTTTGTTGTTCTTAAGGCAAAGTCCCTACATGTTTGATTGTATTGTTGTGGGGGTGGAGATTATATCTCACTTAAGATGATTAACATCTATTCTCTAAATGTGTTTGAAAAGTTTGTATTGTTGATTGTTTATTTCTATGTTGTAGAAAGATAAAGACAAGGTCCTTCCTATGGGGTAGGTCCTAAACTTAAGCGATCAACTTGAATGGGATCAAGGATCGTGGGGAGCATGATGCATATGATGTGCAACTACACACAACGTTGAATTATGTGTAGGTTTTTCCTTTGGACGGATGCGATGAATGGATATAAATTGATAATGTAAATGAATTGCGGTAATGTAAACCATACACATACGCATGAAAGCGCTGAGTGAGGGTGTGTGCATTGTGAATAAGATAAAGCGGATAAAGATAAATGTAAATACGCATGAAAGCGCTAGGTGTATGTGAGTGGATGTATCGTGAAGTGCACGAGTTTTACGATGTTGGTTGATTTTAAATGATTTGATTTTTTTAAGAGGTTGATTTTAAGATAAACTTATTTTATAGGGAAAAAGTTGTAGTTTGATTTTAGAATAAAGTTCCTTTTAAGATTTATTGATGGAGGAATTATTTTAAAAGGGTAAATTAGATTTATTATTTTTAATAAAAGTTTTTTTTAATGTGAATAAAATAAGACTTAAAAACTATTATATTGGTTTATTAATAGCTATTATTATGTTCTTATGGAATCCTATTAAATAAAATTATATTATATAAAAGGGTTATTGAATAAAGCTTTTTGATTTCATCATAAAAGTTAATTTAGAATAATATGATTATTTTTATAAAAAAGAAATTAACTAAATAGTGAATGAATATGGATTAGAAAAGTTGTTTAATAATTAATTATAAAACCTAAAAAAGGGATTACTAGTTATCTTAAAAATGATTAAAATTAAAATTAACTGATTAAAAAAAGATTAACTAGCCGGTTAAGTGGGATTAATTAGAGGTTAATGGGTGATTTAATGATGATTGAGGGTTAATGAAGGGATTAGAGGGTTTGTGTGTGTGATGTGTATGGTGCGTGTGTGATTACAAAATAAACAAAATAATGAAAACACAGAAAAATAAGAACCCTAGCCCCCAAATCGCTCTCTTTCTCTCTCGACCGCTCTTGCTCTCCGATTCGCCTTCGCTAGCCATGTTCATCATCTTCGTCTCCTTTCTGAAACAAAAAACGCAAGTTAAAAGGATCAATTCAATTAATGGTTCACATCTCACCAGAAGGTACTTAAAGGGATTCGTTGGAGTCGGCGGCGATAGGCGAGGGGTGACTCGCGGTGACGGCGATTGATGACTCGCGGTGATGGCGATTCACGACATCGGTGAGAGGGAAAAAGATAAGTCCTCTTTTTTCTTCCTACTTTCTAGGTTTTTTCGAATGGGGGTTTTTTGTGATAATTTTTGTGATTAATCGCACGTTCCTCCTTTTTTCTCTGATTTTCGTTCTCAGGCTCTCTCTTTATATAGGCCTAGGGTTTGGAAATCGTTTGAATTGGTACTTGAATGCTGATTGATTGTTGGATTGGGATTTCCATTTTGATTTAGCTGAGATTTGAAAACTTTCTTTCTTCGTTCGATATTATTTGAAAACTTTCCCTTTTTGTCTAATCTTGTTAAATGCCGTTAATGGACCTCAATCTGATACGTAAATCAAATATATCTGCATTCAGTGTTTTGGGCGGTGGATTGGGGTATCCGAATCTCATGGTAGGAATATCCTTCAATTGATTTACTAATTTGATTTGGTATCTTGACAGGTGCAGATGGCAACTTTGTTTTGGGCCAAGAGAAAATTCAGCCCATAGTAGATACGGCTGGTAACTCTGTTTCTGGTGTTAGGAAGGAGCAAACTTGGAGGGAGGTGTGGGATTGCTGCGTTTTCCAACTTCCAACAAAACATCGATACCTACTCGTGAGACTTTAAGGTTATGACTTAAACAAACTTCTGCTTTGTGTGGTGATGATTATCTTTAGGGAAAGGCTTTTGCTGTAATACTTGATTTGTCACCTAGATCTAGCGGATTACCATTATGCAGGTTGTCACCAGATTCTGATACTGGAACCTCTGGCTTGGTATCACAAAGCAGACCTGACACATCAAACTGTGAGCTTTGTGTATCATCTGACTTTGAAGGCCGATTCAGGACTTCTACTTGCTCCCTCGAAGTTCTTTCTGAATAGTAAACCCTTTTAGGAATTGGAGGGGGATGAAGAGAACTCAAATCCCTTGCATTGGAGTGGGAATGAACATAGTTAGGAGCAAATGTACTGCTAGGTGCAGAAGAAACCATCAATGGGCAAGGGAACGAAGGTAGATGCCCCTTCTGGCATGGTAACTACAGCTGATGCTTCAGGACCGTTATTCTTCAAGTAACCATCAATGGGTTGAAATAGAGAATGTCGCCGTGGTCACTCCTTTGTTTACTTGAATTACCACTTACTGTTTTCACCTGCAAGGTAGTCAGTTCAGATTTTTTGTACTGGTATTCCACTAGGAGGATGGTATTCATTCAGAAGTCCTGATTGATTGTCCAAAAGATGAGAAACCGGAGAAAAGGGGGGGTCTCTCCAACCGTAGGGTTATGAACTAATTTCCGCAGTTTAGTGCCATTGGGTCACCAAAGGTCAGCTGATTGGTTTCATAAGCATTTGAAGATGTCAGCAATACTTGATGTGAAGACTGGGTAGGTAAATGAGCTTGCTATTATTGGGAAACAGGAAACACTATCAAGTAGCTGTCAGGAAAGGACCTCCAACTCTAATCATTATCGAAGCCTCTCGCAAACCTCAAGGTATAACAAGCCGTGAACGCGGTGAAAACTGCGGGGAACAAAAGAGGTACAATTTCTGGTATGGCTTGGAATCGTTTATGTAGGTCAGTTTATTGCAACCAATTTTCAAGATATTTACATACTGATGTATGGTTGTTTGCTGGGTGTGGAGCATCATGTGTTAATTGTTGTGCAGGATCGTGCTATGGCTTGAGTTTTGGTGTAAAGTCTGTGGCCCTTTTGTATTGCAGGTGGCTGAAGGATATGGAGGCATTGGTTAGCATGGGGAAGGGTGCTGCTTTCTGTAGTATCAAAAGCCTGTCTCATCTTGTGTTAGTTGAATCATTCCCATAGTCTCTTGCTTTCCACTGACCTGTCCAAACTGTATGGCAATCACCTGTTTTTTCTATTTTGTTTCTTGCCTTTCTAATGAATGCATTGTTGATGGCTTTTCCATAAGTGGGCTTGGCTCAGAAGGAGCTTTTTTTTTTATATTGATGTTGAGTAACGGGCTACAGTTGATGCTTGTAGAGCCGGTAGATGGAGTTTATGGACTTCATTACTGTCTGTGGTTATTGTAACTTAACTTAACAAAAACTCAGTGATTCTTGCTTCCTTGTGTATTATGCAGGGGTTTTCCGGTATAACCAAGAGATTCCCGTAACTTGGACTTTATTGCCGGTAGCGACTTTTGCTACGTAATATGGTAAGATCATTGAGAACTCTATCACTTCCCGCCTCTTGAGTTAACTTTTGCTGAATTATTGCTGCTATTTTGACAGGTCGTGACGTGCTAACTCTTTTATTATCTCTACTGTGTTCAACTCTTAACAGATCTGAATCTTGTCTCGCAGCTACCATGACCGTCCTTCTCCTTCAATTCAATAAGCTTGGTTACGTCTTGATAACGCGTGGTGAGTTGAGCTTCTTATATTCCCTGTCAATATTGCCAAGAATAACTTTGTTAAGTTCTGAGAACTTCATATGATTTGTGAGCTGCCTCATTCAGGGGAAACGAGGTGTGTCGTAGGGAGCTGCAAAATGAGGATATTGAGAGAAGGCAACATCACTCTGAGATCTGGTTGACCTTCCACTACTGTACTGAGCAAACTTGCAGCCAATGGTTCAAATAAAGCTGAAGCTGTAACGTTTAGCTGTCGCAATGACGGTGCACCAGTCTCATAAAGCTTTAAGGCTGATGTCCTGAACTGAGTTTAGAATGAAAGTCTGGGTTTATATTGTTGAGTAGGGAACCTTGGACTTCGGTTGGATTTGATTTATTTTGCAAGTTTTCAATGCAAATTTCTGGATAGTACCATGAACTTTGATGTTTGTTGCGAATTCTGTCCCATGAATATAGTGGCAGCCTTGCCGTTGGATGTCGAAGTTTTCCTTACTTTCATTTGTAATGTTTGGATGGTTCAGTATAATCCACGAATTCAATTCCTTATAGTTTGTATTTGACGTATTTGCTTTGAAACCATTATTGTGACAACTCCCCAACTTTAAATCTCAGCAGCATATAACCATACTTATAACTTAGTTTTTGAGTTAAAGTCCACTCAAATTGAATTTAATGACATTGCTGGGCGCATCTTCAATTTGCTCAACTCGATAAAGATATATAATTTCGAGTATCCTTCAAAATCTTGATAACTTATATTGAGAGTAAACGCATGAACCTTGACAACGACTTTGCCCTTTGTACCATAATCGTTTTCTTGCACTTAGTTCGCCTAAATCAAGTGCCATGGTATTCTGCTCTTGAAGTATTTTTAATATGCTTGGAAAACAGAGACCTCCTTTGACCTTAAAGAGACGTAGGCAAAGATTCCACGGAGATATCCCTGGTTAGGATCCACTGGTCATATCTTGAAATGCTTTGATGTGAGAATGAATACCCTTCGCTTGTGTCTGTATCAAACAGTTAGTCGTAATAAATGCAAACAAAAGTATAAATATAAAAGAAAACTAAAGAAAGGAGGTGAGATCTTAAGGTCAAAAATTAGGGTGCAACAGATGCCCCTATTTAAGTTGCTTCTATCCGGAGATATGGAGATTAAAATCTTCGTCTCGACGAGATAGGAGGGACTTAAATACAAACATTGCGCGAATTTTTGGCCATAAGAAACCACCGAATGCATATGATATGCAATGATATGAAAATGCAGGACGGACAAAATCTGTAAGGAAGAGGTCATGAACTGGACGCATCATGCTAGACAGAAAAGCAACAGATCCAACAAGGCGGGACCCTACGAGGACATGAACAATCACTCATGGGAAATCTCCAAACGTGTAACGGTAACTCATGCATCAAGGATGCGGTGATTTTGACGATCTGTGATTAAGAGATACTTTTATTACCAAGGTGGTGGTCCGTAGTAACTCAAAAATGGATCTTTTTTATTTTATTTTATATTTTGTAACTCAGCTGAAATGGTAAAATGTATAACCTCTCCTGGCATCATGGTACGGGGACCATGAGCTAGTCTCGGTCTTTGATGTCATTGCAGTTGTAGATATTGTTGTAGTTGTTGAGCTTCCCCGAGCATCATGATATGGGAGTCATGCGCCGGTCTCAGTCTCTGATGTCAAACTTCCCCTTGCTCC